>CM055123.1:600000-842500 GCA_029206835.1 Rana muscosa
CCATCGGATCCGCCTCCAGGAAGACAAGCCCTTCCGAGAGAGGGTCAGGCGGGTCCCCCTAGCAGATCTGGAGGATCTAAGGGAACAACTTGCAGAACTCAAGAGGACTGGTGTGATACGGGAGTCCAGAAGCCCCTATGCCTCTCCCATCGTGGTGGTCAGAAAGAAGAATGGATCATTGAGGCTCTGTATCGACTACAGGACTCTCAACAGGAGAACCATACCTGACCAATACACCACTCCGAGGATAGAGGATGCCCTACAGAGCTTGTCTGGAGCTAAATGGTTCAGCGTTATGGATCTCAAGAGCGGGTACTATCAGATTCCTATGCACCCAGAAGACAGGGAGAAGACAGCCTTCATAACCCCAGTAGGGTTCTTTGAATTCAACCGGATGCCCCAAGGTCTGTCTGGAGCCCCAGCGACTTTCCAACGTCTCATGGAGAAGACTGTAGGAGACATGAACCTTATTGAAGTCCTTGTATACCTGGACGATGTCATTGTCTTTGGGAGAACCTTGGAAGAACACGAAAGGAGGCTGGAAAAAGTGTTGAGAAGACTCAGTGAGGAAGGACTCAAGCTTTCGCCTAAGAAGTGTCGGTTCTATCAGTCTTCTGTGAACTATCTGGGGCACATAGTGTCTGAAGAAGGGGTTGCCACAGACCCTGAGAAATTGGAGGCAGTTACCTCCTGGCCACGACCCACCACAGTAACAGAACTCAGATCCTTCTTGGGCTTCTGCTCCTATTACAGGAGGTTTGTGGAGGGATTCGCCCGAATTGCCAGGCCATTGAATGAACTACTCAAGACCGAGGGGGAAGAGGACGACTCAGGGCCCAGGAAGCCGGGAGAGTCAGTCAGAGATCAGTGGAACCAGAAGTGTGAACAGGCCTTTCAGGCATTAAAGGAGAGCCTAACCACTGCCCCAGTCTTGGCCTATGCAGACCCAACCAAGCCCTATGAACTACATGTAGATGCTAGTCATGACGGTCTGGGAGGAGTACTTTATCAAGAACACGAAGGGCAACAACGGCCTGTTGCCTATGTGAGCCGGAGCCTGACCCCCCCTGAGAAGAACTACCCCACTCACAAGCTGGAGTTCCTGGCCCTTAAGTGGGCGGTAGTAGACAAGCTCAAAGACTACCTGTATGGGGCGGAGTTCACTGTGAAGACCGACAACAACCCCCTTACCTACCTTTTCACCACGGCCAAGCTGGATGCCACTGGACACAGGTGGCTGGCCGCACTTTCTGGATTCAACTTCAGCCTAAAGTATAGGCCAGGGACTGGGAATCGAGATGCAGACGCTCTGTCCAGGAGATCTCATTCTCTCACCAGTGACGTAGAAGATTGGACCCAAGTGGCACCGGACGGGGTGCGGGCCCTTTGTCAAGGAGCTGAATTCCAAGCTCGAGGAGGTTCCAGAGCAGAGGAAATAGGAGTTACCATGGTGGGAGTCCCCAAACACTACTGTGGAGTAGCTCAACTGGGAGAGGACAACCTGCCAAGACTGTCCAAGAAGGAGTTGAGGTGTGACCAATTGGAAGACCCCATGGGGAGATTGGTCCTGGAGGCCCTGGAGAATCAGGATCCAAACAGACTCATGTGTCAACCTTCAAAAGAAGCTCGCCTGCTGAGGAAAGAGTGGGACAGGTTGCAGTTACATCAGGGAGTGGTCTACCGAAGGGGCCCCTTTGATGACTCAGAAGATAAGTGGCAACTGTTCCTCCCAGAGAAATATCGAGAGACTGTTCTGATTGCCCTGCATGACAACCATGGCCACCTAGGGGCTGAAAGGACCTTTCAACTTGTCAGAAGTCGGTTCTATTGGCCCTGCATGAGGGCAGAGATAGAAGAGTACTGCCACTCATGTGCACGGTGCATCCAGAGGAAGACTTTACCCCATCAAGCTGCCCCAATGGGCCATCTACAGAGTCAAGGCCCAATGGATCTGGTATGCATTGATTTTCTCTGCCTCGAACCCGACCTGAGTGGACTAGGAAATGTTCTGGTGATAACCGACCATTTCACCAGGTATGCCCAGGCTTTCCCCACCAAAGACCAGAAGGCCTCCACCGTAGCCAAGGTACTTATGGAGAAGTACTTTGTCCATTATGGGCTGCCACAGCGACTCCATTCAGATCAAGGGAGGGACTGAGAGTAAGCTGATCCGGAAGCTCCTGGATTCTTTGGGAATCAAGAAGACTCGAACTACACCTTACCATCCACAGGGAGATGCTCAGCCGGAAAGGTTTAACCGAACCTTGCTCAACATGTTGGGGACTCTGGAAAGTGAGAAAAAGCAACATTGGAGCCAACACATAGCAGCCATAGTACATGCTTACAACTGCACCATCAGTGATGCTACAGGCTACTCCCCATATCGACTCATGTTTGGGAGAGAAGCGAGACTACCGGTGGACTTGGCCTTTGGCCTTTGGCACCTCTCTGGACCATTCCTCAGCCACATCCCACAAAGGATATGTGGACAGGCTCAGACACAGCCTGAAAGTAGCCCATGAACATGCTCAAGCGGCCTCAGATCAAAGGGGAGCTCAAAATAAAACAAACTTCGACTTGAAGGTTCGGGTACAAGACCTACAGCCCGGGGATCGAGTACTGTTACGCAATCTGGGGGTCCCTGGAAAGCACAAACTTGCAGACAGATGGAGATCTGAACCCTATGTCATCTGCAGGAAGTTGCCAGGCCTACCTGTCTATACGTTGAAGCCAGAAGGAAAGGTAGGCCCACTGAAGACGTGGCATCGAAACCACCTTCTCCCACTTGCTGAGGCAGTTAGAATACCTCCCGTGGGAGACTCCCCTGAACCGGCCTCTATCCTGGATACTCCTAGGCCGAACACTCGGTCGCAGACCTCCCGAGCTGAAGATGGAGAGGCCTCTCAACTTAGTGGAAGTGAGGAGGGAGAACTTGATTGGCTGTGGCCTTCCCCAACTCCAGGAACTTCTACCATAGATCTTCCAACCACTGAAGACACCACAGATGACACACTGAACCCAGAAGCCACAGAGTTCATCCCTTCTAGTCCTTCAGCAGAATACTGGGAAGATGCCCATGATGGTTGTTCAGAGGAAGAGGAGCCTGTGGCGCCAGAGCCAGAAATCCCAAGAGAGCAAAGGGCTCGAAGAGTCATCCGGCCTCCTAAGAAGCTGACCTACCCACAAATGGGGAACAGCTCAGAAGACTCTGTAGTTACTGCTAGGAGGAATGCTGAGAATCCGGATCCCTCCACGGTCCATTTGGTGGAGGGCAACCCCAGCTCACTCTCTGGCACAGCTAGACAGGTCGCCCCCACTGAAGTGACCTGTAGACAGGACAGCTCCCCATCTTATGATGATTGGTGGGAGGCTCCTCTGTCAACCCTATGCAACCGCATTGAATCTAGAATGTTTTGCAGACCTAAAAAAAAAATGTCTTTGGGGACCAAAGATTCAAAGTGGGGGGAGTGTGTAGCTGGGTGTTCCCCTTTAATGCAGAGAGACAAGAAGTTCTAGGGGAGAGGTGAGTCAGGAGGAAGTAGAGAAAAGACATTGCTGGAGTGAGAGAGAGAGAGAGACTACATCACCTAGAACCACATTCTTCATATGTTCCCCCCCAGAGACTCATGGGAGGGGTTATAAAAGGAGGAGGCGAAGCTGGGCTGAGACTTCACAGCCTGATCCTCTTGTGCGGATGTGTCGGAGTGCAAGGCCTGAAGCCTGAGGCCTTGCTCAGCACCAAAGAGCCTTCCACCCCTCTGCGAGCCTGGGTGGCATCTGACTTCACTCAGCTACAGCCTTGTTGGATCGGGGACCCGATCGCTGGAGAGACCGAGTGCGTGTGACACAGCCGGTGGAAGTTTCCCGGACTGGATCCGTAGTCCGGCGGGTGAGAGGGCATATGCCCAGAACGAGATACTGTTAATGCATATAGGCCAATAGACTGCCGTGGCCCCCTCTAGTTGTTCCTGATACCCTTAGTGAAGAAGAGCCATACCATAGCTGAACTTGTAGTCGGGATAGCCAAGTTCCTGCCCATCTCTACCTACCTCACTGGATTACAAAGTTGTATTTTGTTAATGTGCACCACCGTTAAAGACCTGCCGGTGAAGAAAAAGGACTAGGTTATAGACCTCAAAAACCAGGCCTGGTGCGGTTACTAATGTGTTTTGGGTTATTGCGCCATAGGGCATTTAGCTAACGGTCGCTCGTGTGGCGCACTTGTTGCATGTCAGTTCTTTAGTGTGTTAGCATTGCAGGGCTCTGCATTACCAATGATTGAATGTAAACTGTGATCAATGTTATTATCTTTCTTACTAAGAGCTTAAGTAAAACCTTATACCCTTTCTTTTCTTTAGTATTGTCTCAATGCTCACTTATTCATAAGGTATAAGATAGATAGTTTACTTTTAGTACTAGCTGTGCCAGCAGAGGGTAGAGCATATTGCCGGGGGTTGGCGGAGCTGTCATCAGGGCCCAAACTAAATCTGCGGCCTTCTTAGTTGGAGGTATCGCGCTATATATATATATATATATATATATATATATATATATATATATTCCCACTTCCTTTAACCACGATCCGCTGTAAAATAAAAATTAGATCCCCAAAGATTCCCAGACCCGTAAAAGGACTCCCAACCTTCACTTAGCTACAGCTCTGGCTTCAACAGGTACATGAAGAATCCTAATGGATGAAAATTGTTCAATCGTATCCTAAGCTCGAGCCCCCCCCACCTTGTACATTCAGGAAACCATGCCCAGACCTGGTCGGGGTTGGTGAACAATTCCCTTCTAGCTGTCCCTGCCATTCTTAATTTCTCGCGCCATCAGATCCTCGCGATCGGCCGCAACATAAGATGCTGGGACAGCTTCACCATCACGCATGAACCTCTTTGCTTTGGGGGAATTACCTTATAAGCTGCAGATCCGCATAAACTAAAGTTCAAACACACTTGTGGGCTGCCTAGATACCCAAACCGACAAGAGGCAGAGCTATTAAAACTAACCAATTTTACCCTCTAAAAATGCATCGTTAGATTCCATTGACAAGTGTCTGTTTGGAGTCTTCACTAGTTTGTCAAAACTCCTCATACCCATAATAACATCATGAATGGCATGTACCACTGTCATCGCTGGGGTACTAAAACTCGGCGGAGACTCAGAACAGACCTAGCAATCGGTCTTGTTCGCTTTCTGAGCTAGTCAGGAAATACAATTTAAATAATAACTTGGGATGCTTTTCATCGTTACCCTTGCTAAAATTTACTAAACAAAAAAATATATAAACAAACAAAGATACTACTCAGTCATTTGGTGTGGTTGAGTCGCTTCTTGCAGTGGCTGGCGTGGTCTGATCCCTCAAGCTTCGTTACAACGACCCAGTCACCTGGTTGGAAAGAATGTAAACTGGTTATTGTGTCAGGGTCCAGGAGTGACTCGTGAACCCTGTGGTGGACATTTTGAAGTTCATGTCACAGTGATCGCACCCACCCCATCAGCCCGAGAATATAAGTGACAGCTAATGAGGAAAGTACGACTCTGGTTTTGATTGACCTCCAAACAACCCTCATATGACAATAACCCAGACATTGGCACTGTGGTCACTGCATAACCTGTGCGTGGCTTACAATACCTGGAACCATTGACAAAAGGTTCTTGGCATCTGGGATGGGAACCTACTTCACCAGACTGCTGCTTGCCAATTCAAATTCTATCAAAGAAAGACAATCTTGGCACAAACTTGGTTAGAATTACAGAGGTTAACATTATTTGTTTGAAAAAAAAAAACTGTCATTCTTACTGTAGCGACCTCACCCTTCAGTCCCTTCTGACACTTGGCTCTCATCTAGGGGACCAGGGAGGAGAGTGTGGCGCAACACCAGCTCACACCATACTGTATGCAAAGATGGAGCTAATCAAACTATACCTTCGGGTCTGTGTTTCCATCCAGAGCCAAACCTTCTCTTGAGAATGATTCCCACCGTCCATGCAGGTGGAGGTAGGACCCTTAGCTCCCAGTAAGTTACTGTCCACACCACTGAAAGTCCAACACTTATTTATTCGTAGCAATAAACAGTCTCTGTGAGAGCAGACAGGTTGTAACACATACAGTTCAGACGAGGTGGGATAGGAAGGTCCAGGCACAAACTTGAACTTGGTTTTCTCCTGTTCTGTATAACACCAACAGGCTTGACACACAGTCGCTGCCACCGACCGTAATAACTTGAACTACCTTCTAGAAGCGATGGCCCCTGTCAGGGAAAAGACATCCATCCGGACGGTCACCAGAGGCCCCACCGTCACCAGCGAATGCTGCACCGGGTCTTCGGATAGGGTCACCTCCCTGGCCTCCCCATCCTAGATTCGGGCGTCCACACCGGGGGACAGCCTAGGAGCCCTCGATCCCTGGCGGAACCCAGTCAAAAGGTACTGGGCCCCAGGCCTCCAGAAAGTACCTCACCCCAGACCGAAGGTGTCTGGGGTGAGACCGCAGCTCCGTCTCCGGGCCTAGGGCACCCGGAGACCACCATCACTCACACCCAGGCTGAAGGTGCCTGGGCGTGGACCCTGAGCAGAAGATGTCTGCCCCCTTTATACCCTCCCACAACAGGCACAGCAGGTTCCCCGCCCCGCTGTACTACTGCCGCGAGAGGACACAAAGGGCACAGCCCTCTAATGGTGGTTCAACCCCGGCCTATGGTGACAGTGCCACCTATAGACTCTGAGGAACTGGACACCATTGATATTCTCCACTGGCATAAATTGGTCCATGAATCCTAACAATTATTTCATCTGAGCCTGTTACCACTCAGATGCTTCCCCTAAATATGACCACCTGCTACATTACATTTATCACTTCTCCCCCCATTTTCTTCCTCATTACAGACTGAAGGAAGAAATGAGTGGTGCAGGAAAAAAGAAACAATGAAATAGCCTATAATACTTTTACCTCCTTAGACTCATATTTATCCATATGTACAGCTGTCTACATACACCTGCTCTCCATGTACATACACTTTCAGAAGCTCCTTTGGATCTGAATAATACTTATAAGCAAAATCATTACTCTATCCTTCATATTTAACCTGCAAAGAATGGTAAACAATAATGACATTCCTGTACATTGGTAAATTGTCAATGACATTCTTTCAAAACCGATTCAAACAAAACCCTCTGTAACCCTTACTTTTCCCGTTCCTACAAAAATACAACAGCCGAGACGCATCGGAGGATCGCTGCGGTAAGTTCGAGCATATTCACGTTACTACATACAAACAATCAGATACAAATGTGGGGGAGATACTTCATAGTTTCCAAAACCAAAAACAGACAGAATTCTACTTTCACTCTTTCAGCAATAGAAAAAAATACAATGGGATAAACATGAGAGCAGCTCGAGAACCTTGCATGGACCAGCCAAACAAAAGTTCAAACAAACGGGCATGAGAATTTTAACCGCGTTCCTTCTCTGAGAATCACAAAAACGTGTACTACACCTCCATCAACACACTCATTACAGATTTCTGAAGCCACAGCTGAACTACATCCAAGGTAACTTTATTCTGAGGTCTCATCCTCCAGCAAAAGTACCTTCCAAAGGAGTACACCTTACTGTACCCTCTGACCAGATATGTCATCCTTTAAGGGGTCTCATGTCCGGAGCCCCAAACCCAGACCTCATGTGCGGTGCAGTTGTCTGACTGGTGCACTGCATGGACGGCACATTTGCCCATGACGATTCAAACCGCTTTTTTTGGGGAACTCTGCGTACAGAGAACCCTGCGCTTTATTTTCGGAGCAGTTATGGTTTGCGCCTTTATTACCATAATCGACCCCTGCATCCCGATTATTCCACACGGCCTGAGCAGGGCTGTTAGCATAAAACGTGAGGAGTAGTACGCTAATACAATCGCGCACAGGAATTCCGATTAGTTTACACGGCCCGACCTGTCTCACGATATACAGCCTTCTAAACGTTTGTCAGACAAACTACAAAGCACCATGAAATCCTCCACTATTCAAAACATTATGGCTTCTTTCTACCTGCATCTAAGTGTTACAACAATAATGGTGATGCCCCCCTGTTTGCTCTCTACCCAAAACTGTATTACAGTACAAAACTTCACAAAACTGAAACAAAATATAAAACACTTTTAAACGCCAAAATGCTTTCCATTTTCCTTCAAAGCACAAATCTCACTGCCCAACCTTTCAGAAAACCCCAAACTCCTCTCACCAACTTCCTTCTGATACATAAATGCTGAAAAGAACTTCCTTTTACATGCTCAGCTACTTAAAACCCAAACTGTTTTTTTTTGTTTGTTTTTTTACACATCAACGTACAGGAAGAGGGAGGGGGAGGGGGGAGCCTAGCCCCATCGCCTTGTCTATCAAGACACCAAAAAATCCATGGCTAAACATCATATATATTTCAACAATTTAAAAAACTTGGCAAGGAAAAGGATGGAATAAACCCCCCTTTGCAAATGGGAGGGAATCCCCCCTGACCCACACATCCCCTGGAGGTCAAATGACACGTTTCGAGACATAGGCCTCGTACACACGGCCGAGATTCTCGTCAAAAAAAACATGTCGTTTTTTTCGACGAGATTCTTGGACAAGAAACTTGTCCCGGCCGAGTGTACACACGCTCGATTCAAAGAACCCGCGGTTCTTTGAATGGAGCGTACGCGGTGACGTCATCGACTACGACGAGCATGCGCTCGTCACATTCGATGCCGTCGCCGCCATCTTGGTATACCCTATCTATGCCTAGGAAGCTACCGCGCATGCGTCGAATTCATTTCGAACATGCGCAGGCTTCCCGGCGGACAGGTAAGTGTACACACACTCACTTTTCTCGTCGAGAAACAGGCTGACGAGAATCTCGACGAGAAAATAGAGAGCAGGTTCTCTATTTTCTCGTCGAGGTTACTTGTCGGTTTTCTCGACGAGAAACCATACACACGAACGAATTTCTCGGCAAGACATCTCTGCCAGCAAGTTTCTTGCTGGTTCTTGCCGAGAAACTCGGTCATGTGTACGAGGCCTCAAATACAAAACTCCTGCAAAAAGATGGCTCTAGGAGTTTCGACCAAACCCTCACTCCTCCTTTGCAGGCTATACAATACAAGCTTCAAAAACAATGAATTGCCTTCTGGGAAACTCCCAAATATTTAAACATAAAAACCACACACACCATTGTGTACAAAATCTCAGTTAAAAAGTTAGTCTTACAATCAATCAAAATTCAGTGTAAAGTAGAGTTTTTACTTAAAAACGAAATCCAATACAAAAACCGCGGCTCATATACTGCAAAGTCATGAAAACAGAGAAATCCCCATCCTAACACCATCTGCATGGAGTTTGCATGTTCTCCCTGCGCCGGTTTCCTCCCACACTCCAAAGACATGCTGGTAGGTCAACCAGATTCCCTCCATAAATGGGCCCCTGCATGTGTCTGCAAGTGCGTCGGGACCCCTCGCACTATTTCAAGATACCACTCTGCTCACCTCAAGAGGTGATGCTTACAAAAACAAATTTAAACCAGCGAATTCAACATTAAACAAAAACAGCCTCTCAGTATGTCACCCTGGTGTCTCACTACTCTCCCCAGCAGTGCACAGGTCAAACTGTAAACGCATAGAACAGAAGAAAACTGCGCCAATGAACAAATGTTAATATAGCATCCAGGGGCTGATGTGCAAAAAGCAGTGCACCACACTCAGCAAAGGCACCAGCCACTAGATACCAAAAAATAATGTCCAATGATTAGAAAACATATAATGATAAAAGTCCAGATGAATGCCCAGATGATGCAATAAAAACCCCCAAAAAATTAGACCACAATACTGAATTATAGAACTAAAATTATGGATTAATAGTCCCATGCAAAGGTATTAATCCGGCAAATCACAAGATGAGATCAGTCAACGTCTTTGTTATTTCCTCCCGACTCACCTCCAACCTGGAACTTCCTATCTCAAACTGTAAACGCCTCTCAAGATGGCCGACAAGCCAGGCCACAACAAAATGGTGGATGACCACCGCAATCCACATGGACAACAACAAAATGGCGCCATTAACGCATGCAATTTTTTCCCGCCAAAACCAGCACAAACATGGGACATCACAATGAACACTTACAAACATTTTAAGACCCTTTGGCCACTAAACAACACATTCAATAAATGTTAGTTACATGCGCAACATTAAAACACTCTTTTCTCTACCTAAAGTTCATATACACACTGTGGCATCAGCTTCCATACCAAGCCATCGCACAGACATACAGTGATTCTTGCATGCTTTCTCAGAACATCAGATCATCTCTCAGGGCGTAGCCCCTCCAACACAAAACATTGTCCATTGTAAGTGTAGCAGCCTCACCCCTCTCCCTTGCTTTATCGGTTATGTGACTGTTGTATAGGGGTACCTGGGGGAGAGATATGAGACACACCACGGACCATGTCCTCCCGTAGCTAAGAGGTGAAGGCCAGAAGATTGGGCTTTTTTGTAGGTGCCCTAGAGTCAAGTCCAGTCCTTCGTCCCTGACTCCTTTGCTTAGTAACCCAAGTTCCACACAGTGAATAGGTACAACTCAGTTTTATTCTTCTTGCCAAGCAATAAAACAATCTTTCTCCTTTGGAAAATGGGGGACAGATCGAGGCACAATCCTTTCCCTTCTTGCTGCTGCCCACTGTGCTGTCACCAGTGGTGAATAGTCACTGCCACTGACTAGGTAATATAGAACGTGAATTACCTTCACTCACTTTGCCCCTGTCAGAGGAAGAAATCCGTCCAAGGGAGAAGTGGAGGCCTCTCCGTCACCAGCGATGCTGCGCCGGACTCTTCGGAGAAGTTACTGCGCACCAGTCCTCACGAACTCAGACACGGGCACCCAAGGCATTAGGGCCCCCTCGGATTCCTCCACCCTCGCGAAACTCAGTCGAAGGTACTGAGCCCCAGGCATCCACCATAGTACCTCACCCAAGGCTAAAAGGTGCCTGAGATGGACTCCATCTCCGCTCCTGCTAGGCCAAGGGCGCCTAGGCCTGGAACACCGGAACGCCAGCACCCAAGCTGAAGGTGCCTGGGCGCAGCCACGTCCTACGACTCTATCTCCAAGGTCAGGGCCTCCGCCCCTTTTATGACCTCTCCCTTTGCGTCACAGCGGGTTCCCCGCCCCGCTGTACCAGCTCCAGGGGACGACAAAAAGGCACAGTTCGCGGTGTGAGTTCAGCTCCGGTCCAAGGCAACAGCGCCACCCAGGGACCCCAAGGAACCTTACATCACCAGAGTCCTCACATAATTCAAATACCCGCTACATAAGCAGTGGGCAAGCCCTTCCCCCAAGCCACATGGCACCCAAACAATCTACTTACAAACTGCTCAGTGTAGGCTGCACCAAATACCACAGCTATACCTTCATTTCATATACAATATACAGATTCCATATGCATCAAACTTGTAGTCAAAAGATACAGAGAGACCCACCAACTTTCATAATTGTAACTGATGGCCATGCTTCTGCCCTTCCCCCACTAAAGCACATGGCACACAGGGACCAGACTTTAACAATGCAGCAGCAATGGCTGGCTGCACAAGCTGCTCAATACATCGCACAAAGGTCACTTTTCCAAACAGCCATCTTACACAACTTAAATCTCACTCATGGGGGCACGTGTCCTACATCAGACAAACAATCTAATCACACACAGTCTATATTTCTCATTTAGTTACACTCTTACAACCAGCAGCTTCCCCACACAAACATCCAGGCACACCCAGGCACATATGATCGGTGTCAGGGAAATCTCCTTTCCAGCAGCGCCAGTCTGCACCCAGTGCGCATGCGCGGGACGGTGCTTCGGCGCTCGCGCCAATAGAAATCCAGGCGGGCCTATTTAAAGAAGCCCAGATGCACTGACAGGTTGCTGGTTTGTCAGCTTTCCTGTGTACCAAAGTCTCCTGAAAACTACCTGAAAATCTTGTTGTGACCCGGATTGGCTTGACTCCTCTGATCTCTCTCCTGGACCTGACCCCCGGCTTGTTATACGGACTTCTGCTTCCACCTGTGCTTGACCCTCGGCCTGTGACTCGGATCTGCTGTCTGTCTCCAGCCCTTCACCTTCTGCCTGTGCCTTGGATCTTCTACGTATCTCCAGTCTTGACCTGCCCCTGGCACTTCTCTGGACTGTACTTGTCGCTGTGCTAGACCCTCAGCCTGAACCTCTTAACCTCAGCAGCCCCTATCCGGATTCAGTCTCCATCTGCCTCCACTAACCCCTTGCTGCTTGAACTGAACCTGTCAGCCAGTTCCTGCTGGAAGCCTGCTTGCTCGGTGTTTGACCCTGAGCCTGCTATCAGTCTACTCAGCACTACCAGACCATCTAGCAAGACTCCTCCACCTGCTGGTAGCCAGTGCCTCTTCTCGCCATCCTCTCCCTGTCTCACCTCCAGGGGGCAGAGTGCATCAAGTCGCAAGGGTGAACCGCTCTCGGCATCGGTAAGTACTTACCTGACAATCGGATTCACAGACATACGATCTCTCTCCCAACAAAATCACACACACAGACACACACACACACACACACAAAATCCAAATTCACAGCATTATTTCAAAAAGACGAAAAATGTGTTCATTTACAAAGCACAGCCCCTCCACACATCAGATTGTGCATCCATACTCCCCCTCTACTGATCTGATGCTCAAAGAGGCCATAATTAGTCCCACCAGAGTCGCCATTCTGTCGTGGCAAAATTGGTTGTTTGCAGAGCACACAGCCATTTTTGCCTTGTGCTAAATAAGCACACACTTCATCTTATTGCAATACTACTTCTTAAACTAAAATTCACTCACTCATTCGTCCCATTCATACAAATCAAGAAACATCACAAGACTGGTCTCATCATCAAGGCCTCCCAGCATCAACTGCCATCCCAATGCCTTCAAAAGCCTTTTTATTAAACTCCAAAGCATGTGACCTCCATAGGAGTGGTCATCACAGAATGTGGCCTCCTCCATAGGAAGTGAGGACACAGCATCTGACCTCCATGGGAGTGGTCATCACATGATCTCCTCTTTACACAGCAAATGTCCATATAAAGATATCCCTTCCAACAGGGTTATTTAAATACATACTGTAATGACACCCCAAATATGAAAGGGGTTTAACGCCGTTTAAAGATATTCCCCCCTCCTGGACACAAATTCACTGTCGATTCTCCACAGCCAGACGACCACTTCCCATAGGAATTAATCCTTCTGAAAGAACGAGACGCACTCTGTATCTTACTCTGGATAGACTGACTTTATTGCCAAAAACATTGTAACCTTTATACACATCCAATACTGCATTAATCTAAAATGAACAATGGTCCAGCTCCACCCACAACATAACAAGACCCAATACACATTTGACAGTAGGCTAGCTTTTGTCTCCCACTACCCATCTCTTAGAAGGCAACAGCTAATCCCTTTATGTTTAAATAACTATGCATGACCTTTATATTCACCAGACTGTCTGTTACTTTACAATACACACAAGGACAGACTTAATTTCCCCAATCCACATCACCACAAACAATGAACAGATCTTTTAGAAGCTGGGATTAGCATTACACTAGGCAGACAGGTGATTGAGGCTGAACACCTCAGTATCTCTCAATTAAACTGTTGAGTTCAGAATCAGTAAATAGTCCTTTACAGATATCCTTGGGAATATGGTGGATAAATATTACAGACCCATTTTAGGTAGACCAAGATATATTTCTTAATGTCCATTATTTCCTGGCTCACCCTGTGTCCAAAGTGACCCCCCTGTCACACATCTCCCCTTTCGGCAGGAGACTAACACAGGAGGTGACCCCAGACGGGTTGACTCCGAAGTTAGTCCATAGGTCCATTCTTCCGATGTCTGGATAACCCATCAACATTGCACTAGGAGCCCGGGAGGATGTCTGTTTGCTGGAACAACCCATCAGCATTGCCATTTTGCTTACCGGGTCGGTAGCTGATGGTGAAGTTGTAAGGTTGTAGGGCTAAGCTCCACGACAGCAACCTGCCATTGTCTCCGGAGACCCGGTTAAGCCAGACCAATGGGTTGTGGTCGGTGACCAGTGAAAATTCCTGTCCGTATAAGTAAGGGTTCAACTTTTTAAGGGCCCAGACCAGGGCCAAACACTCCTTCTCCACTGCCGCATAGCTCACTTCCCGGGGTAATAGCCTTCTACTCAGGTATGCGACAGGGTGTTCTCCTCCATCCTCCCCAACTTGGCTCAGCACAGCCCCCAGTCCAAACATGGAAGCATCTGTGTGGACAAGAAAACGTTTGTTAGGTACTGGGGCAGCCAAGACAGGGGCATTTACAAGTGCTTGCTTGAGGGCTAGAAACGCGGTTTCACAAGCTGGAGACCACAGGACCTGCCTAGGTAAATTCTTTTTCGTCAGGTCAGTCAGGGGTTTGGCGATAGCACTATAATTAGGGACAAAACGTCGGTAGTACCCTGCAGTCCCCAAGAAGGCTAATACCTAGGTCTTAGTACGGGGCATGGGCCAGTTAGCTACTGCCTCTACCTTGGCTGGCTCTGGTCTCTGGTTCCCACACCCCACTCGGTGTCCCAGGTACTGCACCTCCGCCATATCTAGATGGCACTTGTCTGGTTTCAAGGTCAGGCCTGCGGCCCGAATTTTGTCTAGAACCACCCCTACGTGAACCAGGTGCTCCTCCCAAGACCCACTGTAGATCGCAAAGTCATCCAGGTATGCACATGCAAAATCCTAGAAGCCATCGAGGAGCCTATCCACCATACGTTGGAAGGTGGCCGGGGCATTTTTCATCCCAAATGGCATGACCTTAGACTGGTACAGGCCAAATGGGGTAACAAATGCCGACTTGGGGATAGCATCCTCGGCCAGGGGGATCTGCCAATAACCTTTACACAGGTCTATTGTAGTTAAATAATGTCCCCTGGCTATACGATCTAGCAGTTCGTCTACCCTGGGCATCGGGTAGGCATCGTGGTGGTCTTCTCATTGAGTCGCCTGTAGTCCACGCAGAACCGGGTAGTCCCGTATTTCTTTTTTTTGCAAATATGATTTTTTATTACGTTTTTAAAGTTGGGGTAGAGCCCCAAGAAATACAATAATAACTCAAAACAGTGAAGGTCGCAGCCTCCTGAATATACATTACATTGGGTAGTGTTATACAACATTGAATTCCAGGTGTTCGTATAGTCAATACATTCTTGCCTTGGTCTAGTAGGACATCCAGTTAACACCAGTGGGTATCATGCCTCATGAAACCTAGAGTAAACACCCTACGGAAAGCGTATGCTAGGTACGTTAGGGTCTGCGGCCGAAATAGAGAAAAGGAAAGTAGGAAAAGTGAGATGAGAATAAGAGAGAGGTGGGGTGGAAGGGGAGCAAGGTGGGGGGGGGGTGGCGTCTCTGGTACATTAATCTGTAGTCCGATTTAAAGGTAACTCAGGTTCCGAGAAGGGTTTTACCTTCTTCCGAGTAAATAAACATGTTCCACATAGTCCAAGTCTTTTTATAAGCTTCTTGTCTATCCTGGGCTGTCAGTATCAGATCTTCCATTTTATTTATGTCTTCCACTTTCCGCAGCCACATTGCTGTGGTCGGTGGATTTTGTTGTTTCCAAAGTATGGGGATGCAAGACTTGGCTGCATTTGTCAGGTGGCGTAGTAGGGACTTTTTGTATTTTCTGGGGGATAGAGTCGATACATGTAGTAGGAAGAAAGCTGGGTCATTCGGGATTTGGTACTCTGTAAATTTTTGGGATATAGTTTGGACCGCTGCCCAGAATGCTACCAGCCTGGGGCAGGACCAAAATATGTGTAGCATTGTTCCCCTCTCTTCCCGGCACCGCCAACATTGTTCTGAAGTGTCTGGGAAGATCACATGTAGGCGGCTGGGTGTTAAGTACCACCTCGTGAGAATTTTGTAATTTGTCTCCTGTATTTTTGTGCATAGGGAGGACTTGAGAGAGAAGTGTATTATGTTTTGGATTTGGGGCGCCGTGAAGGTGCGGTTTAGATCTACTTCCCATTTTGCAATTCCCGGGAGGTGTGGTTGCTGAGTTGGTGTATTTAGGAGTGAATACATTTTGGAGAGGACCCGGGGTAATGGCTCTGTCTCTGAGCAGTATTCTTCGAATGTGGTCATGGGTCTGGAGTAACTTTGTGGGTTTGGGGTTGTCTGAAGAAAGTGGTGTAGTTGTGCCGCATTCCAGAAGGGGAGTTGGAATGGGCCTGTTGGTTCCATAAGTTCTGGAATGGAGGGCCATCTATCTCGTATCACAAATTGAGAGGCTGTGGTATGGTCAGAGTCCCGTAGCGCCTGAAATTGTGTGGTTGCCACCCCTGGGGAAAATTTGGGATTCCCCAGGATCGGGGTTAATGGTGACATTTTGGTTGTCAGGGAATTTTGTAATGCCGCTTGTAGGCCTTGGCGAAGGGTATTGCCTATCAAAGGGTGTGATTTTGTCTCTGATGCTAATGCTTCGCTACACCACATCGCTGTTTTCAATGGGATGGCAGCCTGATGCAGTTCTATTTGTGCCCACAACTTAAATTCTTTGTGGCGGCTCCAATCTATAACTCTGCCCAAGTGTATTGCCTGGTAGTACCTTTTTATGTCCGGTAACGCTAAACCTCCACAATGTTTTGGCATTGAGAGTTGGGTGCGTGGGGTCCGTGGTTTTTTGTGTGCCCAGATAAAGCGGGGGAATAAGGCTTGCACTTGTTTAAAGTATGAGGGTGGTATTTTAATGGGTAGGGCTTGGAAGAGGTATAGAAATTTTGGCAGTATGCACATTTTCAGCAAGTTACATCTTCCAAACCAAGAGTGAGTTCCCTTGTGCCATGAGTCTAAAAGAAGTTTTACTTTTGTTATTGGGGGGGAAATTCCGCTCATATATGCCGGAAAGTTCAGGTGGGACGTTAGTCCCTAGATAGGTCAGGGAGGAGGACGTCCACTTAGGCCTCGTACACACGGCCGAGATTCTCGTTGAAAAAAACATGTCGTTTTTTTCGACGAGATTCTTGGACAAGAAACTTGTCCCGGCCAAGTGTACACACGCTTGTTTCAAAGAACCCGCGGTTCTTTGAAAGGAGCGTACGCGGTGACGTCATCGACTACGTCGAGCATGCGCTCGTCACATTCGATGCCGTCGCCGCCATCTTGGTATACCCTACGTATGCCTAGGAAGCTACCGCGCATGCGTCGAATTCATTTCGAACATGCGCGGGCTTCCGGGAGGACAGGTAAGTGTACACACACTCACTTTTCTCGTCGAGAAACATGCCGAGGAGAATCTCGACGAGAAAATAGAGAGCAGGTTCTCTATTTTCTCGTCGAGGTTTCTTGTCGGTTTTCTCGACGAGAAACCCGATAACAGCGTACACACGACCGATTTACTCGGCAAGACCTCTCTGCCAGCAAGTTTCTTGCTGGTTCTTGCCGAGAAAATCGGTCGTGTGTACGAGGCCTCAAACTGGAAATTTGATCATACAATAGGGATCATATGCGGTGGTATTGATATTGCCATTGCTTCTGACTTAGAGAAGTTTATCTTTAAGTTTGATAATTTTCCATATGTTTCAAATTCCCTAAGCAGGTTTGGCAGGGACACTCCCGGTTTGGTAAGTGAAAAGAGCAAGTCATCGGCGTATGCCGATATCTTGTGCTGCGTCTGCCCGACAGTCACTCCTTGTATGTCGGGGTTCCGTCTGATTGTGGCCAAGAAGGGTTCTAATGAGAGGGAAAGCAAGAGGGGGGATAAAGGGCATCCCCGTCTTGTCCCATTCGATATTGGGAAGGGGTCCGACAGTACCCCATTTGCTTTCACCTGTGCTGTCGGGTTGGCATATATTCCGGTTATCCTATTTAACATTACTTCTCCCAGACCCGCGTGTCTGAGAACTGTAAACATAAACGACCAGTTCACCCGATCGAAGGCCTTTTCGGCGTCAGTGTTCAGCAGTACACACGGGGTATTTGTGGCTCTCACAACATGTAATAGGTTCAGCACCTTGGTGGTGCAGTCCCTTGCCTCCCTAGATGGGATAAAGCCTACCTGGTCCAGGTGAATTAGATGGTGGAGGTGTCTTGCAAGTCTGGTAGTAGGGATGAGCTTCGTGTTCGAGTCGAACATACGTTCGACTCGAACATCGGCTGTTCGATGAAGATCGAACGATTTGGGCCGTTCGCGCCAAATTCGAGTGACGCGAATGGCCCACAATGCACTACGCCATCGCAGTGTCATCCAGGCGCTGTGATTGGCCAAGCATGCACTGTGACCCCGCATGCTTGGCCAATCACAGCGCCGGCAGCGAGGAGAGCAATGATTGGCCACAGGCAGGATGCCTGTGGCCAATTATTGCTGAGGGGGTTTAGTACACGCCCCACACTATAAAAGGCCGCCAGCGCGGCGGCCTTGTGTAGTGTGTTCCGGACCGGAGTAGGGAAAGAGAAGCATAGGCAGGGACAGTGTCATTTTTCCTTTACATAATCCTGGATTCCTTGTGTTTAGGGACAGATAAGGATAGGTAGGGAGAGTGTCAGTGACAGTGTGCTATTCTGTGCTAATCCTTGTTTGTAGGGACAGAGAGGTACAGTGAGGGAAAGTGTCAGTGTGCTATTCTGTTCTAAACCAATCTTGCTGAACCATATTTTCAATCCTTGAGTTTAGGGACAGAGAGGTACAGTGAGGGAAAGTGTCAGTGTGCTATTCTGTTTGAAACCAATTTTGCTGTTCCATATTTTCAATCCTTGAGTTTAGGGACAGAGAAGGACACTCGTAGAAATTATCAGTGTGCTATTCTGTGCTAAATCTTGTTTGTAGGGAGGGACAGAGTAGGACAGTGAGGGAAAGTGTCAGTGTGCTATTCTGTTCTAAAACTATTTTGCTGAACCATATTTTCAATCCTTGTGTTTAGGGACAGAGAAGGATAGGCAGGGGACAGTGTCAGTGTCATTGTTGCTAAGCCTCCTGCACAGTATACACCTGAAGGTAGCCCTTATTGCTGTTTTTCCCATCTCCCTGCAGGCCATCCATTAAAATGTCTGGAAGGCAACCAAGGAGAGGCAGACAGTCGGGAGGCAAAAAAAGAGGGCAAGCAGGCTCTGTGTCTGGGGGCAACAGTGCTGGTCGTGTACGCAGTGCATTGTCATCAGCACATGGCCATGGGACACGCTTGTCCTTGTTTTCGGCAGCTGGACATGTTGAGCCACATCATGCCGAAGACTTGGTAGAGTGGATGACCAAGCCCACCTCATCCTCCTCATCCTCTCTCACCCAGGCTCAGGGTACTGGCAAAGCAGCTGCCAAAGCGTCCTCTTCTCTGGTATCATTATCTTCATTAGTCAATCCTTCCCTAGACCCACCATGCCCTCCTCCTGAGGAGTCCCCCGAACTGTTTGAGCACAGTGTTGGGTACATGCTCCAGGAGGATGCCCAGCGTTTGGAAGGATCTGATGATGATACCCAGCTAGAGGAAGGCAGCAGCGTGAGAGCAGAGAGAGGGGATGCTCAAGAAGGACACCAATCTGGCAGTCATGCTCCAGCAGCTGCAGCATATTGCCAGATTGGCTCCAGTGATGAGGAGGGAGGGGATGATGAGGTCACTGACTCCACGTGGGTGCCTAATAGGAGAGAGGAGGAGGATGAGGATGAGGAGGAGGCACATCTCCAACGAGGCAGGATGCCCTTGAGTGGCCAGCGTATGGGCAGCACACCGACGGAATCACACCGCAGAGCTCCGCCTGTGCAGGGCGCTGCCTCTGCCCGTCATTCAAAAAGTTTTTTGGTGTGGGCCTTTTTTGAGGCGAGTGCATCAGATCGCACAGCTGCTGTTTGCAACATATGTCTCAAGCGTATATCGCGTGGCCAAAACATCAGCCGCTTGGGCACCACATGCTTGATCAGACATATGTTGACCTGCCATGCAGCTCGTTGGCAAGCCTACCTTAAAGACCCACACCAAAGAACAAAGCTGACCTCTTCTTGCACCGCATCAGCTGGGATCTCCAACCCCACTATACCTTCACTCCTCTCTGAAACCTGCTCTGAGAGGAATGAAGGTGTAGAATTAGGTGTGTCACAGGCAAGTACTTGCGGGCACTCTGCTAGCAGTACACCAACGTCCGATTCTAGCAGGCAAATTTCCCTGCCCCAGCTGCTGGACCGTCGAAAGAAGTTCACTCCCAGCCATCCACATGCCCAGCGGTTGAATGCTAGCTTGGCTAAATTGCTAGCGCTTCAACTGCTGCCTTTTCAGTTGGTAGACTCGGCCCCCTTCCGTGAGTTTGTGCAATGTGCGGTTCCTCAGTGGCAGGTTCCCAAACGACACTTTTTCGCACGGAAGGCTATTCCGGCTCTCTACAGGCATGTGGAAGGCAATGTCTTGGCCTCGCTGCACAGGGCGGTCAGCGGTAAGGTGCATATTACCGCTGACTCATGGTCCAGCAGGCATGGACAGGGACGTTACCTTTCTTTCACAGCCCATTGGGTCACTCTTTTGGCAGCTGGGAAGGATGCAGGACAAGGTGCAGTAGTGTTGGAGGTTGTTCCACCGCCACGCCTCCAAAATGCTACTACTGGTTGTGACACACCTCTCTCCTCCACCCCCTCCTCTTCTTCTCCCTCCATGGCCTCTTCCTGTGGTTTGTCCTTGGAACCAGCGGTGCTCCGTAGGCGTTCAAGGGGCTACGCAAGTACGCAGGCAAAAAGATGCCATGCCGTGCTTGCGCTGGTGTGTTTGGGGGACAGGAGCCACACTGGGGCAGAGGTCCTGTCTGCTCTGCAGGGGCAGGCCGAGAGGTGGTTGACGCCACGCCAGCTTAAGCCAGGAATGGTGGTTTGCGACAATGGCACCAACCTCCTCTCCGCCCTCCGACAGGGACAACTGACCCATGTGCCCTGTATGGCTCACGTCCTTAACCTGGTGGTGCAGCGGTTCTTGGGCAGGTACCCGGGCTTACAGGATGTCCTGAGGCAGGCCAGGAAAGTCTGTGTGCATTTCCGCAGATCTTATAATGCCAGTGATCGCCTGGCTGAGCTTCAAAAGGAGTTGAACCTGCCCAAGAACCGCCTTATATGTGACATGCCCACCAGGTGGAACTCAACGTTGGCCATGCTGCAGCGGCTGCACACGCAGCAGAGGGCCATCAATGAGTACCTGTGCGACTACGGCACCAGGACAGGGTCAGGGGAGCTCTGGTTTTTTTCACCACGCCAGTGGGGCATGATCAGGGATGCATGCACTGTCCTGGCACCATTTGAGGAGGCCACGAGGATGGTGAGCAGTGACAGTGCATGCATCAGTGACACTGTACCTCTTGTCCACCTGTTGGAGCACACGCTGCGTGGAATAATGGACAGGGCACTTGAGGCAGAACAGAGGCAGGAAGAGGAGGACTTCCTTGCCTCTCAAGGCCCCCTTTACCCAGACAGTGTTCCTTCTGTCCCACCCATCGCACAGGAGGAGGAGGAGGAGGAGGATTGTGTCAGCATGGAGGTGGAGGCTGGCACTCAGCATCATCAGCAGCAGTCTTTTAGGGATGATTTACAGTCCCAAGAAACCAGTGGACTTGTACGTGGCTGGGAGGAGGTGGCTGCGGATCATGTCGTCCTTAGTGACCCAGAGGACTCCGGACTGAATGCCTCAGCTAACCTACGCTGCATGGCCTCCCTGATCCTGCAAAGTCTGCGGAAGGATCCTCGTATTCTTCGGATCAAGGAGAGGGACCATTACTGGCTGGCCACTCTCCTTGATCCACGGTACAAGGGTAAGGTTGCGGACCTTATCGTACCGTCGCAGAGGGAGCAGAGGATGAGACAACTCCGGGAGGCCTTGCAGAAAGGTCTGTGCAACGCGTTCCCAGAGACTGGGAGGTTACAAACTCCTGGTCCTGGACAACGAGTTGCTGAGGCTTCGGGCAGTCAAAGAAGGAGCGGTTGGGAAGGTGGCCGTCTGACCGATGCGTTCAGACAATTCTTTAGTCCGCAGCCCCAAAGTATGATCGGTTCCAGCAACCATCGCCAGCGTCTGATATACATGGTGCAGGAATACCTAGGGGCAAGGTCAGACTTGGACACCTTCCCCACCGAAAATCCTCTGGCTTACTGGGTCTTGAGGATGGATCACTGGCCAGAGCTTGCACAGTATGCAATTGAGCTACTGGCCTGTCCTGCATCCAGCGTTCTTTCAGAACGCACATTCAGTGTTGCTGGAGGATTTGTCACGGATCACAGGGTGCGCCTGTCCACCGACTCGGTTGATCGACTGACTTTCATCAAGATGAACCAGTCTTGGATCACCACCAGCTACCACACACCAGATGCTGATATAACAGACTAATTGATTTTAAAATGTCACATCCCTTCAAGACTGATGCTGATGCTGAGTGCCTGTGCTGTTATGTTGACTGGCTATCCTCCTCCTCCTCCTCAATGATACGATTAACGATGATAGCTTGGAAGATCATTTTGGTTTATGGGTGACGCCACCAGTGACTAAGGCCCAATTTTTCAGCCCCTGTTTAACAGGGGCGTGTAATTAAAATTTTTGATGCAATACTTTGCAACAGGCCTCATTGCTGTGCTCCAAGTACAGTATCTGTGAGGGGTTGCAGTGTTGTGCCACCAGTGCCTAAGGCCCAATTTTTCAGCCCCTGTTCAACAGGGGCATGCAATTATAATTATTGATCTAATAATTCACAGCAGGGACCATTGCTGCGCCCACCAAGAGTAACTGTCAGGCCTTACAGTGTTGTGGCACCAGCACCACCATCACCACCACCACCACCACCAAAGGCCCAATTTTTAAGCCCCTGTTCAACAGGGGCATGCAATTACAATTCTTGATCTAATAATTCACAGCAGGGCCCATTGCTGCGCCCACCAAGAGTAACTGTCAGGCCTTACAGTGTTGTGGCACCAGCACCACCATCACCACCACCACCACCACCAAAGGCCTAATTTTTCAGCCCCTGTTCAACAGGGGCATGCAATTACAATTCTTGATCTAATAATTCACAGCAGGGCCCATTGCTGCGCCCACCAAGAGTAACTGTCAGGCCTTACAGTGTTGGGGCACCAGCACCACCATCAAAGGCCCAATTTTTACTACCACTGATCAACAATTATATGTTATTACAATTCCTGATATAATAGTTGACAGCAGGGCGTTCCAGCACCCACCAAGAGTAACTGTGAGTGCTTACAGTGTTGTGCCAACACCAACACCTAAGGGGCCAATTTCTGCAGAGTATATACGGCAGGTCCCTACTTTCAAACATCCAACTTACAAACGACTACTACTTGCAAACGGAAGAAGACAACAGGAAGTGAGAGGAAATCTACCCCTTGGAAGGAAAATTCTCTCCTGTAAGAATTAATATGGGAGAAAGGTGTCTCCTCTCTACTGATGCTTTATCACCAATCCTTGTTTCAATAAAAACACCACATTTCAAAAACAGTTGTCATTGGGACGCAAAGTGAGGTGAAATGTTCTGAACAGGGGCACAGACAGCAAAAAAAATGTGACAGGGGTGATAACCGTTCCCTATGTTTTACAAAAAACTAAAAAAAAGGAATTTGCCATGGAGCTCCACTTAAACAATGCAGCTGTTCAAAATTATAAACAGATTCTACATAAGAACAAACCTACAGTCCCTGTCTTGTATGCACCGCCTGTATACGGCTGTTCAGAGTATATAGGTCCTTTTTTATTTTGTGTGCGGGGTTCCCCTTAATATCCATACAAGACCCAAAGGGGCTGGTAATGGGCTGGGGTGGGGGGGGGGGGGGTTGATGGGGTAGCTATGCCATTTTTCCTAAAGATTTTCATCCATATTACCGGGACCACACATTGCATTAAAGCCGCAAGCAGTTTTAAATGACTTTTTTCCCTTTAGAAATGTTATTTTGTGCAGGGACAGTTCTAAACACGGGAAACACGTGGCACTTCACAGGCATACTTTAGACACCCCCCAGGTACAATATTTAAAGGAATATTTGACTTTTTTTTTTTCACTTTATGCATCATTAAAATGACTGCTCCCGGAAAACGTCCGTTTTTAAAACTTATTTTTGCATTGATACATGTCCCCTGGTGCAGAAGCCGGGTTCCCAAACTCTGTTTCGGACAATAACATGGATAATAGTCGTTATAATTAGCACTTTAGAATCCGAACGTTCGCATCCATTGTATTTATAGGGTTCTAATGTTCGTGCGAACTTTCGGTCCGTTCGCGGGTTCTGGTGCGAACCGAACCCGGGGGTGTTCGGCTCATCACTATCTGGTAGCAATGATCTTAGTATAAATTTTTAAATCTACATTTAGAAGAGATATCGGTCTTTAGCTACCGCAAGATGCTGGATCTTTCCCTTCCTTATATATTACTGAGATATGGGCACTTAAGCTTTCCCTGGCAAATACTTTGCCGGATCCTGTAGCGTTAAACACCACAAGCATGCGAGGCCCCAGTATCGCTAAGAGTTTCTTATAGCATTGTAGGGTATACCCGTCGGGGCCCGGAGCCTTTCCCGGTTTCATTGTCTTGATAGCCTGTTGAAGTTCTAATAAAGTTATCGGGGATTCTAGTTCCTCCCGGGTTTCTGGTGTAAGTGAGGGTAGTTTGGACGAAGTGATGTAGTTTGTCATTTCTGCTTGGGATGGCGAAGCTGCTGGGAGATTGTATAGTTTGGAGTAGAAATCTTTGAATTCTTGTGTAATCTGTGTGGGCAAAGTTGCTTTCTGACCTCCCGCCTTGGTAATGTGGGGGATGTATGTAGAAAGTTTATGTTCCCTGACTGTTTTCGCTAGCAGCTTCCCGCATTTATCCCCTGATTCGTACGTAATTTTCCGGCATGACTGTATGGCTGCCTTGGCTCTGTAGTGTAGGATGTCAGTGATCTGTTTCCTGATAATTGTCAAATCCGCCTCAGAGGTCTGTGTGGGGGCGTGCTTATGTCTGGATTCAATAATGTTTAATTTTTCCAATAATTGGGTAAGCTGTTTAGTACGTTCCCGTTTAATACGGGCTCCGTGTTTAATGAGAATCCCTCTCATAACTGATTTGTGGGCTTCCCATAGGATCCCCGGGTCACACTCTGGTTGGTCATTTTCTTTGAAATAGTGGTTCAAAGCCAAGGTTATCTCCGTGAGCACCTCTGGGGTTTGCAGTAAGCTTTCATTGAGTCGCCAGAATTTATGTCTGGGTGAGGATACGTCAGATAGCTTATAAGTCAGGAAAATTGGTGCATGGTCTGACCACGTCCTATTTGCTATAGATGTGCTTTCTACCGCATGCAGTTGCGCGTGGGGGGATCAAAAAGTACCTGGTGCGGGGGGGCGTGGCTTGGACATGGCGGAGTGAGGGAGCTTTCTGTTTGAGCTCCCGACTTCCGACCTGCAATCTACGGCTGAAATGGACGTTTGACTAGCAAAATCAACCCTGAAATGACATACAAGAGACGGAGGAGGACCAGGGGATCAAAATCTGCTAACCCAGAAGCATCGATCAGAAGATTTCTTACATCCCCGGCTCCGACAGCTATCTCCCCTGCAGCACCACGTGGCGGGAGAGGACAGGGTGACTTACCTTCCACATCCATGGCTGTCTCACAGCAAGGTGTCCCGCGCTCGTTAGAGGGGCTGCCCTCCCTCCTGGTGCCTTCTCATGACAGTCAGGGTGGCTCTATGACATCTGCAGGATCCTCGCAGACGGACGCGGATATCAGGTCCCTGCTACAGGCGCTTCCAACTAAGGCCTACATGGAGGGCCTCATGGCACGAATGGAGGAGCAGCACCGCCGTGATTTCCAGGGGCTTCGCTCTGAGGTTCACGCACTTGACGACCGAGTCGGACAGGGTGAGGTGGAGAGGAGCGCTTTGGAGCTCCGGGTCACCCAGTTAGAAAAAGGACAGGAGGCCTTCCAGGAGAGGCTGGCTGAGGTGCAGCTCCAGGCCGAGGACCAGGAGAACAGGAGTCGACGCAACAACCTCCGGGTTCGGGGGTTGCCAGAGGCAACGGGTCCGGAGAATCTACTGGACACTGTCCTGGCTATCTTCCGGCAGCTTCTAGGCCCGGAGACTCCAGCCGCCTTGGAGTTCGACAGAGTCCACCGCGCACTGGGGCCGAAGCCGCAGGATCCTGACCGCCCTAGAGATGTCATCTGCCACCTGCACCGCTACGCACACAAGGAGCAAGTTCTCAGGGCGGCATGGACCAAGGGCCGGATCGACTTTGATGGAGCGGAACTGTCGATCTACTCTGATGTGTCCAGAGCAACACTACAAAGACGGGCTATGTTGAAACCCCTTCTGGAGCGGCTGCGGCGAGATGCGGTGCCATATAGGTGGGGCTTTCCACTCCAGCTATCGCTCAGGAGGGGGGGAAATTCCTTCACGCTGAGGCGCCATGCAGATCTCCCGGACCTGTTCCTTTTTCTGGGCATGGAACCCTTCCACCTGGCTGATTGGCTGAAACCGCTTCCAGCTAGAGATCCTCGTCAGGCTCCCAGGGCTCCGGGACCGGGTCTGCCGCGCCGCTCCACCAGACGAAGGGGAGGCGATCAGCTGCCGGCGAGAGCCCAGGATAACAAAGCCTGACCAGCCAGTCCTGCTACTGTGAGTTTTTTCTGTTACGGGGTAGCACACACTGTGAACTGATTTTTATTTTATTTTTCTTTATTTTTTTATTAGTTCATGCTATGGACTTTTTTGGTCCCACTCTTTGGACAGCTGCCCTGTGCCGTTCCCCCCTCCCCCCTTCCCGGGTGTATGCTGATCTTGGTCGGGTTGGCCGTGTGGGATCACGCCCCGCTCTGGCGGGAGTCGCCTGACCGGGTTTGCCCGTCCCCTCCCCCCCGGTGGTTGCTGCTCGCGGCCAAGCCTCGGTGACTGTTTCACCTCATCCCGGTGGAGGCGTCTTCCCCTGGCTCTCCCTCGCACCCTCCGGGCAATGTGTGACTGTGAGCCGTTCTTCGGTGGGGCCGCCCCCTCTCTCCCCCACCTGCTGACTTTTCTTTTGCGCCCCGCTCTCGGAGCCCACCTGAGGACAAGCTATGAAAGGGAGCCATAGACTGTCGCTTGATTGGATGGCAGGTGTTTTTATATAGGGGTGGTTTTTCTTTTATTTATTTTTTGGGGGAGGGGGGGTCCGGACTTTGGGGGTGGTTGGGTGTGGGGGGGGGGAGGGGAGGGATGTCTTGCTGTGCCGTTTTGAAATGCCGGGGCTGGGGGTGGATGGGTGGGGTGCTATGTGGGCGGGCGTCGGGGATATGGGGATGCTGCCTACTGATATGTGCTCCCTCCCCCCCTTGCTCGTCCCCCCCCCTTCCTTGTCTCCCCCCTTCCTCGTTCCCCTCGTTCCCCCCGCGCCCCTCCTCATTCCCTTCCCCCCTCCCCATTCCCTCCCATACTCTCTCCTTCTCCTCCCCCCTCTCCCCCCATCTCTCCCCCTTCCCCCTTTCCTCTCCCCCTCCCCTCTCCCCCTTTTTCCCACTCTTCTCTCCCATCCTCTGCTCTCCCCCCCGTTTTTTCTCTCCCCCCCCCTCTTCTCTCCCCCCCTCTTCCCCTCCCTCTCTCCCCCTCCTCACCCCCCTCTCGCCCCCCCTCTCTCCCCCCCTCTCTCCCCCCCCCTCTCTCCCCCCCTCTCTCCTCCCTCCTCCCTTCTCCACCCTCCTCCCTTCTCCACCCTCCTCCCTTCTCCACCCTCCTTTCTCCCTTCC
Organism: Rana muscosa; assembly: GCA_029206835.1. Classification (NCBI taxonomy): domain Eukaryota; kingdom Metazoa; phylum Chordata; class Amphibia; order Anura; family Ranidae; genus Rana; species Rana muscosa. The sequence goes on from CM055123.1 coordinate 627,768, forward strand.
CCGCTCTTCACCCTTCCTCTTTTCCCCCTCTCCTCCTCCCCTCCCCCGTACCCCTCCCTCACCTCCCCCCTCTCCCTCCTCCTTCCCCCCTCCTCCTCTTTCTCCACCTCTTCCCCCTTCCTCTGTCTTCCCCTCCCCTCCCCCCCTGTATACCTTCCTTTTCCTCCTCTGTACCCCGGATTTTGGCTTTACCCACTGTCTCCATCTTTGGTGCCGTGGGCTGCCCCCTGGGCGGATCCGGGATACACCACCTGAAGGGGCGGGTGCTTGTTCCCCCCTGTGTACTCTGGTGGCTTCCCTGGCCCGTGCGGGGGGGGCTACTATTACGGCGGCCGGTTTCTTTATCGATTTTAGGGGGACCGGGGTGGGACCCATGCTGGGGCTGCGGTGGGGGGGTCCTCCTTGGGGGGGCCCCCCTCCTAGGCCGTTTTGATCTTGCGGTCCCCGCTTTCCTGGTCGGGCCTCCCCCGTCCTGGGCATGCGGGGGCGCCAAAGCTTAGCTTTCGGTACCAGTGTGTGCATTTTCCCCTTGGCCCCCTTGTTGGTTTTTAGGGCGCCATATATAAGTTCTCTTGCTGGGCCTTCTGGTTATAATCACTTGGGTTTTGTTCTTTGTTCTGCACTAAGATGTTTAAATGTCCATTTCATGTATTTGGGCCGTGTGATGGGTTATTGTGCTACTGTCTTGTCCTGGTTGGGGTTTGGCCTGGGGGGCGGGCTGCGCCGGGGCTCGGGCGCCCCATGTTGGGGCCCGGGGCCGGCGTTGCCGGGCTGCTGGGCCATCCTTCTCAGGCCACTTTGTTCTGAGAACCCTCCGGCTCTCTGTAGCATCTGAGGTGGGTCGGGTTAGGGAGCCTCCGACCCCTGTTGTGTTCAAACACTTTCCCCACATAGGGTCGCACCCGTCAAGTGACTCCTGCTCTAGGGTTACTGGGGTGCACTGAGACTAGGTCTCCCTTACGCTTGAGGCGTACTAGGTTTCTTTGTTCTCTCCTTTTCTGCTCTCTTCTGTCCTTCCCCTCCTAGCCTCCCTCCTCCTCCCCCCCCCCCCTTTTTTTTTTGCCTGCCTCTTCTGACCGCAGTCATGCCCACGGGTAAAACAGAGCTTGTTCGTCTAGTTTCTATAAATGTGAAGGGGCTGAATACCCCTGAGAAACGCTCCATGGTGCTAACCGATCTAAAACATATGAAGGCCCATGTGTGCTTCTTGCAGGAGACACATTTCCGTGCTGATAAGCTGCCAAAACTGCATGGCCGCTTTTTCCCGACAGTGTACCACGGATGCTCCTCTGACTCTAAGTCAAAAGGGGTGAGTATCCTGGTGCGGGGTGATACCCCATGGCAACTGAAGGACCAGTGGGGGGATGCAGAGGGGAGAGCTTTATTTGTGAAGGGGACGCTGGGGAGGTCCCTGGTGACTTTGGTCAATCTGTATCTCCCAAATGCCAACCAGATCGCCTTCCTGGAGCCAATTATGACCAAATTGGTTGACTTTGCTGAAGGGATGGTGATTATGGGTGGAGACATGAACTTTGTCATGGACCCGATCCTGGACTCATCTAGGGGGGTTTCCCAAATCTCTTACGCCTCACTTAAGCGCCTTAAGAAAAACTTCCATGCTCTCCACTTGGTGGATGTATGGCGTATCCTTCATCCCAGCCACAAAGACTTCACGTTCTATTCGCACCCCCACGACTCATATACCAGAATTGATATGTTCATGGTGCCTCAGGCGATTTTGTCCAGGGTCTCCTCAGCCTCGATTGGCTCTATTACCTTTTCGGACCATGCCCCAGTCTTTATAGACATCGATCTGCTTTGCCCCGCAGAGAGACAATGGTCATGGAAGCTTAACGACTCGTTAATTCAGATGCCCGAGGTGGAGGAAGAGGTCTCTAGAGAGCTGAGACAATACTTCGCCACGAATGCTGACTCGGAGGTGGCCCCGACAATGGTATGGGAAGCCCATAAAAGTTACATTCGTGGCCTCTTGATCAGAGTGGGATCACGCATCAAGAAGGAGAGAGCGAAACAAATTGTGGACATTTTAGATAAAATCAGAGTTTTGGAATCGGCTCATAAACAATCCTTCGCCTCCCAGATCCTTCTTGAGTTGACAGCCCTGCGAAACCAGCTGCGCTCCTTGGCCCTGTTTAGAGCCAAAGCAGTGATCTCGAAGTGCCGCCGTTCTTTCTACGAGCATAGCAACAAATGTGGTAGGATGCTGGCGAGGGCTCTGAGAGATCAGAGGGCCCGTACATTCATTCCTGAATTGATTAGTGACTCCCACAACAGGGTTCACACCACGGAAGGTATCGCGGAAATGTTCCGGGAATACTATACTACTTTGTATAATCTCCCTAGTCCGACATCTGTGGGGGGTCTGTCGAATGCAGGGAGGAAGATCGGGGACTATTTGAGGAGGTCTGGTCTCCCCCGGATTTCGGAGGAGGACCTGATCGAGCTTGACAGGCCTCTCTCAGTGGAGGAGGTGAATGTGGCAATGTCGCGCATGCATTTGGGGAAGGCGCCGGGTCCGGACGGATATTCCCTTCTCTATTACAGGACTTTTGGAGAAATATTGCTTCCGCATTTTCTCTCTGCGTATAATGCTACAGGGGAGGGGACGCCCCTCCCGGCGGATGCCTTGAGAGCACACATTACCGTGATCCCGAAGGAGGGAAAAGATCCACTAAGATGCCAAAATTATAGACCGATCCCGCTGCTCAATGTGGATCTCAAGATATTCACGAAAGCGCTTTCCATGCGTTTGATTGACCTAATGCCACAACTAATCCATTCCGACCAGGTCGGTTTTGTTCCTACTAGAGAGGCGCGTGACAACACGACTAAGGCAATCAACATGATCCACGCTGCAAAGACGCGTAAAACCCCTATGCTGCTCCTCTCGACGGACGCCGAAAAGGCGTTCGACAGGGTGAGTTGGCCTTTCCTGTTTGAAACTCTCCGCTGGGTTGGCCTGCAGGAACGCATGATGAATTGGATGTTGGCAATATATTCCTGCCCATCGGCCCAGGTCAAGGTGAATGGCCACCTTTCCTCACCATTTCAGATTGCGAATGGGACGAGACAGGGGTGCCCTCTGTCGCCTCTGATATTCGTCCTCACACTAGAACCTTTCCTGCGTATCATTAGAGACAACCCGGACATTACGGGACCACGTCTGGACGCCACCCTGTCCCCCAAGATCGCGGCTTTCGCAGACGATCTGCTCTTCTTTCTGACCAACCCCCTTGTGTCCACTCCGAACTTGCTCAAGGAACTGAAGTTATACGAGGAGGTGTCAATGTTTCGCATTAACTACCAGAAATCGGAGGCACTTGGGGTCGCCTTACCTCCTCCTTTAACTGACCTGCTCCGGGTTGATTTTCCTTTCAAATGGGCTATGTCCCATATCAAATATCTGGGTATCTTGTTACCCAGCAGGACGGAGGAGATTTTTCCCCTCAACTTTCCTCCCCTTTTGACGGCCGTAAAAAAAAACTTGCAAGAGTGGCAGCATGGCCTTTTCTCCTGGTTTGGCCGTTGCAGCATTGTGAAGATGAATGTCTTACCTAGACTGTTATACCACTTTCAGGCATTGCCCATACGGGTGCCGGCGTCCTTCCTGAGAGCGGTTAACAGAACGCTAATTCGGTTTGTGTGGGCCCAGAAGCCCCCGCGGTTGGCGCAGAAAATTCTCCGGCTGCCAAAAGTGAAGGGTGGTGTAGCCCTACCGGACGTTACTCTCTATCACAAGGCATGTCATTTAACGCGTGCCTTGGATTGGTGCCGTCACGGCCTTCTGAAGCAGTGGGTGCAGATTGAACGAGCCTTGACTGGGGCCCACTTGGACTCGCTGCCCTGGTGCCAACCTCCCTTGCCAAAGGAGATTTCTGATCACCCCACAGTAGGGGTGACGATAAGGACAGCTTGGAAGGCCTTCCGTGATCATACGATCGCACCGCTCCCGTCCCCGCTTACCCCAATTGTGGGCAACCCGGCTTTTAGTCCGGGTCTCAACGACCCTAGCTTCCTGGCGTTGAAACCGATGGACAGGTCTCAGGTGCGACACTTTCTCACAAACGACCAATGGCATACTCGACGACAAATCCTAGAGGACCCTGCTCTGACTGGGCTCTCATTCTGGCAAAAGGTCCAGCTGGCCCACTTCATCCACACGTTGCCTTCTCCAAATACTTATGGGCGGCAGCTGACACCTTTTGAGTTGTTATGCCTGGACCTGTCCCCGTTGAGACATGCAATATCCCTGATATACCAAATCCTAGTTTCTCCCCCTCCGGACTTTAGGCCGCTCTATGTTACCAAGTGGGAACGGGAGCTGAGCCTACAACTTACGGGGAAACAGGTTGACCGAATCCTTCTCTTCGCTCAAACAACTTCTATCAGTGCAAGGCACCAGGAGATGGAATATAAGCTTCTGTCCCGTTGGTACTACACTCCGGAAAAGATACACAAGATGTTCCCTCAGAGCACGGACATGTGCTGGAGGTGCGGGGAGGAGGTTGGTACGCTCCTCCACATCTTTTGGTCATGCCGCATCTTACATTCATTTTGGGCTGAGGTACACCGCATCGTCCAAAAGTTTACGGACAGAGAGTTGCCGTTGTCACCTGAGTTCTTCCTTCTGCACCACCACAATATCCCAACTAAGGGCTATAGAAAGTCCATATTGCCGCTTCTGATCAATGCGGCAAAGGGTTGCATCCCGCTGAATTGGAAGCAGATTCAGCCTCCATCAGTGGCGGGCTGGTTGGGCAGAGTGAAGGCTGTCCATGACATGGAGGACTTGTTAGCAACGGAAAGAGGCCTAAGTGAGAAATTCTCCAAAACTTGGTACTTCTGGCACGAATTTTACTTCTCGGAGGAATGCGGGCTCCTAATGGCTCGATCCACCTGAGAGGATCGAACTTGAATGCTCCCCAGGCGGGGAGGCTGTGGCTGGAGGCACCCTGTTCCCCACCCCCCGGGTGGGGGTGGTTGGGGAGGGTTTTTTTTTTTTTTTTCACCCCCCCCCCCCCTTCCCCTCTTGTATTCTTGCACTCCTTGCTTTCTTTTCTCTTACTTTCCCTGCTTTTTCTGTATTACCAACACTAGAGTGTTGGCCTGTGCAAGCCTGTTTCTCACGGGCTTGACGTTTCTATTTCTATCTAAATCGGCTTTTGCCACAAAAATACGGCCATGCGGGGGGCGGAGAGCTCCTGTAAGCCTGACACTTGTTGTGACCCCCCCCCCCTCTGACAACGGGCTTTATATCTCAAATGTAGTATCTATTCTCATGAGGGGGTGGGGAATGTTTGCTGTTTTTTGATAAACATCTGTGCGCTCTCTGTGTATCCGCATGTCCTTTTCTCTTAAATAAAGAATTTACAAAAAAAAAAAAAAAAAGTACCTGGTGCATGGGCGAATGAAACATGTAGTCACGTTCTCCCGTATGTTGTAGTCGCCAGATATCAATAATAGGATTTTTATAACAGCTTACCTGTAAAATCCTTTTCTTAGGAGTACATCACGGGACACAGAGCGACATAGTCATTACTAATGGGTTATATAGATACCGTCAGGTGCTGGCACTGGCAACTTCCAAAACCGGAAGTACCCTCCCCTATATAAGCCCCTCCCATCCGGGAGCACCTCAGTTTTGTAGCAAAGCAATAAGTGTCCCCAAAGAGGGGCGGGAGCTCTGTGTCCCGTGATGTACTCCTAAGAAAAGGATTTTACAGGTAAGCTGTTATAAAAATCCTATTTTCTTTCTCGTACATCACGGGACACAGAGCGACATAGTCATTACTAATGGGATGTCCTAAAGCAATGCCCAATGAGGGGGGGGATACACCATATATAAGCTGAGCGCTATCAGACATGAGGATCTTTTGCGGCCTGCAACACACTGCGCCCAAAGGCGACATCCTCCTGACTTCTAACGTCCACCTGGTAGAACCTAGTAAACGTGTGAACTGAAGACCACGTTGCGGCCTTACAGATTTGAGCCAGGGAGGCCTGGTGATGCACTGCCCATGAAGTTCCAACTGCTCTCGTGGAGTGCGCTCTAACTTTGAACGGAGGCGGTCTCCTTCTCAAGCCATAAGCTTGCATAATGACCTGTCGAATCCACTTGGCTAAAGTAGATTTTGACGCTGCCTGACCCTTTCTGGGGCCTTCCGGCAGAATAAACAAAGTATCCGTTCTGCGAATCTGAGCAGTGGCTTTTAGATAAGCTTTAACTGCTCTTACTACATCCAAAGAATGCAATAACTTTTCCTCTACCGAAGTAGGTTTGGGGAAAAAAGAAGGAAGAACCACATCTTGGTTCAAATGAAACCTCGATACCACCTTAGGAAGAAAGGCTGGATGAGGACGTAACACTACTCTGTCCTTATGGATAACCAGATATGGCTCCTTACAGGACATAGCTGCTAATTCCGATACTCTTTTAGCCGAACAAATGGCTACTAGAAAAATCAATTTCCTGGTGAGAAGCACCAAGGAAATATGCTGTAATGGTTCAAATGGTTGTTTCTGTAGAACCGACAGAACCAAGTTTAGATCCCATGGACATATGGGAATATTAACCGGAGGACTAATACGCATCACTCCTTGTATAAAGGCTTTGACTAGTGAATGCGAAGCCAAGGGCCTTTGAAAAAATATTGACAAGGCCGAAAACTGACCCTTGATAGTACTCAAGGCAAGCTTCCTATCTACAGCCCACTGTAGGAAGTCCAGAATCCTACCTATTACGTACTTATGTGGATGCCATTTCTTGGCCTCACACCACGCGATGTACGCCTTCCAGATTCTATAGTAGATCTGCCTGGATACCGGCTTCCTGGCATTGATCATGGTAGATACCACAGCATTAGAGAGCCCACTCTTTTTTAGAATGTGGGCTTCAATAGCCAGGCCGTCAAACCTAGGGCTGGTAAGGAAGGGTGGTATATCGGTCCTTGCGAAAGCCGGACGACGTGGGAGAGTCCAAGGACTCCCCACTGAAATTTTACAATCTCCGCGTACCACGCTCTTCGGGGCCACGCTGGAGCCACCGGAATCACCGGTTTCTTTTCTACCCTGATTCTGCGGAGTAATCGAGGTAACCATTGTGGCGGTGTGAATGCATATATCAGCTTGAACTGATCCCAAGGGAACACTAGGGCATCCGAGCCGCAAGCTAGGGGATCCCTTGTCCGAGAGACAAACCTGTCCCCCTTTGCGTTGAATCTGGATGCTAGAAGATCTACATCCGATGTTCCCCACCGCTGACATATTGTCCAGAAAACCTCGGGGTGAAGGGACCCTTCCTCTGGGCCTAATTGCTGGCGACTTAGAAAGTCCGCCTTCCAATTCTCCACTCCTGGAATGAATACCGCAGATATGGCTGGGACATATTTTTCTGCCCATTTCAGGATGTAATTTACTTCCCTCTGGGCTGCACGACTCCTGGTGCCCCCCTGATGATTGATATATGCCACTGCTGTGGCATTGTCTGATTGCATTCTGACAGGGGACCCTTGGAGTTTGGATGTCCATGCTACTAGGGCATACCGGGCTGCTCGTATCTCTAAGAGATTGATGGGCAGGGCCTTTTCTGCATCCGACCATCTGCCCTGGAGAGACTATTGCTCCAGTACTGCTCCCCAGCCTATAAGGCTGGCATCTGTAGTGACCACCTTCCAAGAAATCGGACTGAAGGATTTCCTTTTTTCCAGATTCTGGGGAACCAACCACCAACGGAGGCTCTTGCGAACGGAAGGGGACAAGGACATTGTAAGTCTAGGGCCTGAACTTTTTTGTTCCAGGCTGACAGTATGGCCCCTTGCAAATTCCTTGAATGGAATTGACCGTAGGGTACTGCTTCGAATGATGCCACCATTTTTCCCAGCAGCCTCATATACAGGCGTATGGACGGCTGTCTTTTTTGTACCCACTAAGTGGATCAAATCTTTCAAAGACAACATCTTTCCTCGAGGCAAGAATATTTTTCTCTGGCCTGAATCCAACCTTAGCCCCAAGTATTCCAGACTTTTGACTGGTTTTTAGGGCTGACTTGTCTCGGTTGATAATCCAACCGTGAGATTCCAGATACTTGATCGTCTTGTGAACGACCACGTCTAGTTTTTTCACTGAGTGGTCTATCAGCAACAAGTCATCCAGATATGCCATTATCATTACACCTTGTGTTCTTAGATTGGCCAATAAAGGGCCAGAATTTTTGTAAACACTCGTGGTGCTGTGGCCAAACCGAAGGGTAAGGCTCTGAACTGAAAATGGCGCCCTTCTACTGCAAAGCGTAGAAATTTTTGGTGGACTGGAAAGATGGGAATGTGCAAATAAGCATCTTTGATGTCGATCGTGGCTAACCAATCCTCCCCTTGTAGGGCAGTGGCCACCGATCGGATCGACTCCATCGGAAAGTCCTGATATACAGGAATTTGTATAGCCCTTTTAGAATTAATATGGGCCTCCCGTCCGCGTTTGCTTCGGGACTGTAAAGAGGTTTGAGTAAAACCCGAACCCTCATTCTTCCAGGGGAACCTCCATAATTACTCCTTGGAGCAATAGTTGTTCTAGTGCCAACAGGAGGGACTCTCTCTTCCGGGGATCCCTTGGCACGTTTGACCTCAAAAATGGGAAGGAGGAGAGTCTTTTAACTCCAAACTGTATCCCAAACCTACTGCGGAGAGCACCTATCTGTCTTGATCGTGTCCCGCCAGGTCTCTTGCGAACAACTGGAGTCCTCCCCCCACCCGACTGAGTGGGGGCTTCATGAATTTAACTTTGGGGGAGGTTTTGTACCTCCCCTAACCCAGGGTTTCTCATTACCCTGCTACTGTCCCTGTTTTTTACCCCCGGGATTTGACCGAGGAGGCCGTCGGAACTGTTACACAGCCGATGCCCCAGGGACTGGAGAAGCAGGCCTCTTAAAGAGGGACCTCTAACTCTGCTTTTAAATGGCAAGAGCGTATTTTTACCGCTGGAAATTTTCTGGATATATTTGTCCAGGTTTTCCCTGAATAAGCGTTCACCATGAAATGGGACGCTAACCAGCCATTCTTTACAGGGAGCTTCAGCAGACCAGTTTTTGAGCCATAGGAGCCTACGCATATGTACTATAGACAGCGTAAGGCGGGAGGCCTGATGGACTGAATCCTCTATGGCATCAACCGCAAAGCCTAAGGCTCTAGGTAGATCAGCTAGGGCAAAGCCTGCTGATCTGTCAAGTCCCTCAAGACCTGTTTCAACTGATCCTTCACTGCTTAGCAGACCCCAATAGCTGCTACTGCTGGTTGTATCACCAAGCAGATTTTCATAAGGACTCCAATCTTTTATCTATTGGGTTCTTGAACATTTGGACATTATCCACTGGACATGTCAGTGATTTATACATACAAGAGATGGCTGCGTCCATTGTAGGGACCTTCCATTTTTTTTTTTTGATGAACTTATCCTCCATGGGATAGACCACCGGAAATCTCTTGGGGGAATAAATATTTTCTCAGGACGTTCCCAATCCTGGTAAATGAGCCCTTTCAGTAAAGGGTGAAGTGGAAAAGAACAAACAGTCTGGGGGCTTCTAGCGACCCCAACGAGGATACAGTAGTGGTTGATGGTTCCGCAAGGTGCATTTTTAAATGCTGATCGGACCATGTTAGTCAGAGACTGAACCCTTAATCTTTCAGCTTGAGATGCTGAGAAAAGGTTCCCCCACTGTTGATTCCTCTATAACAGAATCAACCTTATCCTGATCCCCTTCAGGCAGGTCGATCCCTGTATGGGACTGTTGCTCTGCTAACAGGCACTCTGAAGGAGGAGACGGAGATCGGGCGTGCTTTTCCTGACAGGGAGGCAGCGATAAATTTTGACAATCTCTCTCTAATCCTCCCAGAGCTGAGGAAAAAACCTCCTCTGTTACATACACAGGAGCAGGTGACTGAGGACAGCCACAGTACCAAGTACCCCTGCGGGGTCTCTACGGTCACTTACCTCTGAACTTCAGGGGAGACTGGTGCAGCAGGAGTATGCCCAAGATCCTCCGAGCCCGATGAGACCCCCTTCGCTTCCTGGAAGATTCAGTTCCGGAGCTTCTGGACGGCATATTCCTAAGCCTAAAGCTGAGGTATTCCAGCCGTAATACACCACTTTTACTGAGAATAGTCTAGCACAATTGCTGCTATATCACAGTTGGTGTCTACTAATGTGCCTTTCTAGGGGATGCCTGTATCAACCGCTTGCTGTATGCCTTTAAATGTTGCCAGCTCTGTCTCTGTACTTCATAGCCAGCTCACTACATATTGTGGTTTTTTTAAAACTGCTGGGACGCCCGCACATGCGCAGAAGCGCTGCGGCGCGCACAGAGCGTCATCCCCCAGGCTCCGCCCCCTTTCCCGGCTCACCTCTATATATAGAGGCGCGTGCACGCGCGCGGGCACGTGCGCCTTCGGCGCTAATTTCAAATATGGTAACAAGGGACAGGAGCCAGGGCCCCTCTTTGCCGCAGGCCGGGGGATGGACGAGCACTGCAACATGGCAGAGGAAGCAGTTCCCTATAAGAGAACTCACCATCTGCCTGGACTTTGCTCTGCTGAGAAGAAGCTAGTCCACATGACAAGAAAACATTCCACAGTGGCCTCTAGTGGACAAACACAGGTACCGCAGTCTAATATATTAAATATATATGTATTAAAAAAAATTTTTTTTTTTTTTTCTTGACCACCATTAAAAATTATTACATTTTTTTAGTAGTTACAGGCATGCACAGAATTTTGCGGGAATACCATTAGGTAACAGACAGAAAGACAAATTAGGCTTGGGGGTCCCCCAATAGAACCAAGTTCCTGGGGGCCCCCACTTACCTGTTCCCCGCCGCAGGACTTTGTTTGGTCCACAAAAGCCCAAACTTCACCTATCACGGCAGGCATTGTAATCAAACCTTCAGGGACCGGGTTCCCAAGGATTCCACTCCCCTGGACCTGTATAGCACCCTGCACAGAAAACATCTTGGTCGTGGGTATGACCAGAGCTCTGGATCCCAGGGTCCAGCTCTCCTAAGAGAAGCATTACAGGCAAAACCTTGCTCTTCTCTGCAAGGCCCGGGTACCGACCGTTTAGCTATGAAGCTTTTTTGGTCGGATCCGGAATAGCTTACTGAGGCCCAAAAGAACCTGTACGCAAGCTCAGTGAAAAACACATGTTTCTTCTTGGCCAACACCTTAGACACTGGCAAAAAACTGAGGTGCTCCCGGATGGGAGGGGCTTATATAGGGGAGGGTACTTCCGGTTTTGGAAGTTGCCAGTGCCAGCACCTGACGGTATCTATATAACCCATTAGTAATGACTATGTCGCTCTGTGTCCCGTGATGTACGAGAAAGAAAAGTTGTGATTTATGTAACGCCTTTGCTATTCGTTTGAGCTGGTTCACTGGCATGGATGATTTGCCTGATGAGGTGTCTACCGAAGGGATCAATGGGGTATTGAAGTCTCCGCCAATCAGTAATTGTCCTGCCTTAAAGTCCTGGAGTTTCTCCAAAGTATGCTCCAAGAATGTAGCTTGCAGCTCGTTGGGGGCATATATTGTTGCTAGCGTAACTTGTATGCTGCCTATGAGTCCCTTGAGGAAAATGTACCTTCCAGAGGGATCTATTAGTGAGTCCTGGCATTGCCATGGGACTTTGCTAGAGATCAAAATGGAGACTCCTTTTGATTTAGCTGTTGGGTTAACAGAATGGTATGTCACAGGGTAATGTCTATTGCGTAAATACGGTAATCTATTGTGCTTAAAGTGTGTCTCTTGGATAAGAGCCACATCCGTGCGGGATCTTTTCAGGTCATCTAGCAGTATACGTCTTTTTTCTGGCGTGTTAAGGCCTCTCGCATTAAGCGATTGTATTTTGAGATGATGTAACGCCATGGTTGGGTAGGAGGTATAGGGGGGGAGAGGAAGACTGGGGGCGGGACAGAGAAGGGAGGGGGAGGGGTGCGGGTTAAGGATAGGGGTAATGCAAGGGGTGCCGGGGGGTAGTAGGAGAAAGAAAAAGAAAGGAGGAAAAGAGTAAGAATAAAGAGTGAAGGAGCGAATGTAGAGGGACGGGCCTAGTGCCCTTGGTCCTCTTATTAACTTGCTATTTGCATATAATGCTTGGGGGCCAAACTGTGCTCCCCAGCAGAATATACCAACCTATTTGGGGCGTGAGTAGGACAAGGTTCGGGGAAAAACGAGCTCCCGCCTCTTGTCTCCCATCCCGGTAAATTGCTGGTGTAATGTGCATTCAACAATAGTAAACCAGTGTAACACAAGGAACAAAAATAAAATGAAAAAGGAAAACCACAGATAACATGGAAGAATACATATAAAGAAAAATGAGTATCAATCATGCAGTCAACATAAAGCCAAAGATATATTTTACATCTTGTTTATGCCCGTCTCTTAAGTCCACATCTCTAATTCTGAATCCCCCCGCCCAGTGAGAGCGGACATCATTCCCGAGATTTTGCAGGATTGTGACTTTGACGTGCGGCCGGTAATTCGGACATGCCTCAGACCACTCCGGGTTACTCTCTTTGCCAGCTTCCCGTGGTGCCCTTTTACTTAATAAAAAAAAAAGGGGGGGGGGAGAGGGGAAGAACAGGAAGATCTTATACCTAATAACTGCTAGCCCTGGGACTCTTCATCGTGAAGTATCTCCCGTGGTCCCTCTCGTCAATATGCCTAGAAGATCCTGCACCTGATGTAGAGCCAAGTTGTCCCTCTATGGCCCTTTCTGCACAGTGTGACTTTGTAGCCCTAGACTGCATGATCTAACGTATGCAGTCCCGTCTTTCTTAGGCACCAGGACTACAGGCGAGGCCCAAGGGCTGTCAGAAGGCTCAATGACTCCTAACTGAATCATCTCCTGTATCTCCTTCCGCATTTTCTCTCGGACTGCTTCAGGGATACGGTAGGGGGGCTGTCGAAGGGGTGCTTGTCCAGGGGTCTCTACCTTATGCACAGCCAGGGTCGTATATCCCGGTTTTTGGGAGAACGTCGCCTGTTTCTCCCACAGAAGACGCTTAGCCTGTTCCTTCTTTGTGGGGCTTAACCGGTCTCCTAGCTGTACAAGGCTAATGAGGTCAGTCTGGGGCTCTCTCTCTAGTAAGTCAGGGAGGGGTAAACCTTCTGAGTCGTCCGCAGCAGGGGCACATACTGCAGCAATATCCTCCTGCCGTTCCTGATACTCCTTCAGCATGTTCACATGAAAGGTTCGCTGGATTCTTTCATCTGCACAGCTGGCAATGACATAGGTAGTATCACATACCTGGGCTACTACTTTATACAGGCCCTGCCAAAATGCCTGCATCTTGTCGGTCTTCACAGGCTTGAGCACTAAGACCTTCTGCCCAACCTGGAAGACACGCTGTCAGGCCCCCCGATCGTACCATCTCTTCTGTCTTCCCTGGGCCGCCTGGAGATTCTCCCTTACCATCAGAGACAGTTGCTCCATGCGGTCCCTGAGTTCCAGAACATAGGGCATTATGGGGGTCCCTTCTTGCTCTGTCTCTCCCTCCCAGTGTCCTCTGATGAGATCGAGGGGTCCGCGGACCCTTCTCCCATAGAGCAACTCGAAGGGCGAGAACCCCGTAGATTCCTGGGGTACCTCTCTGTACGCAAATAACAGGTGAGGCAGGAATCTCTCCCAGTCTCTGCAAGCGTCCGAAAAGGTCCTCAGCATTTGCTTGAGGGTCCCGTTAAAGTGTTCGCAGTGACCATTAGTCTGGGGGTGGTAGGGTGAGCTCAGCAAGGGCTTAATATTGCACACCTTCCACAACTGCTGGGTGAGTACCGTGGTAAACTGGGTTCCCTGGTCAGAGAGAATCTCCTTAGGGAACCCCACTCTGGTATAAATCTTAACCAGGGCATCAGCTACTGTCTCTGCTTCAATGTTAGACATAGCTACTGCCTCTGGGTAGCGGGTGGCGTAGTCCACTACGGTGAGAATATACTTCTTCCCGGATGGACTAGGCCGGGCCAGGGGACCCACAATGTCAACGGCTATGCAGTAAAAGGGCTCCCCAATAATAGGCATGGACATGAGTTTAGCCTTAGAGTGGTCCCCCCTCTTACCTATCCGTTGACATGTGTCACACGTTTTGCAGTATTGTCGCATATCCTGGCTAAAATTGGGCCAGAAGAATTTCTGTGTAATCCTATGGGCCGTGCGACGGAACCCTAGATGTCCTGCTAGCGGCACATCATGCCCGATTCGCAGAATCTCCAGCTGGTATTTCTTAGGTACCACCAGCTGTCGTTTCTGCAAAGGGGCCTTACTTCTCTGAGATGGCTTAGGGATCCTATACAGTCTATCCCCATCCCATTCAAAAAGCTCCCCATCTATTCCCCTTTCCTGAGTATCTGCCTTAGCCCTATACTTGTGTAAGGTCGGGTCCTCCCGAGTTTCCCTCCCGAATGCTTCTGGGGTATCCCAGCCTAGGCGCGCCTGATCTAAGGTACGTGTCGGGGAGGATAGTCTCACCTGGGTCTCAGCAGCAAGCGGACTGGTTCCAGCAGTACGTGTCTGGGCACGGGTAGTCACAGGGTTGACTTCATCGGGGCCCATCGGGGCGTAAGCAGAAAGGAGGGGGGCCAAATCATTCCCCAGTAGTACATCCGCGGGCAAGTCCTTCATCACCCCCACATTCACGTGTCCCGAACCAACCCCCCAATCCAGGTGAACATGGGCAATGGGTAGCCGGAAGATGGTACCTCCCGCTACTCTTACGGCTACAGTGTCTCCGGTGTGTTGGCTCTCTGGGATGAGGTTCTTCTGTAGTAGGGTCATGGTAGCGCCGCTATCACGTAAGCCATTGGCTACCGTTCCATTAACCCGGACCGTCTGCATGTGTTGTTGCCTGTTGTCCCGGTTAGCTGCTTGTATTGGATCAGCCTCGTGCAGGACGCCCCAATGTTCTTCCTCCTCAACGCAGTGGGCCACAGGCATGGGTGTGCGGGGGCTCCCCCTTGCTGGTTGTCTCCATGACTGGGACTGGATGGCTGGATTCAACGGACAGTCTGGCTTTTTGTGCCCTAGCTATTTACATCCGAAACACCTGATGGGTTGTGCGTAGTCCTGGGAGTTGAACCTGGGCTGCTGAGGATAAGTGGCCGCTGGGGTTGGTGCTGAAGCTGGGTTAGAGGCTGATAAACTGGGCCGAGATAGTGGATAGCGCTCGCTTCCGCCTGACCTTCGAGAGTCCAGATATTCATCGGCAAAAGTAGCCGCTTGCTGTACAGTCCGTGGTTGCTTATCTCGCACCCAATCCCGAAGTACCGGAGGGGTGTGGTTAAAGAACTGTTCTAAGAGTACTAGCTGGGTGATGTCCTCTATGGTATGAGCGTGGCTTCCCTGGAACCAGCCCTTGAGGTTTCGCTGCAGACGATGTGCCCACACCACGTATGTTATGTGGGTTTGTTTCCGGGATTCTCGAAACTAAATCCGGCTGGCTTCGGGTGTAATGGCAAATCGGGCTAGCAGAGCTTCTTTTACCCGGTCATAGTCTTTAGTGCCCTCATCCTCCAGGGCCCGATACGCATCCGCCCCTCTGCCCGTTAAATTACTTGCCAGTAAGGCGACCCAATCTTGGGAAAGTACTTCATGTATCTGGCATAGTCTCTCAAAGTCCTGCAGGAACGCTTCAATTTCCTCCTCTCTTTCCTTAAATAGTTTGAACGCCCGAAAGGGCAACTTGCGGAAAGGCGCTGCATCTTTAGGTGTTGTCTCCAATTGCCGTATTTCCGCCATTCTCTGCTCATGTTGCCGCTCTAGTTCTCTCTCTTGTCGCTCCAGTCCTTTCTCTTGTCGCTCCAGTCCTTTCTCTTGTCGCTCATCCTGCAGCTGGATGTCTTTAATGGCTTTCTGTATGGCGGTCTCTGATGGGTTAGCACCATATAATGCCAACCGCTCTCGAACTCGTTGCTGAAATAAGTCTTCAACTGACCGGGGTCCTGCATCACCAACCCTCTGGTCCATCTCGGCTCTCAAGTAGGTCTTTCAGCGTGGCTTTCCTGCAGGCTGTATAGCTGGTCCTTCACTGTGGTGGTTTGAAGTGTCCCAGGAACTGGAGGGAAAATCCCACAGCTGCCAAACAATGTAACGACACCCCAAATATGAAAGCAGTGGCGGCTGGTGCTCAAAATTTTTGGGGGGGCGCAAACAAACTGAAAAAAAAAAAAATCAATTGCCTTCACTGTGCCCATTAAACGCAGCCACTGTGCCCAAACGCCACCAGTTTGCCCCCTCAAATACAGCCAGTTTGTTTCCATATACAGCCAGTTTGTCCCCATATACAGCCAGTGTGCCCCCCATATACAGCCAGTGTGCCCCCCATATATATAGCCAGTGTGCCCCATATATATATAGCCAGTGTGCCCCATATATATAGCCAGTGTGCCCCCATATATATAGCCAGTGTGCCCCCATATACAGCCAGTGTGCCCCCATATACAGCCAGTGTGCCCCCATATACAGCCAGTGTACCCCCATATACAGCCAGTGTGCCCCCATATACAGCCAGTGTGCCCCCATATACAGCCAGTTTGCCCCCATATATATAGCCAGTGTGCCCAATATACAACCAGTGTGCCCCCATATACAGCCAGTTCCCCCCAAATGCAGCCAGTTTGTCCCCATATACAGCCAGTCCCCCCCAAATGCAGCCAGTTTGTCCCCCATATACAGCCAGTTCCCCCAAATGCAGCCAGTTTGTCCCCCATATACAGCCAGTTCCCCCCAAATGCAGCCAGTTTGTCCCCCATATTCAGCCAGTTCCCCCCCCCAGCCCTGCACTTACCTTCCTCGGTCCGCGCCGTCCTCGATGTGTTCTCCCGCCCTCGATGTCGCTTCAGCCAATCAGGTTACCGGTAACCAGAAGCGGTGAACCTGATTGGCTGAAACCTCCACAGTCTTCTCCAAGGAACGCACCCCCGTGCGTACCTGGGAGGAGTTTTTGGAAACCGATTACAGCCTGAGAGCTGTATTCGGAAAGCCTATCAGAGCCGCTGGCTCTGATAGACACTTCCAGAACACACCCACCGCCGGCCACCGCTCTAATTCATATGGCCGGCGCTCACCAGGAGGCCGGCCATATGAATAGTGGGCAGCGCGGCAGCGGTGACAATACACAGATTCATGCAATGCATGAATCTATGTATTGTCTTTCAGTGGCGGTGCGGGAGCGAGGGGGGCGGCGCTCCGGCGCCCTCTATGGACGCACCGCCACTGTATGAAAGGGGTTTAACGCCGTTTAAAGATATTCCCCCTCCTGGACACAAATTCACTGTCGATTCTCCACAGCCAGACGACCACTTCCCATAGGAATTAATCCTTCTGAAAGATCGAGACGCACTCTGTATCTTTCTCTGGATAGACTGACTTTATTGCCAAAAACATTGTAACCTTTATACACATCCAATACTGCATTAATCTAAAATGAACAATGGTCCAGCTCCACCCACAACATAACAAGACCCAATACACATTTGACAGTAGGCTAGCTTTTGTCTCCCACTACCCATCTCTTAGAAGGCAACAGCTAATCCCTTTATGTTTAAATAACTATGCATGACCTTTATATTCACCAGACTGTCTGTTACTTTACAATACACACAAGGACAGACTTAATTTCCCCAATCCACATCACCACAAACAATGAACAGGTCTTTTAGAAGCTGGGATTAGCATTACACTAGGCAGACAGGTGATTGAGGCTGAACACCTCAGTATCTCTCAATTAACCTGTTGAGTTCAGAATCAGTAAATAGTCCTTTGCAGATATCCTTGGGAATATGGTGGATAAATATTACAGACCCATTTTAGGTAGACCAAGATATATTTCTTAATGTCCATTATTTCCTGGCTCACCCTGTGTCCAAAGTGACCCCCCTGTCACACATACAATATAATAATACCAATACAACAACATATTCAACAACATGATGGCTAAAGTCTTATGGGCGTGTCCGGGCAGGGAAAGCGTGTATGCTCCCAGCAAATGAAGCCGTATTGCTTTAAAACATGGACGCTTTCCCTGACTCTGAAAACGCTTGCAAGCTCTCATATTACCACTGATAGGAATCCTTATTCTACGCTATTCCAAAGAATAACGCATATTCAGATTATACTATTATTGCTTGTGGGAGGCTATCTGCAGGCGCACGCTACGAATCCAGATCAATGCTGATCAACACACCGCCAAAACAAGAGCACGCATCTGCCTATAACCAATGATGTCGTTGCAGAGCAAGCATATCCCCTCCTCAACGATCATCCGTGCTAATGCACACAGGGCCCCTCGTCGGCGAGCATATCCGCACGCTGCAAACATCACACTCCAACCTCAAGACGTTTTCCACTACCAGACAGGATTCAACCAGCCTCAGTCAGCTCTTTAGAGCGGGTTGCGGAAGTACTAACACTGGGTGACACTATGACAATACATATTAAATACATCTTCATAAAATTTTCCACAACAATGCCGAGGTACTTTAACTACCTCAGGACCAGACACAGGGGTCCGCAGCGACACCCGTCTCGTCTCGGTAGCTGATGCAGGTGTCTCCAATGGTGAAAGGGCAGACAAGGGGACAGATCCCTCCTCAGGCTCCGAGGCCACCACCCGGGGTGTACTTTCCCCAGTGGACATGGGTGGGTCCCTAGCACTACGGGACAAGGACAGCGGCTTCTTATCCCAGCCCTTCTTTTCAAAAAGTTTGTTTATGGCGGCGTCATCTCCCGCATCAGAGATGGACTCCAGGTCGGAGGTGTCACATTCCTCCGCAGGCAGGTAACTCCTGATGGAGGACGAGCCACGGCCTCTGACAAATTCACGGGCATGTGAATCCCCAACACTTGGTACCATAGACATAGTCTCTTCCCCCGGCTTACCGGCTTACCTCGGCTTGTAGCTGAACCAGGATGTCCTGGACTTTTCCCATTGGATGCATCCGTTCCGGGTAAGCGCTGGGGCGTAGCTCCACCACGGCCGTGGGAAGCTTTCACAAACCCGATCTTCCTCTTGAGCGGTGGGAGAAAGGACTCTGTGGTGACTGAAGTAGCATCCTCCGGTTCCTCATTCACTGACACAATGTCCTCTGTGACTTCCTCCGAAGTCTCGGCAGTGCGCGCAGGGGTGGCTGTGTAAGCTCTGATTCCACCTTCCAGAGTGGTGGCGCCTGTAAGGCAATTGAGGTGGAAAGCCCGAGGCTTTTCTGTAGGTTGCTCTACCTCAAACAAGAACTCCTTACATAGCGTGCATCGCCTGAATGGCTTCAGATGAACCACCAGTCCCGAGCAGCCGGGACAAATCACTCCGAGAGCCTCCACATCTTTGCAAACATAGAGGGGAAATTGTCCCCGGGGCTTGAGCCGAATCTCTGTATCAGTCAAGGGAACAGCAAAGGAAGTCATCTTCATGGTAGTAGTAGCCGGAACCCATGAGGCATGAGACGCCATGTTATCCATTCGCTGCTCCATCGCGCACTGTCCCTTTCGCGCCAAAGTCCCCACGTGCACCTCCACACATGGCCGGACTCCTCCCATCTCCTGCATTGTTTGCGGGCTTTCTCTCTGTCACGCCCACGAACTACGCAGTCAGGGTTCTCCTCGTGGCGCAGTTCTCAATATGGCCGACCTCCACTGAACTTCACTGGGGAATAAAGTTCAAACTCTGGGGGGGGTTTTCACACTTTCCAACCGCAGACACATCCCGGACTCGAGCCCCCACGCAGTCAGCGGCGATACAAGACGGGGAGGGGGGAAGGGGAAGGGGGAGTGCGGGGTGACACCTCTGCACCATTTATCCCCTCCTTTCACGGCCGCGGGCTGTGAGCGGTGTTCGGCACTTGGCCTGACTAACTTCACACAAGCACAGCCGAATGAAGCCGCCTCCCCCTCCTCTCTGTTTGTGTATGGAGGGGGAGGGGACCCGACCTTCTGTCCATGTGCCACCGCTGCGCTGATCTGATGTACTGAATGGGGAGGGGGTCTTGCACTGAGGGGGTCTTGCACTGAGGGTGGGTCTGTGTAACATGCAGGGGGTCCAGAGCTGTGGGGGCTGTATAATGTAAAGGGGTCCAGAGGTGCAGGGGGCTGTGTAATGTAAAGGGGTGCAGGGGGGCTGTGTAATGTAAAAGGATCCAGAGGTGCAGGGGGATGTGTAATGTAAAGGGGTCCAGTGATGCAGGGTGCTGTGTAATGTAAAAGGGTGCAGGGTGCTGTGTAATGTAAAGGGGTGCAGGGTGCTGTGTAATGTAAAGGGGTGCAGGGTGCTGTGTAATGTAAAGGGGTCCAGAGGTGCAGGTTGCTGTGTAATGTAAAAGGATCCAGTGATGCAAGGGGCTGTGTAATGTAAAGGGGTCCAGTGGTGCAGGGTGCTGTGTAATGTAAAGGGGTCCAGTGGTGCAGGGGGCTGTGTAATGTAAAGGGGTGCAGGGGGCTGTATGATGTAAAGGGGTCCAGAGGTGCAGTCGTGGAGAGGGGGGTACACAGTAGTAAAAAAGAGATATTGAAGGATGCAGAGGGCACAGTGGGGTGTTTTTAAATTTTAACGTGGGGGGGGTGCCAGATATTGGATCCGCCCCGGGTGCCAAATGCTCTAGGTACGCCCCTGACCTTATGTTTCCCCCAGTAATGTAACTGTCCACACCAACTGAAAGTCCAACTTCTATATTTATTTCACACGGATAATAAATATGCCTCTTTAACAGCAGACAGGTTGGAGCAAGACACAGGATAGCTTAGGTGGGAGGAGGTCCAGGCACAAACTTGAATCAGACTCTTTGACTGTTTAGGTTTCACAAACAGTTATGGCGCACGATCTCTGCCACAGACCGTGAGGTTGGTCTCTGTCACAGACCTGGCGAATAAAGTCACTGCCACTGACTAGGTGAATAGGGCACGGCCCTATGAGGCCACTGACCTTGAACGTGAACTTCCTTCTTAAGTAGTATTTGGCCCATGTAAAGGAGAAGACATCCCTCTGGAGAGTTACCAGAGGTCCCCACCGTCACCACGACTCTGCGCTGGGGCTTCGGTACAGGTAACCTCCCTGGCCTCCTCGTCCCAGATGCGGGTCCCCCTCGCAAGGCGGCACCCTGGGAGTCCTCGATCCCCGGCGGAACCCAACCGAAGGTGCTGGGCTCCGGGCCTCCAAAATAGTACCTCACCCCAGACTGAAGGTGTCTGGGATGGAACAGGAACCAGGCCCAAGGCACCCGGAGACGACCCACACGCACACCCAGGCTGAAGGTGCCTGGGCGCGGATGAACCCCCATGGAAGATGGCTGCCCCTTTTTATACCCTCTCCCGACAGGCACAGCAGGTTCCCTGCCCCAAAGTACTGCTGCCGAGAGGGGACAAGAAAAAGGCACAACCTTGTATTGTGGTTCAACCCGGACCTATGGCAACAGCGCCACCTGTAGGCCCCAGGGAACTATGCACCAATACTATCTCCCATGGCACAGAAATGGTCCATTAACCCTAACAATAGTGTGTCTGAGCCTAACTACCACTCAGACACATATATGTAGCGGGTATTTGAATTTGTAAGGACTCTGGTGGTGTGAAGTTCCTTGGGGTCCCTGGGTGGCGCTGTTGCCTTGGGCCCGAGCTGAACATACACTGCGAACCGTGCCTTTTTGTCCTCCCCTGGAGCTGGTACAGCGGGGCGGGGAACCCGCTGTGATGCAAAGGGAGAGGTCATAAAAGGGGCGGAGGCCCTGATTTTGGGAAGAGAGTCGGAGGACGTGGCCGCACCCAGGCACCTTCAGCTTGGGTGCTGGCGTTCTGGTGTTCCAGGCCTAGGCGCCCTTGGCCTAGCTGGAGCAGAGATGGAGTCCATTCCAGGCACCTTTAGCCTGGGGTGAGGTACTATGGCGGATGCCTGGGGCTCAGTACCTTCGACTGAGTTCCGCGAGGGTGAGGAATCCGAGGAGGCCCTAACTCCTTCGGTGCCCGTGTCTGAGTTCGTGAGGACTGGTGCGCAGTAACTTCTCCGAAGAGTCCGGCGCAGCATCGCTGGTGACGGAGAGGCCTCCATTTCTCCCTTGGACGGATTTCTTTCCCTGACAGGGGCAAAAGTGAGCGAAGGTAAATTCACGTTCTATATTACCTAGTCAGTGGCAGTGACTATTCACCACTGGTGACAGCACAGTGGGCAGCAGCAAGAAGGGAAAGGATTGTGCCTCGATCCGTTTCCCCATTATTCAAAAGGAGAAAGACTGTTTTATTGCTTGGCAAGAAGAATAAAACGGAGTTGTACCTACTCACTGTGTGGAACTTGGGTTACTAAGCAAAGGAGTCAGGGACGAAGGACTGGACTTGGCTCTAGGACACCTACACAAAAACCCAATCTCTGGCCTTCACCTCCTAGTTACGGGAGGACATGGGCCGTGGTGTGTATCATCTCTCTCCCAGGTACCCCTAGACAACAGCCACGTAACCGATAAAGCAAGGGAGAGAGGTGAGGCCGCTACATATATATAGTAAACTTTTGGGAATTATAGCTCCACGGGACCAAGTGCATAAACCTTTGAACTTGAACAAAAAGGCTTTTATTTGTAAATAAATCAAAAATAAAGCTTCATTAAGCACACAGGAAAAATATAAAAACAAAGTCCACTTACCTCCAACATAAAGTAAAGTCCTGCTGGTCTTCAGCACAAAACAAATTAAAGAAAAGGCACATACAGTTTTTGTAGAGGGGTCTTCGACCCAGAACTTTCAGAGCCCTTGCCGAATCCTTAAAAGCTCCCAGCAGACACACAGCTCATCTTCACAAGTGCAATCCCCATACTCCTTTCACAACACCTCTTGCACCACTTCCTGTTTTATGAGTCGTTTCCTGGAAGCCTTTAACCCCCTGTGTGCTGACTCCCAGTGGTCAGGAGTGGAGGCTCTATCCCACCCGAATATCACTTTAGAGCCTCCGAAATTCCAGGCCCCAAATAACTCTCTATCAAGACAAAGAGGACTGCGAGCCAGTCCTCTCTGGACTACTTCTTTTACCGGGAATTCCTCACCCATTCTGGGTGACCTCCTGAACACCATCACCACTCCTTAAAGGGACCACAACCCAAATATTGGTGCTATATAGCACCCGTCCAGGACCCAACCTTGGCGTCCTGTACAATATATATATATATGTGTAGCGGGGTCTCCTTTAAGGCCCCGGGACTACGTTACCCAGAACCCCGTTCGGCACCCAGAGTGCAATTAGCCACCGCAGAGACTCATGGGAGGGGCTATTTAAGGAGGAGGCGAGGCGGAGCTGGGCCTCTTTGGACACCGCGCTGCAAGCAAGAGTTTTTTCCTGTGCTGATCTGCTGCAGGGCAAGGCCTGAAGCCTGGGCCTTGCGCAACTTCCAAAGAGCCTTCCACCCCACTGTGGAGCCTGGGTGGCACCGGACTTGTCCAGTGAGGAAATCAGTTAGATCGGGGACCCGATCGTTGCAGACGCTGTGTGCGGAGACACAGCAGGTGGAAGTCCAGGACTGGGATCGCGTCCGGAGTGGTGAGCGAGCACTTGCTCAAGCCAATAGACTGTACCATGTTAGGCCTATAGACTGCCTTGGCCCACCTATCGTTGTTTGTTGTTCTATTAGGAGACCCGTAGCAGGACAGAGTTGAAGGGTCTCCAGTGTGGTGTTCCTTGAGACTGCCTACTTGTGGATTACAAATACTATTTCATCAAGTGCACCACCGAAAGTTTGCATGCGAAGAAATCCTAGAGTGAAAAGACTGAGATTTCTTCTATGTCAGGCCTGACTAGGGGGGAGATAGAATATTGTTTAGTGCGCCACAGGGCGCGCACACCATAATAGCTGCGCGCGGTGGGTTACCGCGCTGGGCCATTGTTGTGTGCTACACCTATTGCTGCAGGGCTCTGTAAGCAAGTTGCATGTGTTCTGTTCTGCCTATGCTTTTGATATAAAAGTAAAGCCGTTGCATTTGATCTCTCGCCTCAGTGTGTTGTCTTACTGTAAAAGAGATTGCCCCTTACAATATTACTGAATGTGATATAAGTTTAACCCTAGACTAACTGTGCCAGAGTGGGTCGAGTAAGATTGCCGGGGGTTGGCGGTGCTGTATGCAGGGCCCGAAATCAAACCAGCGGCTCTCTTAACTGGGGGTAGCGCTACACGTGGGGGCTCTTGAGTCCGGGATCCTGTTGCAGCAAGTAACGCGCCAAAAGTACCAGCATGGACCCACTAGAAGTAGGACAGTGGTGCAAAGTGGTCGGCACAGATCCAGCCAGGGTAGTAGTCATAGAACTCCCAGGGATCTGGCAAGAAGAAGCGGTGAAGCAGCTAGTGATGTCACTGTCCCCGTATCAGAAGGCATGGGTGGTGGATGTCAGGACGAATTCCTCACTGACCCACGCATTAATAGAGTGGAAGGTGTGAGGGGGTTAGCTCGGCAGCGGGTGTGTGTGACCCCCGGGATGGGCTCCCCACACAAAAACAGGCCCAGCAGACGGAGCTTGTGGTTTTCAAAATCAAAAAGGTGCGGTTTATTAACTATTTACAGTGACAAAAACACAGCAAAGCAAAAGAAACATAAACAAAATAAATCCTGGTCAAGTTGACCTCTGACTAAACATACAGGTTTCCTAACTAACAACTGGGATCAGCCTAGTGCTGTCCTAGTCCCTAAGTCCCTGGTTTTAAATGTCCAAGCAAATAGCCACACAGGCTTTGTCTCACCGCACAGGGGTTCACTCTCCCTAGACAGTCCACACAGGTCTGGTTCCAGGCATGAGCTAACATCTAATGAAGCTGGGAGTTCTTATAGAGGCCTAAATGAGCTGACAAGCTTCAGCTGGTCTCTTCAACTCCCTGTCTGTACGACGCCCCACACTCTCCCTAGAGGTATGAGTCATCCATGAGCCCACTAGCCTTATACAACTCTCCACCTAGTTGTATAAGTCGGCGTAAAGCCTGAATCTGGGCGAAATATATCTACCCCCCTGGATGCAACCAGGTGACTTTACCTTCCTGCTGTCACATACCCCCCCTCTTGTTTTAACCTCGGGGTTGGAACACCAGCAATCAGGCATTCATGTACTCGAGACAAAGCATCCACATTCCCCATTTGAACGCCAGGGCGATGCTTTACTGTGAAGTTGAATTCCTGTAGGGCCAGGAACCACCTATTCACTCTTCTATTTGTCTCCTTGTTTTGAGCCATCCACTTTAACGGAGCGTGATCCGTAACCATGTCAAAGTGCCTACCTAGCAGATAGTACCGAAGGGAATCTAGAGCCCACTTCACCGCTAAACACTCCTTTTCAACGGTGGCGTAATTTTCCTCATGGGACTTCAACTTCCTGCTGAGGTAAATGACTGGGTGCTCTTCCCCGTTCCAGACCTGGGACAATACTGCTCCTAACCCCACATCTGACGCATCACTTTGTACGACAAAGTCTTTAGAGAAGTCGGGTGAGTACAACACTGGCTGGCTACATAAGGCTTGTTTCAAGAATTGGAATGCTGCCTCAGCCTCGGGGGTCCATTTAATCATGACCGACCCTTTCCCCTTCGTCAGGTTGGTTAGGGGCACAGCCTTAGAAGCAAAGTGGGGGATGAATCGCCGATAATACCCAGCGATTCCCAGAAAGGCTCGTACCTGCTTCTTGCTGTTGGGACGTGGCCAACTCTGGATGGCCTCGACTTTGTTGAGTTGGGGTTTTATTACTCCCCTCCCAATGGTGTACCCAAGATATTTGGCCTCCTCCTGCCCAATGGTACACTTCTTGGGGTTAGCCGTAAACCCCGCTCCCCGAACAGAGTCCAGGACTGCTTGCACTTTTGGCAGATGTGAGGCCCAATCTGTGCTATGGACAATTACGTCATCCAGGTAAGCCGCAGCATACTTCCGATGGGGCCTCAGCATCTGGTCCATTTTCCGCTGGAATGTGGCCGGCGCATTCTGTAACCCGAACGGCATTCTTTTATATTGGAACGCCCCGTCTGGGGTTACAAATGCGGTTTTCTCTTTGGCCGACTTGGCCAGGGGGATTTGCCAATACCCTTTTGTGAGGTCAAGAGTCGTCATGTATCGGGCTGTTCCCAGCCGGTCGATCAACTCATCTATACGTGGCATGGGGTAGGTGTCAAATTTTGTAACTTTGTTCAACTGACGAAAATCGTTACAAAATCGCCAGCTCCCATCCGGTTTAGGCACCAACACAATGGGACTAGACCAATCACTTTGGGACTCCTCTATCACCCCTAAGTTCAGCATTTTCTGTACTTCCTCCCGTATTGCCTCCCGTCGGGCCTCTGGGATCCGATAGGGTTTTAACGTCACCCTTTCACCGGGCGGGGTAATAATGTCATGCTCTACCCCAGATGTTTGTCCCGGCAGCTCAGAGAATACCTCCTTGTTGCGAAGCACAAACTCCTTAACCTCCTGTTGTTGGGGTTGTGACAAGGTGGCTGCGATTCCAACCTCAGGAATCACGCAACCAGTTTGAGCTGGTGACCAAGTGTCTGCGACTAGGGACTCTCTATCCCTCCAGGCTTTCAACAGATTAACGTGATAGATCTGTTCGGGCTTTCGCCTTCCTGGTTGTCTGACCTTGTAATTCACTTCGCTCACTTTTTCCATTATCTCGTAGGGGCCTTGCCATTTGGCAAGGAATTTACTTTCAACCGTAGGGACAAGTACCAGTATCCTATCCCCCGGGGAAAAGGTACGGGTCTTGGCTCCACGGTTGTACACTCTCTGCTGTGCTAACTGCGCTTGGGCCAAATGTTCCTTCACGATGGGCATTACCTGTGCAATTCGGTCTTGCATCAGGGCGACATGCTCAATCACACTCCTGTGGGGAGAACTCTCACTTTCCCAAGTTTCCTTGGCAATATCCAACAGCCCTCTTGGGTGTCTCCCATACAGTAACTCAAAGGGGGAGAATCCCGTAGAGGATTGGGGCACCTCCCTAATAGCAAACATCAGATAAGGAAGTAGACAGTCCCAATCCTTTCCATCTCTATCCACCACTTTCTTCAACATTTGTTTTAGGGTTTTGTTGAATCTTTCAACCAGCCCATCGGTTTGGGGGTGATACACAGATGTACGTAATTGCGTCACTTTGAACAATTTACACAGCTCCTTCATAACCCGGGACATAAAGGGTGTACCTTGGTCCGTAAGCAGTTCTTTACAAATACCCACCCGGCTAAACACAAGAGATAGCTCTTTGGCTATGGTTTTGGCCGAGGTATTTCGGAGAGGGATCGCTTCTGGATAACGGGTGGCATAGTCCATTATAACTAATATGTACTGGTGCCCCCTAGCGGACTTGATTATAGGACCTACCAAATCCATGGCGATCCTCTCAAACGGGACCTCAATGATGGGTAGAGGGACCAGCGGGCTACGGAAATGTGGCATCGGGGCCGACCTCTGACACACAGGGCAGGAGGAACAATAATTTTCTATGTCCTTCATCACCCCCGGCCAATAGAATCTCTGTAATACCCTCTCTCGGGTTTTCTCTGTCCCCAGATGACCTCCAAGAATGTGCCCATGGGCCAACTCCAACACCAACTTCCTGTAAGGTTTGGGCACCACAAGCTGCTCAACGGTTTCTTCTGCCCTTTTTGCCACTCGATACAGTAGGTCCTTCTCTACGCTGAAGTATGGGTAAGTGCAGGTATTATCTGGGTTCACTAACTCGCCATCTATTTTCACTACGTTTTCCCGTGCCTTTATTAGGGCGGGGTCTTTCAACTGTTCTGTGGCAAAGTTTTCCCTGTGAACCTCAAGATCAGAAAACTCCACAGACGGTAGGTTTTCGTCTGAGGAGGCGGGCTCCTCTCCAGTTTCTTGAGTCTCCCCTGCCAATACTGACAAGGGAAATTCCGGAGAGTCCTCACCACTCTCAGGGGAGTTCTGGCTATCACATTCCTGGTACATAGGGGCACCAGTGGGGGGCTCAGGATCATCCCACAGTTCCCAGAACTTCGGAAAATCCCTTCCCACAATGGCGTCATGCGGTAACTGAGATACTAAGCCCACTGGATGAGAGAGGGTACCTTTGGGGGTCTCGAAACACACTGTAGTCACTGGATACTCTCGGGTGTCCCCATGCACACAAATAACAGCTACCTTGCTATTCCCAGAGACCTCTGTGTTAACTAACTCAGCCCTTATCAGGGTCACAAGGCTACCTGAATCCAGCAATACCACAACATTTCTACCATTAACACACATTTTGCATAAATGTTTCTCAGTTCCTCGAATGGCAGTGCATGCGACTGTCGCACACAGCGACTGACGTCTGCCCGTCAGAAAGTCACACTGCATGGGTTCCTCCACAACCGGGCAATTGGCTGCAATATGTCCCGCTTGCCGGCAGCGGTAGCAAACGATCCTTCTTGCCGCCTCTTGAGCCGCTGATTTCCCAGGCTGTTCTCGCCAAACTTGGGGTAGAGCTCCCACCCTCTCACTCTCTCCACCCTTACCCCTTGGAATCATCTTATCCGCCCCTGGGGATGGTCTGGTCTTAGGGTGGAAAGTCCGAGTGTCTCTGGAAGAGGCCGTCAGGTTCTCTGTAGCCAAGTATTTCTCTACACGATCCACAAGACCACCGGCCGTCTCTGGGTCTCCATGGCTTACCCACTTTTGGATGGCAGTAGGAAGAGCTCTCAAAAACCGATCCATTACAACACGTTCCACAATCTCTGGTGCGGACAAAGTCTCTGGCTGTAGCCACTTCCTGCTCAGGTGAATGAGATCATACATTTGAGACCTGGGGGGTTTTCCAAGCTGGAAAGTCCAGTTATGCACATGCTGAGCCCGGACAGCCAGGGTGACACCCAGCCTTGCCAATATTTCAGCTTTTAGCATCACATAGTCTTTTGCTTGGTTAGGCTCTAGGTCATAGTAAGCTTGCTGCGATTCACCAGTTAACAGAGGAGCCACCAGTCCAGCCCACTGCTCCTCAGGCCACTTTTCTCTTTCAGCAGTCCTTTCAAATGTGGTCAAAAATACCTCTGGATCATCCTCTCCAGTCATTTTTGTCAATAAACGACTCACCCCAAAGGACGCGGTATTAGTGGGACGGCTTTCCTCACTGGTCTGCGGACGTTGCTGCATTACTGCTTCCATTTGTTGTAGTCTCTGCTCTTGCTTCTGTAACAGGTCTATGAAGCGGGCCTCAGATTGCTGCTGGGCTTGTTGCTGAGCTTCCAGACTCTGTTGGTGAGCTTGCTGCTGGGCTGCAAGGCTCTGTTGATGAGCTTGCTGCTGGGCTGCAAGGCTCCTTTGCAAACCTGCATTTGTCTGCTGTTGATTGGCATTTGCTAGAGCCAGCTGTTTCAGTATCTCCTCCATGCTGGCTTAAAAAAAACTGCCCGCATTCTCCACCAACTGTGAGGGGGTTAGCTCGGCAGCGGGTGTGTGTGACCCCCGGGATGGGCTCCCCACACAAAAACAGGCCCAGCAGACGGAGCTTGTGGTTTTCAAAATCAAAAAGGTGCGGTTTATTTTCTATTTACAGTGACAAAAACACAGCAAAGCAAAAGAAACATAAACAAAATAAATCCTGGTCAAGTTGACCTCTGACTAAACATACAGGTTTCCTAACTAACAACTGGGATCAGCCTAGTGCTGTCCTAGTCCCTAAGTCCCTGGTTTTAAATGTCCAAGCAAATAGCCACACAGGCTTTGTCTCACCGCACAGGGGTTCACTCTCCCTAGACAGTCCACACAGGTCTGGTTCCAGGCATGAGCTAACATCTAATGAAGCTGGGAGTTCTTATAGAGGCCTAAATGAGCTGACAAGCTTCAGCTGGTCTCTTCAACTCCCTGTCTGTACGACGCCCCACACTCTCCCTAGAGGTAAGAGTCATCCATGAGCCCACTAGCCTTATACAACTCTCCACCTAGTTGTATAAGTCGGCGTAAAGCCTGAATCTGGGCGAAATATATCTACCCCCCTGGATGCAACCAGGTGACTTTACCTTCCTGCTGTCACAAAGGATGGAGTCCCAGAGCATTTCAAGAATCCAAGTGTAGAAGCAATAGATGATCAGACTTATAGCCTAATACACGCGCTGCCGCTCAAGCCAGGAGGACGGTTTCAGACACCGAAACTATCTCCATCACCCACCCCAAAAGCAGAAAAACAGCAGAAAAGGGAAAGTCCCGGGTTGCCATCTGCCACCCTCAGCGCAGAGTTGTGCGCGGTTCTAGGGGAACTTGTAGCCCAGTGTAGGAAGGATCCTACAGATTACCAAATGTCAGGATACAGAAAACTTAGAATATTCTCAGGAAGGAAACCTGTACCTTCGGGCGAAGAGGGGTCTGAGGAGTGGTTAGACGGTGCCACTCAGGCCCTAGAAGAATGGGAAGTCCCAGATCATAGAAAAAAAACTGAATTGCTGAAAGCCTGAAGGGGCCTGCGCTAGAGGCTATACGCAACCTCAAGATGAGTAAGACAGACTGTGATGCACAGGACTATCTGGACATTCTGCAGAATGTGTTCGGTGGAACAGAGAAAATCACTGAGCTCACTTATCAGCTGGAGCACTGCTACCAAAAGACAGGAGAGAAACTGTCAGCGTGCATGAGGCGCCTGGATAAGATCCTGCATAAGATGATTCTTAAGAAGGGGATTGACCCGCGGAAGGTGGATGAGACCCGTGTTCAACAGGTGATGAGAGGATCTCAGCCCCTGGACCCCATCGCATTGGCGCTACGCACAAGACAGGACAGGAAGAGCCTGGAGTACCCTGACTTGATTCGAGTGGTCAGAGAGGAAGAAGCTATGCTGGAGGAGAAGAAGAGGAGCCTACCAGTTGAGTCGGTAAATCCTCCTCCGGTGATGGTCAGGACGGCCATGACCCTGGAAAGAGACTCAGAGGTGGATACCTTGAAGTCACAGATGTCCCAAGTATTGGGAATGTTGACCTCCCTGATGGAAAAGAAGTCAAGGGAACCAGAGAGGGAAAGTCCGAGGAAGGAGCTGTTTCCCAACACCTCAGCGCCCGCATCCCTGGAAGATTGGGGGGATGTGATTTGCTTCAATTGTGGAGGAGCTAGCCATTTCGCCAAAGTGTGTTCCAGTCCAAAGAAAAAAAAGATGAATAACCGCAATCCGCCGGAAAACTTCAGCGGGCCCCGGTGAAGGAGTCAACCGGGTGCCCATCATCTACAGTGAGCTCCGAACTGAATGAGAAGCACATGAAAAGAGTGGACAAGACCCCTCAGAAGAAACACAAGGTTCCTCAGAAGGAACACACCCCAAAGAAAGAGAGTAGTGTCCCTCAGCGGGTAGTTACACCCATCAAAAGGAGGGAGATCAATGCATGCCAGGCCCAGGAGAGACTTAAGTCCAAAGAGAAATGGAAGAAAGAAAGTAAAAAGGGAAAATGCAAAGATCAAAAGAAAGAGACCCCTTTGAAGCGATATCCAGAGAAGCTGGTGGGTCCCTCTCCGATAGTACCTGTTCAAGTGGAGGGAGTCTACACAAGAGCCATATTGGATACTGGGGCGCAAGTGACCCTGTTGTACCGGGACTTTTATGACAAGCATTTAAGTCACCTACCCATCCAGAAGATTGAAGAGCTGGAGATATGGGTTATTGGGACAGAGAGTTTCCCGTATGATGGTTATCTGCCTATAAAACTGACTTTCGACCCGTCCATAGCTGGAAAGACTGAAGTGTTTGACACCTTAGCTGTGGTGTGCCCCCAACCGCCTGGAGCTAACAAGAGTTCCCTAATAATAGGGACCAACACGGATCTGGTCCGAAGACTTCTGGCCCCTCTGACAAGAAGGAAAGACCCCACAGTCACTGAGATCCACCTAATGTTGAAGACAGCCTACCAACGGCTGATCTTGGAACAGAAGGCCCCGGAAGAGGGGGTAGGGAAGGTCTGGAGGCTGGGAAGAAGGGGGATAGTGCTGCAGCCCGGTGAAGTAGCCTGCTTGAAAGCCACAGTGAAACTCACTTGGGAGCAGCCTGGCCCTTTTGTCATGTTGGAACCCGACCCCAGGGAAGAACATTCGGGCTTAGAAGTAGTCCCAGAAGTGGTCCCGGTGAGGGCCCTGAGGAAGGCTCACTGTAAAGTGCCTGTGAGTGTCAGAAATACCACGGATGGTCCCATGGAAATCCCAGCCAGGCTGTTGCTGGGCCGGGTGTGCCCAGCTACCCCAGTTGCTTCATCAGATGTGGAGAAGACAGATGGAGAAAGTACTGTGTGGGAGCAACTTTCCATGGAGAATCCAAACCTGCCCAGGGCTTGGAAAGAGAGAGCCAAGGCCCAGTTGACCAGGTGGGAAAGGATCTTTTCCCAGAATGAATTCGATGTGGGGTGTGCTAAGAGTGCCACCCATCGAATCCGCCTCCAGGAAGACAAGCCCTTCAGGGAGAGGGTTAGGCGGGTTCCGTTAGCAGACCTCGAAGACTTGAGGGAGCAGCTCGCCGAGCTCAAGCGAACAGGGGTGATTCGAGAATCTAGAAGTCCCTATGCCTCCCCTATAGTGGTGGTCCGGAAGAAGAATGGGTCATTGAGGCTGTGCATAGACTATAGGACTCTCAACAGGAGAACCATACCGGACCAGTATACCACTCCGAGGATAGAGGATGCCCTACAGAGCTTGTCTGGAGCCAAGTGGATCAGTGTTATGGACCTCAAGAGGGGGTACTATCAGATCCCAATGCATCCAGAAGACAAAGAGAAGACGGCTTTCATAACCCCGGTAGGGTTCTTCGAATTCGAGCGGATGCCTCAAGGTCTGTCTGGAGCTCCAGCCACCTTCCAACGTCTCATGGAGAAGACTGTGGGAGATATGAACCTCATCGAAGTCCTCGTATACTTGGATGACATCATTGTCTTCGGAAGAACCTTGGAAGAACATGAAGAGAGGCTGGAGAAAGTTTTGAAGAGACTGAGTGAGGAAGGACTCAAGCTCTCACCTGAAAAATGCCAATTCTATCAGTCATCTAACTGGGACACATAGTGTCTGAAGATGGGGTGGCCACAGACCCCGGAAAGTTGGAGGCAGTCACCTCCTGGCCAAGGCCCACTACTGTGACAGAACTCAGGTCCTTCCTGGGATTCTGTTCCTATTATAGGAGGTTCATGGAGGGGTTTGCTCGGATAGCCAGGCCTCTGAATGAGCTGCTCAAGACGGAGGGGGAAGAGGATGACTCGGGCCCTAGGAAGCCAGGGGAGTCAGTCAAGGACCAGTGGAATGAGAAGTGCGAAGATGCCTTCCAAATGTTGAAAAATAACAACCACTGCCCCTGTCCTGGCCTATGCAGACCCAAAGAAGCCTTATGAACTCCATGTAGATGCCAGCCATGATGGTCTGGGAGGAGTGCTCTATCAGGAGCATGAAGGGCAACTGAGACCTGTTGCATATGTGAGCAGAAGCTTGACCCCCTCCGAAAAGAATTATCCTACTCATACGTTGGAATTCCTGGCCCTCAAGTGGGCCGTAGTTGACAAACTCCGAGATTATCTGTATGGGGCAGATTTCACTGTGAAAACGGACAACAACCCCCTCACCTATCTTTTCACCACAGCTAAGCTGGATGCCACAGGACATAGATGGCTGGCGGCACTGTCTGCCTTCAATTTCAGCCTGAAATACAGACCTGGGGCTGGAAACCGAGATGCAGACGCCTTGTCTAGAAGATCTCGTGTCCCCACCTGCAGTACAGAAGACTGGACCCAAGTGGCACCCGACGGGGTGCGGGCCCTCTGTCAAGGGGCTGAACTCCAAGCCAGTGGCGGCTCAAGAGCAGAAGAGATAAGGGTTACCATAGTAGGAGTCCCCAAGCAATACTGTGGAGTAACCCAACTGGGGGAAGATAACTTGCCAAAACTGTCCAAGAAGGAGTTGAGATCCGACCAATTGGATGACCCCATGGGGAGATTGGTTCTAGAGGCCCTGGAGAATCAGGACCCGAATAGACTCTTACGCCACCCTTCAAAGGAAGCTCGCCTGTTGAGGAAAGAGTGGGATGGGTTGCAGGTGCATCAGGGAGTGGTCTACTGAAGGGGCCCCTCTGATGACCTGGAAGACAAATGGCAACTGTTCCTGCCCGAGAAACACCGAGAGACTGTCCTGGTTGCTCTGCACGACAACCATGGCGACCTGGGGGCGGAAAGGACCTTCCAACTCGTTAGGAACCATTTCTGTTGGCCCTGCATGAGGGCTGAAGTTGAAGAATACTGCCACTCATGCGCACGATGCATCCAGAGAAAGAATTTACCCCATCAAGATGCCCCAATGGGCCATCTGCAGAGTCAAAGCCCACTTGATCTGGTATGCATTGATTTTCTCTGCCTTGAACCTGACCTGAGTGGACTAGGAAATGTCCTGGTAGTAACCGACCATTTCACCCGGTATGTCCAGGCCTTCCCAACAAAAGACCAGAAGGCCTCGACTGTGGCCAAAGTGCTTATGGAGAAATACTTTGTACACTATGGGCTACCACAACGGCTTCATTCAGATCAGGGAAGGGACTTTGAAAGTCGGCTGATTCGGAAGCTCCTGGATTCCTTGGGGGATCAAGAAAACAAGGACTACCCCCTACCATTCACAAGGTGATGCTCAGCGTTTCAACCGAACATTGCTCAACATGCTGGGGACCTTAAGCAGTGAAAAGAAACAGCATTGGAGCAGCCACATAGCGGCAGTTGTACATGCATACAACAGCACCACCAGTGACGCTACAGGGTACTCACCCTATCGACTTATGTTCGGGAGAGAAGCAAGACTACCAGTAGATCTGGCCTTTGGCACTTCTATCGACCATTGTTCTGCTGCTTCCCACAAGGGATATGTCGATAGACTCAGACGCAATTTGAAATTGGTCTATGAACAGGCTCAGGCGGCCTCGGAGCAAAGGGGGGCCCGCAACAAGAAAAATTTTGACCTGAAAGTTAGGATTTAGGACTTACAACCAGGAGATAGAGTGTTGCTACGGAACTTGGGGGTCCCTGGAAAACACAAGCTTGCAGACAGATGGAGACCTGAACCTTATGTTATTTGCAAAAGGCTACCGGGCCTGCCCGTTTACAGACTTAAACCAGAAGGGAAGGTGGGACCTTTGAAGACCTGGCATCGGAACCACCTACTCCCACTAGCTGAGGCGGTTTGGATACCCCCTGTGATGGATTCCTCCGAGCCAACTTCCATCCTGGATACTCCCAGACCAAACACTCGGTCCCAGACCCCTCAGATTGGGGACACGGAGACCTCGAAGATAAGTGAAGATGAGGGAGAAGAACTTGATTGGCTTTGGCCTTCACAGGTTCCAGAAACTTCCGCTATTGATCTTCTACCTGAAGAAGACACCATAGATCAGACGCTGAATGCAGAAGCTACTGAGTTCATTCCGTCCAGTCCTTTGTCAGATTCTTGGGAGAGTGCCTGTGACTTACTCCCAGAAGAAGATCCAAGGGAGTCTCTGTACCTCCCTGCTCCAGAGTCCAGTGCTCCTGAACCAGAGGAAATTCCTAGGTCAGTTCCAGAGGAAGAGCCCGTTTTAACAGAAAGCCCAAGAGGACAGAGGAAGCGAAGAGCCATAAAACCTCCCAGAAGATTAACTTACCCACAGATGGGGCAGAGTGCGGAGGACACTGTGGTTACTGCTAGGAGTATGGAAGACCCTGACCCTCCCACTGTTCATTTAGTGGGGGGCAACCCCAACTCACTCTCTGGCACAGTTAGGCAGGACACTGATGATAGTGTGACCTGTGGGCAGGGAAGTTCACTGCCTCGTTTTTGGTGGGAATTTCCTCTGCCAGCATCATACGAAACTTTGATTGATGTTGTACGTTCTGTGATGTAGTGTTATGTTATCTTTGGGGACCAAAGAGTTTAAGTGGGGGGAGTGTAGCGGGGTCTCCTTTAAGGCCCCGGGACTACGTTACCCAGAACCCCGTTCGGCACCCAGAGTGCAATTAGCCACCGCAGAGACTCATGGGAGGGGCTATTTAAGGAGGAGGCGAGGCGGAGCTGGGCCTCTTTGGACACCGCGCTGCAAGAAAGAGTTTCTTCCTGTGCTGATCTTCTGCAGTGCAAGGCCTGAAGCCTGGGCCTTGCTCAACTTTCAAAGAGCCTTCCACCCCACTGCGGAGCCTGGGTGGCACCGGACTTGTCGAGTGAGGACATCAGTTAGATCGGGGACCCGATCATTGCAGACGCTGTGTGCGGAGACACAGCAGGTGGAAGTCCCGGACTGGGATCGCGTCCGGAGTGGTGAGCGAGCACTTGCTCAAGCCAATAGACTGTACCATGTGAGGCCTATAGACTGCCTTGGCCCACCTATTGTTGTTTGTTGTTCTATTAGGAGACCCGTAGCAGGACAGAGTTGAAGGGTCTCCAGTGTGGTGTTCCTTGAGACTGCCTACTTGTGGATTACAAATACTATTTCATCAAGTGCACCACCGAAAGTTTGCATGCGAAGAAATCCTAGAGTGAAAAGACTGAGATTTCTTCTATGTCAGGCCTGCCTGGGGGGGAGATAGAATATTGTTTAGTGCGCCACAGGGCGCGCACACCATAATAGCTGCGCGCGGTGGGTTACCGCGCTGGACCATTGTTGTGTGCTACACCTATTGCTGCAGGGCTCTGTAAGCAAGTTGCATGTGTTCTGTTCTGCCTATGCTTTTGATATAAAAGTAAAGCCGTTGCATTTGATCTCTCGCCTCAGTGTGTTGTCTTACTGTAAAAGAGATTGCCCCTTACAATATTACTGAATGTGATATAAGTTTAACCCTAGACTAACTGTGCCAGAGTGGGTCGAGTAAGATTGCCGGTGCTGTATGCAGGGCCTGAAATCAAACCAGCGGCTCTCTTAACTGGGGGTAGCGCTACACATACATACACATACACATATATACATACACATATATATATATATATATATATATATATATATATATATATATATATATATATATATTTTTTTTTATAGTGATATTGGGGTGTTTAGCTGGTAAATGCTTTTTTAAGTGAGTTCACCGCCAACAGGAACTAAGGTTTAAGGGCATGGCAGCCCATTTTTATTAAAAGGATCAAAAATAAAAGTTCATACATAGGATTTCCCACACAAGGGTTCTTCTCCTGTAAACTCATACACAAACAAAAATGCCAAGCTGGCTCCTAGGCTTACTTTGCCTTGCAGTTCCCAGCCTACTCCTCCGTCTCAACAGGATTCTCCAGCCCCTGGGTTAGCTTACTGTCTCCCAGATTTCAGGACTTCCTTCAGCCCCCTTGGACTTGCTAGTCACCTCAGCTCTTACAGCCTCCCAGTTCATCAGGCACGAAGTCCCCCCCTCACCAGGGATGTAGTCTCACACAGACAGACAGATTTCCACACACAGGTCTGTCTTGAAAAAGCAGCAGCAACAAGCTGCACACACTCCACCTTCCTTCACTCACTGTTCTGACCAGTCCCTCATTATATGGGCTGTCCACAAGACCCGGACACAGGGTTGGAGATCCCGTCCCACCCAAGTCTCTTAGGGATCTCCAAACTACAGAGTCCCATACTAAAGTAGCAAAACCTGGAGAAAACTGACAGAGCAGTTTTCTCCATTTAAAATTCTACACACTGAAGTCTTGCAGTCTGCAGATATGCAAACCCTGTGTCCCTTTTATCTTCATTTTCATTGGGACAGAGCCTCGCTCTGCCACATACACCCCCCCCCCCTTGTTTCGATCCAGAGGGAGGAACACCAGCACCCATCATCATGGTTGAGACACCTCTGTGCTGGCTGTCAGCCACGTAGGCCCAACCCTTTTTCCGGGTGTGCTTCCAGGTACGTCCCACCCTGGATCTTAACAGGGTCCTATATTTCCCTATACTCAGCCTCCTCCCTCTTTTGGGGTCCCTGGGCTTACTCATTTTTTGGGGGGGAACTCTGCCTTTCCTAAACCTTCTTTTTAACTTACAAATACTCGTTTTACCCTTCACCATCGGCCTTTCAGGTTCAAAACTGTTTTTCTGGTTACCCATGGCAACCAAATCATTGTTTGCAGAACAAACCATTAACAGATCACAGCCTTCAATATCATCAGTGCCTTCTATCTCAGTGCTTGTTAGAACCAGACCTGAGGAGGGAACATACACAGGTAAGTGACTACAACCCACAGGACCAAAACCAAGTTCCACCTCACCTGTTGTCCAACACTCCAGGGGTACCTGTTCTAACAAACTACACTGATCCAAGTGTAGCGGGGTCCTCAATTTAGGGGTAGTGTTTGAGTGGTAGTTATGCTCAAACACCTAAATTGTTAGTATCGGTGTACTGTTCCCTGTGGCCTGCAGGTGGCGCTGCCATGGTGGGCCAGGGTTGAACTGCTGATACAGTGCTGTGCCTTGTATGTCCCCTCTCGGCAACCATACAGTGGGAGTAGTCGGCCTGCTGTGTATGCTGGGAGAGGATATAAAAAGGGGCAGACACGGCCTGTTCAGGGTTCGTTGTCGTCGGGAATCCTACTCCCAGGGAGTGTGTGTTCCTGTCCACCCTGGGCACCTTTGACCCAGGGGCGGAGGTCGGTGAATCAGTCCCAGGCACCTTTAGTCCTGGGGCTGCAACTAAAGGCCTTGGGCCCAGCACCTTCGGCTGGGACCCATCAAGGATCGAAGAATCTCAGGGTGCCACCTTGCGAGGGGACCCGTATCTTAGATGAGGAGGCCGTGGGAGGACCGTTCCAAGGGACTGGTGAGAAGTCACAGTGAAGGAAGGGGCCCGGTAACTCTCTGGAGGGATGTCTTCTCCTTACAAAGAGGCCAAGCTTTAAAGAAACCAAGTTCACCAGGTCTGTGGCAGAGACCAAGTTCACCAGGTCTGTGGCAGAGACACGTGTGCCAGCTGAATAGTGATTGGGTGAACAGTTCGAGTACCATTTTGGCTGATAGTCCCTATCTAGGGAGACTATCCAAATGGGCTAAGTCTGCTTGAGAAGCCAAGCAGTGAAGTGTATTACGTTTGTGCCCGGACCTCTCCCACACCTGATGCTGTCCTGTTCTTTCTCCAACCTTTCCTATCAGATACTGTTGTTTAAAAGAAATAAACTCTACGTTGGAGTTACAGCTGGTGTGGACATTGAAGTCATTGGGGGAAATAGAGACTCGTCTTTATTAGCTATAGAGATCAGAACCATTCAGAGGGAGTATCTGGCTGCGGAGACCCATCACAACACCGCTCAACCTCCTCACATAGGAGGGTACGGGCATATAGAGCTGGGTGTGCCTTTTCCTCCTGCGAGGAGCCAAAAGACAAGGAGGAGAGGGTGGTAAGCGCTATACAAGCATAAACCAATTTCTTCTGGCGTATACTTTACATTGCTACGGCAACCAACATTAGCACCTTCTCCCCCAGTACCTTAACTTGTACCTCTGGGCCAGTGACAGAAATCATCTCTGCTACTGCTGCGTCTATTCTGGGCCCTTCCTTCTCAAGAGGTCTAGTGGGTGAGGCAGTATTTACGCCCTCAACTGACCACACCAGCAGAGATGTTTCCAGTCACCGCATCAGGCAGAGAGACCTCTGATATCTCAAACAGTTCTCCTGCGCGCCTTCCATACCAATCAATAACTGGAAGTACGCTCACAGGGAATCTGGAGATCCTATGCCAAATGGTTAACAAATATTGGTCCCACCAATTCCACCCTTGGTCAAGGTTTCCCTCACCGCCTGTACCACCTGGCTCAACCCATTTGCTCTAGAAGGCCCAACAGGAACCTGGGATTCACTAGCCAAAACAGCACACTTGTCACTTCTATCTACCTCACATTGTGACAATATTTTTTTTCTCACATCACACTGGGAGATTGCATCCTCAACCAAGGCAAGGTGCAATACCTTATTTTGACCACCTTGCTCTGGTGGCGCTACAGACACCTCTAGCTTTGCACTCTCAGCTTTTACAGGCTGAATTAACCCCTTGCCAACTGGGTTACACTTAGGGTTGTGGGGCTGTGCACACACACTCTCACTGTGTGACTCAGTCCCCCCTTGTTCCACCAGCATAGCATCAGAAGCATCCCTGGCAGTCTCTGACTCCAACACATGGAGACCCCATGAGCCTTCCACGGACAATTCCGTGCCACTGCCTGTCACGGGAGATCTCCTATCCCCATCATTGGTAGTGAACACATTACCAACCTCACTCTCAGACAGTGGCGGAATTTTCAAGGTCGCAGCAGTCGCAGTTGCGACTGGGCCCTGTAATTCCGCCAGTCCCAGGGGCCCCGCCACCTGTCCGTAAAAAGGAGCCCGAGTCCGACCGCCGCCCTGCCCGCCCGCCCGCCGCCGGCACCTGATTGTGTTACTGACTGTGCTGTGCGGTTCGGGGAAGACAGGACTGCAGAGCGCTGGCTGAAGCACACAGCGAGGCAAGGCAACACTCACTGACTCAGAGTCAGACTGTGGACCGCCCCTGCCTATCCAGAAGCACAGCGATGTAGGGAGGCGGGGCGGAGTCTAAAAAATTAAGTCAGCAGACTAGTTTAAACAAATGAGAGAAGGGGGGAGGAGCTTTCCCCTCTGCGTGGAGTACCTACCCGGGCATGAGACAAGGCATCCTGGCGGGAGAAGAACTAGAAGTGACTCAGTCAGTGACCCTGACCCACGGAAGTTGGAACAGATCGGCATTCCCGGGCCCCGGAATCGATTGATTGACGGTAAGTCAATCAAGAAGTGACAGAGCTCAGCTGAACAATCAATGCCATTGCCAACCTCCGTCCACCACCTGTGTGCCTCTTACTGATCCCATCCCCCACGGCCCCACCACTGATCTCATCATCCCTATCCCCCCCATTACTTCTACAACAGAGGTGATGGGGGGGGATAGGGATGAGATCAGTGGTGGGGGGATGGGATCAGTAAGTAAGAGGCACAGGTGTTGGTGGGAGAGGATGGCGCTGCCGCCTGCCGCCCACCCTCAAGTACCACCGCTACCATCACCCCCTCAAGTACCACCGCTACCACCCCCCCTCAAGTACCACCGCTACCACCACCCCCTCAAGTACCACCGCTGGTACTTGAGGGGGGGCGGCAGTGCCAGCTGTGGTACTTGAGGGGGGGTGGTAGCGGTGGTACTTGAGGGGGGGTGGTAGCGGTGGTACTTGAGGGGGGGGTGGTAGCGGTGGTACTTGAGGGGGGGTGGCAGCGGTGGTACTTGAGAGGGTGGTGGTGGTAGCGGTGGTACTTGAGAGGGTGGTGGTGGTAGCGGTGGTACTTGAGAGGGGGGGGTGGTAGCGGTGGTACTTGAGGGGGGGTGGTAGCGGTGGTACTTGAGGGGGGGTGGTAGCGGTGGTAGTGGTAGCGGTGGTACTTGAGGGGGGTGGTAGCGGTGGTACTTGAGGGGGTGGTGGTAGCGGTGGTACTTGAGGGGGGGTGGTAGCGGTGGTACTTGAGGGGGGATGGTATCGGTGGTACTTGAGGGGGGGTGGTAGCGGTGGTACTTGAGAGGGTGGTGGTGGTAGCGGTGGTACTTGAGAGGGTGGTGGTGGTAGCGGTGGTACTTGAGGGGGGGTGGTAGCGGTGGTACTTGAGGGGGGGTGGTAGCGGTGGTACTTGAGGGGGGGTGGTAGCGGTGGTACTTGAGGGGGGGTGGTAGCGGTGGTACTTGAGGGGATGGTGGTAGCGGTGGTACTTGAGGGGATGGTGGTAGCGGTGGTACTTGAGGGGGGGTGGTAGCGGTGGTACTTGAGGGGGGTGGTAGCGGTGGTACTTGAGGGGGGGTGGTAGCGGTGGTACTTGAGGGGGGTGGTAACGGTGGTACTTGAGGGGGGTGGCTGTGGTGGTACTTGAGGGAGGTGGCAGTGGTGGTGCCATCCTCTCCCACCACCTGTGCCTCCTTACTGATCCCATCCCCCCCACCACTGATCTCATCCCTATCCCCCCATTACTTCTACAACAGAGGTGATGGGGGGGGGATAGGGATGAGATGAGTGGTGGGGGGATGGGATCAGTAAGAGGCACAGGTGGTGGTGGGAGAGGATGGTATCACCGCTGCCACCCCCTCTCAACACCAGCACTTCCACTGATCCCATCCCTCCTCCCCACCAGCACTGTTACTGATCCCCATTCCCCAGGTCAGATTTAATTGATCCTATGATTGCTTTATAGGATCAGCAACTGCTGTATTGCTTCATTTATGTAAAATCCCTGGTGATATGGCCAGTCCCTCTGCTTTCCTATTAAAAACTTACCACACTAGACAGGAGCGCACAGCATGGTCAGTTCTCTACTTAGGCTGGTAACTCTGTGTGCTCTCCTCCAATGATCAATATTGTCCTGACACCCCCCCCCCCAGCCATACACTGGGAAGCTCAATGTGCCTTTGCTTCTCCTTTCCCCAGATCTTATGCAGCTGAGAACAGAGGGAATTTATAATGTTTCTTTTATTTTTATATATATATTTTAAACTGAATGAGTTGTTTTACAAGGTGATCGTTTACATATACTCAAGTAACCAACTTCAACTCTCTGTTTAGAATTCCTGGAAGGTCAGGTAGAACTTCGCCTTTCTGGTGGTCTTCCGAACAACGTGGGAGTTTAAGGTGGACCCTCGCAAGCCGCTTGAAGACTTGCAACGGGCAGCTTTGCAGGTATGATGAGCCAACATCCGTACCAGATTCATATGACAATGTTATAGACTCTTATTTCTTAGGCAGTTTATACACGGTGCAAATTTCTTTGCAGGTAAGAAATTTGCATGATTCCTCCAACACACAGTGCTGACAGGGGAATCTGTCCTGCCAAGCAATTGTCTTCTCTCGGCTGTGGGGGGGGGGGGGGGGGGTGGGAGGGTAAGGACAGGCAGGAAAATACAGTGATTATTGCGAAAGGCTATAGCAGGCATTAGTGATGATTAGAAGAGAATTTGGCAGGCTGGTTGGTACATTCAGGCTGCCCATTCAAATCTTGTCCAGTCCCTGCTGAACTGGCCAGCATTAAAACAGTCTATGGCCTGCCTAAGACTAAATCCCCGTAAACACGATCAGAAAAATACCGCTTTAAAACCGATCGTACGATAATCGGATTGTTAGTACAGAACTTTTGAGAGCCGATCATGACAATTCATCTGATATTATGGACATGCATGACATTTTTTTTGTCGTCCGATACCAGATCGTCCGATTCAGTACAGTTGTCGATCGAAAATGCAATACAAATACATTACAACACATGACATCACTTCTGAAGTCTTATTCTGTCAAACGAGAACTTTCATAACTTTAGTAGACTCTTCATTTTTGATATGAGATTAGCATGCATAAAAAAAAAACGGACGCTCATTCGTCAGATAATCTTATTGTGTGTACCAGGCATAACGGTGGCTCCTGATATATGCATGAAATATGACGCCATCTCTCAGCTAATAAGGGCCCTTTCACAATGAGCGGTCCGATTGGGTCCGCCTGCCAGGTTTTCATTTGGACCCTTCATTCTCCTCTATTAAGTTGTGGGTGTAAATGGACTTGGGACCGTTTAAAGCGGAGCTCTGCAGAACACAACGGGTATTCTGCGGGAAGTGACGTACTACCCGCAGAGAGGACTCCCGGAAGTGGGTGCAAATACCTGTCTTAGACAGGTTTCTGCACCCCCCTGAAATGTGCCAAATGTGACACCGGAGGGTGGGAGGGTTCCGATGAGC
The DNA here is from genome assembly GCA_029206835.1 of Rana muscosa. NCBI lineage: Eukaryota > Metazoa > Chordata > Amphibia > Anura > Ranidae > Rana > Rana muscosa. The sequence continues at coordinate 671,457 of CM055123.1, forward strand.
GGAAGTTCCACTTTAGGGTGGAGCTCCGCTTTAAACCCTCCTACCGGGGGCAGTGCATCCATAGTGGGTGCAGGAGCACCGCCCCCTCTCTCCTGCACCCGTCATTCAACAATAGATAGATTCATGCATTGCATGAATCTATCTTTTGTCGCCGCCCACTATTCAGGTGTCCGGCCCCCTGTTGAGCGCCGGCCATCTGAATAACAGCAGTGGGTGTGTTTTGGAAGTGCCTGAGGTGTCTAATCGGCTTCCAAATGGTTAAACAGAGGGCACACTGCTGTGTGTTCCCTGTTTAAACAATGCTGTGTTAGGGAATCGCTTCCCTAACACTGACCCGCCTCTCGGCCAATCAGGTGCACCGGGTCTGGTTACCTGTCACCTGATTGGCTGAAGCGAGAGGCGCTGTGATTGGACGCCTATCAGATGTCCAATCATAGCAGAGATGACATCGAGGACGGGAGAAGACATGGAAGGACTCGGAGGGAGCGTGGAGTAGGATGGCGCTGACCCGAGAAAGTTAAGTGCCGGGCGGGGGGCAAACTGGCTGCATTTGATGGGGAAACTGGCTGCATTTGAGTGGGCAAATTGGTGCCATTTGATAGGCACAGTGGCTGCAATTGATGGGGTTTTTTTTCAGTTTGTTTGCGCCCCCCAAATATTTTGAGCAACAGCCGCTACTGCATCCTACCTCCAATACCATCCACCAAAAACAAACAGAAGGGGGTCCGATCCTATCTGGTAGGGTGGACTGGATTGGAGGGCAAATGGGTGTAAACAGACAGGTGGTGCTGGTTCCCATTGATATGATTTGACACGTCAAATCACATGTCTAATCAGCGGCAATTGCCGGCAATGGCACCGTCCTAATTGGTGAGATGCTACATTTGTGGCGCTGGACCGATTCAATAAGTAGTTTCTGTACTACCTTTTGCGATTTCAGGCTGCGATTTACATTGACATCTGTGAAACCTGCACAAATGTCTCTGAAATCACGTCCGAAATCGGGACTGCCAAGCGGGAGTGAAATTGTGCGAGTTCAGCTTTGCTGCATGGCTTCAATTCTGCAGCCCAGTGTGAACCTGGGCTCTTCTGCAGGCATATCCCTGTATTGGTGTCGGTGATGTACTTGTGTAAACTGTTCCAGTCTTTATTTGGTTTATCTTTTGTGCTTTTTCATGTTTTATATGGCTGCATGTTGTGCTGGAAGGAACATTCTCCCTCCTCAATTTTTTTTACACACTTTTATCAGCATTTTTATCAGCATCTGTCCTAGGTACCACAGGATGTATATATATTTTTGGACCTTGTTGCAGTTACCTAGTATTACTGTTCTGTACAAAATCATAGCAAAAAGTGATAAAACAAAAAACAGACAGACAGACGGTCCATGTAAATCCAACTGAACATAGAGCAGAGTATGCTATGTCCGTGTCCACTCTGCATAAGCAGAGCCGACATGGACCAGTTATCCACCCATTCTGGTCAGCAAGGGATAAGTGGACAGTTCCCCTGCTGAGCAAACGGATCACAAGTGGAGTGCGCCCCGTGTGAAAGGGGCCTTAAAGTGGTTGTAAACCACGGATGTTCCAAAAAAAAAAAAACCTGCAAGGGAATGGCATAATGTGCTAGTACGCTTCACCTACTAGCACATTATGAAATACTCAGCTTGGAACCAAGCCCTCCAGGAAGCACTGTAATGTCACCGCTGAGAGGGCTGACATGTTCCCCCAGTCTTTTTTTTTGTATTTGTGCGCTGCGGCTATCTGATTAGCCGGTGCCACGATGATGTCACTACTGTGCATGCGTGCAGGAGACCTCGGTTCTGGCACAAAGCTCTGGTATGCCAGACCTTCAGAGCGCATGCACCAGTGTCACTGGTTGCATGCAGGGCTCTTAAACGGTGCACATTTAGTAGATATTGATTTTACGTATAGGTAAGCCTTATAGGCTTACCGGTAGGTCAAAATTAACAAACGTGATTTACAACTGCTTTATTAACCACTTAAGCCCCGGACCATTTCGGGCTATTAGGACCAGGCCTGTTTTTGGGATTCGGCACTGCGCTGCTTTAACTGTAAATTGTGCGGACATGCAATGTTGTACCCAAATGAAATTTGCGTCCTTTTCTTCCCACAAATAGAGCTTTCTTTTAATGGTATTTGATTGCCTCTGCGATTTTTATTTTTTGCGATATAAACAGAAAAAGACCGAAAATTTTGAAAAAAAATGATATTTTCTACTTTTTGTTATAAGAAAAATCGAATAAACTCAATTTTAGTCATACATTTAGGCCAAAATGTATTCAGCCACATGTCTTTAGTAAAAAAAATGTCAATAAGCGTATATTTATTGGTTTGCGCAAAAGTTATAGCGTTTACAAACTAGGGTACATTTTCTGAAATTTACACAGCTTTAAATTTATGACTGCCTATCTCATTTCTTGAGGTGCTAAAATGGCAGGGCAGTACAAAACCCCCCCAAATGACCCCATTTTGGAAAGTAGACACCCCAAGGAAATTGCTGAGAGGCATGTTGAGCCCATTGAATATTTTTTTTTTTTGTCCCAAGTGATTGAATAATGACAAAAAAAAAAAAAAATTACAAAAAGTTGTCACTAAATGATATATTGCTCACACATGCCATGGTTATATGTGGAATTGCACCCCAAAATACATTCTGCTGCTTCTCCTGAGTACAGGGATACCACATGTGTGGGACTTTTTAGGAGCCTAGCCACGTACGGGACCCCGGAAACCAAGCACCGCCTTCAGGATTTCTAAGGGCGCAAATTTTTGATTTCACTCCTCACTACCTATCACAGTTTTGAAGGCCATAAAATGCCAAGATGGCACAAAACCCCCCCAAATGACCCCATTCTGGAAAGTAGACACCCCAAGCTATTTGCTGAGAGGCATGTTGACCCCATTGAATATTTTTTTTTTTTGTCCCAAATGATTGAATAATGACAAAAAGAAAAAAAAAAATGTACAAAAAGTTGTCACTAAATGATATATTGCTCACACATGCCATGGTTATATGTGGAATTGCACCCCAAAATACATTCTGCTGCTTTTCCTGAGTACGGGGATACCACATGTGTGGGACTTTTTGGGAGCCTAGCCGCGTACAGGGCCCCAAAATCCAAGCACCGCCTTCAGGATTTCTAAGGGCGTAAATTTTTGATTTCACTCCTCACTACCTATCACAGTTTCGAAGGCCATGGCATGTTGAGTCCATGGAATATTTTATATTTTGCCACAGGTTGCGGGAATATGACAAACTTTTTTGCTGTTTCCACCTGAATACCGGGTTGGGCAGTGAATGGGGGAAGTACGGGTTCTGCAGAAGTGGTGGGGACCCAATCAGGATAGGCGAATTCTGCAGGAAAGGCAGTATGGGCACGACGGGCCTGCCTTTGTCTTCTTGGTGGCAGCGGGACACTACTTGTGCTTGCCACCTCGCCAGCTTGAACTGCACTTATGGGACTCGCCACGTCACCAAGTGTTACTGCAGTGCTGGATGTACGTCCAGGCTGTACTAGGCCGCTGGTGCTTGCCAGTTCACCAGAAGGAATAGCGGCGCTAGTACTACTCTGCTCCATGATACGAGAGACCTGCGGTTCTTGCTCCTCAACAACCTCAGAAGATCGGGATCGGGTACACCTGACCTTAGCAGGGACCTCAACTTCGTCGTCTGAGCTATCTGACGTGGGGCCGCTGACGTCACTGTCTTCTACGGGAAGATATTCTGAGCCTGAATCTGACAGATACGTGACCTCCTCTTCACTATCTGTCATGCTCAGAATCTCGTAGGCCTCTTTACTAGTGTACCTTCGTCTTGCCATTTTGGGCTCTAAATTTAGGGGTACACTAGTAAGATTCACAGGAAAAAAAGCACCTGACTGTCGTCAGCAAATATATCAAACGCTACAAAAAAACTGTTAGCGATCGCAGGGATCAGGCCTGTCTCTGCGAACGCTGCAGTTATGTGTGTTGTGTTTGGTAAGTGACAGTGATCGATCGATACTGCACTTGGGTGGGCTGGGCTGGGCTGGGCTGGGCGGAGGGGCTAAACGCAGGCGCTAGCAGGTATCTGGGCTGATCCCGCTAACACTGCGTTTTTGGGAACCCTAAACCGCTGGGGATGCTAGTATAGATCTGATCAGATACTATACCACTAAGGGGGGTGTATGCTTTGCGCGTGGGTGTTAGCGTTACTGGCACTAACCTAACACTGCCTGGGGCGACGCAGACCCTCTCTGGCGCTAAAACCTAATTGATCTCACCCGCCGGGCGATCAGGGGGGTTAAACCTTTATTGGGTTATATACGGCAGGTGCCCTGATGCTATAAAAAGCAAACTAATCAACCAGCGTCACCCGTAACCTTTATATGGTGATCACTGGTGAAAGGGTTAACTAGGGGCAATCAGGGGGTTAAAACCTTTATTAGGTTAAATATGGGGGTACCTGACACTATATAAAAACCTGACGGGTAACCTAAATAACTAAATAACTTACTGGCTAACCAGTGACACCAGTGACGCTTATACGGCGATCACTGGTGAAAGGGTTAACTCTAGGGGCAATCAGGGGGTTAAAATAATATATGGGGGTACCTGACACTAATAAAAACCTGCGGCGAACCTAAAAAAAAATAACTGCCTATCTAAAACACCAGCGACACGAATACAGCGATCGGAAAAACAATCGCTTAGTGACGCTGAAGTTAGGGGGTGAAAGGGTTACCTGGGGGGTGATCAAGGGGTTAAACCTTTATTAGGGGGGGGTTAGGGGGCTACCCTGGACCTAAAGGGGCCTAATCCTAACTGCCCTGCAACTTTTTACAATCACAGATGACACTAAATGCAGTGATCAGTAAAATAAATGATCACTGCAATCAGTGACACTGTGATTGGGGGCTTTGGGGTGACCTGGGGGGTGATCTGGGGGTGACTGGGGGGTGATTTGTGTGCCTATGTGTACCTACGTGTCAGTGGACTGTTGGTGCACTAACCTGCTTCTTCTCTCCTCGGCGCCGGGAACGAAAAGACCGCGGCGAGGGAGATGACATCACTTCCTCCAGCCTGTGTTTACATTTCAGGCAGGAGGAAGCAATTTCATTCGCCGGGAGCGATCGCGAGGGGGGGGCGGAATCGAGCGGCCGCCCCCTCATGCCTGATCGCTCCCGAACACTTAACGGCCGCTCACTGCAGTGAAGGGGGGTCCGGATGGACCCCCCAACTGCACAAAGGCGATCACGTAGATCTACGTGATTCTGCCTGTCGGTGCCATTCTGCCGACGTAAATCGGCGGTGGGCGGTCGTTAAGTGGTTAAAAGACCTCTGATTAATCCTTGATGATCACCATCTAGTGGTCATAACTTGGTATTTCAGGAAAATACTGCATTATGGCGACAGGAAATAAAAAATATTGCTGAGTTGATGACTATGTTTAACCCCTTAATGACTGAGGGGAAAAAAATGTTAATGCCTAATTTTGCACCTTTGACTGTAAAACTGTACATATCATCACAACTACTTTGTGTATCCAGGTGGATTATACTTTTTTTCAGGATGAATTGGGCTTTCTTTAGGTAGTAAAGGATAATAGCTATCTCCTTGATTTTTTTTTATTTTATTTTTTTTGGGACAAAAAAATAAAAAATTATACAGAATATATATTCTTTTCATTTATGGTAAATAATGCAGTGGCGGATTTATCAGGGTCGCAACAGTCGCCGTTGCGACTGGGCCCGCTAGACGATGGCAGTTGTGGACTGTTTGTATTCCCCATGATGCTCAGCCAGCCATGCTTTATGGGAAAAGTAATCCAAAATAGAGTGACAATGGTTATCTAGCATTGTACTGTAGGAAAAACAATATGATACTGAATATTGAAGCATTATTTTTCTTTGGTGTTGTTTGTGTGCTTTTAGTGATTACAGCTTAGTTCCTTTTATGCAAAGTAAAACCTAACTAGAGAGTTTATTCACTATCGCACAAATTCTGGCAATTTTCAGATAAAAAGATAGAGCACATGGTGGGAGTCCATTTACTTTAAAGCTTCATCTAATTTGGCTAGTTTTTACTTAGAATGACCCTGGCTAATTCTGGGTCACTTCTATGAAAGTGTGATTTAATGGATCAATACATTGAATTTTTCAAAATCTGTGTGCTGCCCCAGAAATATAGCTGTACTTTGGCTGAACTATAACTATATACAAAAGTTAATAATAGTTTACAACATATTGGTTAATAATACCCTAGTTGCCCTGTTCATTCAGGGCCGTCTTTAATATGGTTTGGGCCCTGGGCAAAAATATTTTTTGGGCCCCCCCCCCCATGCAATTTTTCTCTTTACCCCAATATCTCAAAAAACAGACAGTAGGGTTGCCACCTGTCCGGGATTCACCCGGATAGTCTGGATTTTGAATCATGTGTCCGGGTTTCAGTCCACCTGAAACCCGGACACATTATCCAGACAGGAATGTGGCTTGGAACAGGGCATGACAGGAGGGTGAGTGGGCACTATGTGCACTGCATTACTATTCCCTTTGAAGTGCCCAAAGGTGTCTCAGGTCTGTTACAATCCTACAGCATATACTAAAACGAAAAAAAATGTACTATGCGCCGCTAAAGTGTTCGGGTTTGGCTTGAAGAAAAATTGGCAACCCTAACAGACACACACATAGAATTAGCTAAAAAAACAACTTTGCAGACCCCCTTCACAGCAGTCCCACGGTGTCCTCAGTTCCCTTTCATGTCACAGCACTCAATTACATTGCAGCCTCTTGACATCACAGCGCTCCATTACATTGCAGACATTTCCACATTATAGTGCCCCTTATCACATCACAGCGCCCCCATTACATTAGAGTCCCCTTCATGTCATAGTGCCCCTTTACACATTACAGCACCCCAATTACATTGCAGCCATTGTCACATCACACATTCAAATGTATGCATTTTGGCGGCCCACATTTGCGCAGGCACAGCAGCCCATTCATTTGAATGGGCTGCCATGCCTGCGATTCATGCAGAAAAAAAATGTGCATGCATCATGTAATAGGCTGCACACACCTATGCCCATCAAACAGTGAAATACAGCACTGTCTGTCCACTCTGCTTTTGCACCATGTGATTTACCTCCAGTTCCTGCACGGGCAAACTTGCTGCATTTTTAGATGTTTAGGCCACGCTTTTAAAAACAGTGCGATTGTGTGTGTGCAGGAACTGTAGGTATGTCGCATGGTGCAAAAGCAGAATGGATTTTAAGGCCACTGCCATTTTAAAATGCTGCATGCACCTTTTACATTACAGCCATTCATTTGAATGGGCTGCCATGCCTGCGTTTCCTGCAGAAAAAAAGGTGCATGCAGCATTTTAAAATGGCAGTGGCCTTGAAATCCATTCTGCTTTTGCACCATGCGACATACCTACAGTTCCTGCACACACACAATCGCACTGTTTTTAAAAGCGTGGCCTAAACATCTAAAAACTCAGCAAGTTTGCCCGTGCAGGAACTGGAGGTAAATCACATGGTGCAAAAGCAGAATGGACAGACAGTGCTGTATTTCACTGTTTGATGGGCATAGGTGTGTGCAGCCTATTACATGATGCATGCACATTTTTTTTCTGCAGGAAACGCAGGCATGGCAGCCCATTCAAATGAATGGGCTGCTGTGCCTGCGCAAATGTGGGCCGCCAAAATGCATACATGTGAACCAGCCAGGCCCAAAATAAGCCCATCAAGCAGTTAAATACAGTAATACAGTACATACAGTAATGCCATGTGCTGTAATGCTGTGTGCTCTGTAATAAAAAATACAGCCACAGCCTCACTCAGCCTGGACTGCAGGTCAACGTTTTTAAAATCTCTACACATGGGAAGCCAGGGGATGAGGAAGAAGACCTACCTTGTCCTCTTGGCCAGCTCAGCTCCAGTCAATTCTCCACAGTAGTTTCCCATGACCATCCAGCACTCTGACAGCACTCCACTCCGTGGTCTGACTCCTCCTACCGAGGCCTCTGCTCCTCTGATCATTTTACAGGCAGCAGTGACTGTGCATGCATAGCAAGGGGCGGAGCCAGAACATCAGTGGAGCTCAAGGCCCCGCCCACCCACAGCTCCCTCCTTGTTAGGGAAAATTCAGCACTGGCACTGCTGCACTGTGCACGCTGATGCCGCAGCTGCTTGTGACAGACTGTATGGGGATTGTCAGAGCCGATTATGTGCCGATTTGCGGGCAGTGTGCAGGCTTAAGGGGCAGCTCTGCTTTGGGCCCCAAACAGTGACAGGGCCCTGGGCAGCTGCCCCGTTTTGCCCTGCGGTAAAGACGGCCCTGAATATTGAACAATAATAGACTGTAAAATGTGTATCTGTTGATCACACATGTAATCCTAGGTATTATTTATGGAGTGCCTTTCCTGAAGAGCTTGTATACTATGACTGTATACTTTTATTTACAGAAAAAAAAAAAATTCCATCATAATGTCATCCACGCAGTCCAAGAGTGGTGCTCAGAAACGTAAAAAGACTAAGGAAGAGCAAATAAAAATGCAAAAACTGCCTAAAATAAGTGACTTCTTTTCCACCCCTAAAACTGTGGCTGAAGGTTCTAGAGATAGTCGTGAGGAAACTGAAAAAAGTATTCAGGAAAGTGTAAATATCTCACGGATCAGTGAGGCGACAGTCAGTGAAGAAACTTGCTCTACTGAATTTTCACTAGAAGATGACAGCAGTAATCCACTTGAAGGCTGTAGCACAATACAAGACCAACCTCTTGGCACCACTCCAAATACTGATGAAGATTTAGATTTGGTGAGCAGTAGAGCATCTTCAGGTGGTGCTATTGAAAATAGTATTGTTGGTGAGAAATATGTGACTGATAGGGGACATTTTCCAGTCACAATAACAGATCCAAATGTTAAAAGGTTTATATTAGCTCATGGTCCATGCAGACCTCCAGGACCTTTCCCCCGGGATAATGATACTTACAAGAGATGCTTTTCTGAAAGTTATTATGAGCGAGTCACCAAGACAGGGCTTAAACTACCTTTAATGTGGCTTTGTTACTCTCCAAAGCTTAATGCAGCGCACTGTGAACCATGCTGACTGTTTGCAGACCGCAAAAAAGTAGGATTTGAACCTGCATGGGCAAAAGGGATCCAGAAGTGGCAGAGGCTGTCTGCTAAAATTCAGATCCATGAGTCTTCACAACTTCACATGGAAGCATGTGTACTTTATGATCACTGGAGGCGTAATAAAACAATTGATGAGGAAAATGAAAAACAAATACGACAGGAAAAAAACTTTTGGAGGCAAGTCCTACAAAGAATTGTTAATGTAACATTAACAATGGCAATGGCTAATCTAGCCTTTCGTGGTCACAGAGAGCGCCTGGGAGAGGTTAACAATGGAAACTTTCTCTCCATCATAGAGCTACTTGCCCAATATGACCCAATTTTAAAGGATCTTCTACAGTTACCCCAAGGCACATTTAAATATTTAAGCCCCAAAATACAAAATGAGTTAATAGAAATTCTGTCCAATAAAGTGCAAAGTGAAATTGTTTCTGAAATTAAAAAAACACAATTTTATTCTATAATAATGGACACAACCCAGGACATATCCAAAATAGATCAGATGAGTCAAATATTTTGATATGTGTCTGTGGAAAGAGATGCGAATCAGCGAGCCTGCAGTATCACAATAAATGAGGCTTTCTTAGGGTTCCATGCCATTGAAGATCAGAGTGCAGCACAGATTTCTAGCAACATTGTTACCTGCATAGAGAGCAAGGGCCTTGAAATATCAAAGTGTCGAGGTCAGGGGTATGATGGTGCAGCAACAATGAGTGGTGTTTATTCTGGTGTGCAGGCTCGGATAGCAAATATGGAAAAAAATGCCCTCTATGTTCATTGTGCAGCACACAATCTGAAATCTCGTCATTCAGGATGCGGTTTCTGACATACCGGAAGTTTCTAGATTCTTTGATGTGGTGAATAATTTATACACCTTCTTTGGGGAAAGCATACGCAGATGGGCCTGTCTCTCATCATTCACATCTGAATCCTCTATCACACTGAAACGGCTTTGCCCTACACGGTGGTCTTCTAGACATGATTCCCTGCTTGCACTTCGTTTCCGTTTTCTAGACATCATGCAAGCTTTGTCAAAAATAACCCTTCTTTCGTCAAAACCAAAAGAAAGAGATGACGCTGCAAGTCTAAAAAAGAAAATTGAATCTTTTGAGTTTGTGCTTCTTGTTGCCCTGCAAACTAAAATCTTGAACCATGTGAATGCAATTTCAAAAGCCTTGCAATCAAAGGACATGGAACTGTCTGGAGCAGTGCAGCTCATTCAGAATGCTGTTACAGCCCTTTCCAGGTACAGGGATCATTTTGAAGGGGCCAAAGAAACTGCAGTGACACTTGCAGAAAAGTGGGGAATTGAAGTAAAGTTTTCAAATAAAAGATTTAAAAAAGTAAAGTGCCACTTTGATGAGCTGTGCATGGATGAAAGATTATCTGATCCAGAGGAACGCTTTAAAACAGCTGTATTTTATAGATGTTTGGATATGATTATAAACCAGCTGTCAGACAGATTTACAGGAATGAATGCAGTCCTTCATAGATTTAAGATAGTTCAGCCTGCCATTCTTGCTTCTCAATCTGATGACAATCTGATTGCAGCAGCATCAAAACTGCATGAATTTTACAAAGAGGATCTATCACCAGATTTTCCTGGGCAGCTTCTTTCATTCCGTTCAGCACTTCAAGAAGAGGTTCGCAGTTGTTCCACTGTAAAGGATCTTGCTCACCTACTAATTGTTGAAAACAGTGCACTGTCTTCTACTGTCCCAGATGTCTGCATAGCATTACTGCTGTTCCTCACACTCCCAGTAACCGTAGCAACTGCAGAAAGGTCTTTTTCAAAATTAAAACTAATAAAAAGTTATTTGAGAAACACCATGTCTCAACAAAGACTCACTGGACTTGCTTTGTTAAGCATAGAAAATGAGAGAGCTAGAAAACTCAACATCAAAAGCATCGTAGATGACTTTGCTGAAGCAAAAGCAAGGCGTCGTCATTTTTAATGACCATGGTAAGTTTGCAGTTACTGTATTTATTGGCGTATAACACTCACTTTTTTACCCTGAAAATAGAGGGTAAACTGTGCCTGCGTGTTATACGCAGGGGGCTGTGCAAAGTTTTTTTTCCTGAAACTTCCTTCTTAAAGTTAGGGTGCGTGTTATACGCCGATAAATACGGTATACCTGTTCTGTTACAAGTTACAGACTGTTAGTTTACTCGCTGCCTTTCTCAAACTTTTTACCCCAGAGGAATCCTTTCATAAATTTTCTGGTATTGGGGAACTTTTACTAAAACCTATCCATTAGGGGTCATTGGGAGGAATGAAGCCTATATTGGTGGTCAGTGGGAAAAATTTCTTTCTTACAGTGGTGGTCAAAATGCCATCCTTCAGATGGCTAAATAGATCAAATCAGATGGCATCATATAGGAGGTCAATCAGCCACAGCTCATGGAACCCCTAACAACCTCCTGTAGAAACTCAGGGTTCCTCTGAACCTTTGTTGAGAATGGCTGCCCTAAACACTTTTTCAGTTTTGTTACCAGTTACGCTAACCTGTTTTTTTGGTTGAACCTTGCATGCTTGGTTCCAAGTTAAACTAACCAGTTGAGTTGAATGCATGCTATTTTCAATAAACCATGCTAAGCTATACATTTCTATATTACAGGTCTTTTTAAAAGAAACAAAGTTAAATGTGTGAAATAGTTTTACGTTCTACAAAAAGTTGGAAGTTATTGTTGGCCCTGTTGTGGACCCTTTTTTGAAGATTTTCTTCTACCTTTGTGAAGATTTTTTTGTACGTTTTTGTGTGTCTATACATGTACAGTGTTTTTTTATATTTTCCAAATTAATCTCATTAAAAATGTTATTTTTTTTAATGTATTTAAAGGGGTTGCTCCACCGGAAAAACTTTTTTTAAAGCCAGCAGCTACAGCTACAGCAGCTGCTGGCTTTTAATATTTGGACACTTACCTGTCCTGGAGTCCAGCGACGTCCGCAGCAGAGGACGAGCGACCGCTCGTCGCTCTGCTGCTCCCTCCCCCATCCTCGCTGAGGGAACCAGGAAGTGAAGCCCTGCGGCTTCATGCCCGGTTCCCTACGGTGCATGCGCGAGTCGCGCTGCGCCGTTCTGATTGGTGCTCCTGTGTTCTGGGAGCCGAGTGTCTCCCAGAACACCAAGGGAAGTCTGCGGGAAGTGACGTAACTCCCGCAGATTCCCGGAGACAGGACTCCCGGATGTGGGTGAAAATACCTGTCTTAGACAGGTATCTTCACCCCCCTCCCCCCTGAAAGGTGTCAATTGTGACACCGGAGGGGGGGAGGGTTCCAAATAGTAAAAGTTGCTATTTAGGGTGGAGCTCCACTTTAAATATATACATGAAATGTGGATCTTTGACTATAAATTTGTCCAATGGATGTATTTATCTCCTTGATTTACGGTTGTTCTTCATGATATTTTGCAGGTTCCTTCTGTGACCTGTCATGTGACCATGTCCTATGCTGAAGCTTCCTCTCTTGACAGTTACGGTGAGTTGAAATCAGAAACAGAAATGTTTTACTTTGTTGTACAGTGTAACAAAAATTAAGTATCAAAATCAGGCTTTTCGGAGGGGGGGCCTTCATGATTTCTTGCATCGGGGCCCTGAAGTCTCTAGTTACGCCACTGCTCTCAGATATGACATTACAAGAAATATATGTTTCAATGTCATTACAATCAACATCACCTTTACCAATAGTAACACTTTTGTCAGCATGACCATTAGCATCCTCATTGCATGTAGACATAACTGCCATTTTTGTGGGTTGTCTATGAGCCACCACATCCTCTGAGTGACTCCTCACAGCGCCCTCCATCTTTAAAGGGGCACCCTTTCCTACATGGGCAGCTCCAATGCTGACCTGGGAAACGCTTGGCTTCGTCACTATGGGGCTTCTTGGAAGTTTCCCTGGGCAAGCCTGCAGCACCTGTCACTAGGGAACATGGCACCAGCACTGTTTTGGTCACCCCTAGCTCAATTTTCCCAGCCATCTGCTGGACTACAGCAGGCATGTGCAGAGTCCACATGCCCTTTCCAGTCTTTAGCCCTGCGGCTAGTTTGGCTTTACGCTGTGCCTCCCCACTGCTCTGGGTAGCACACTGCAGCAAGTCTATGTCCATTGGCACTGCAGATCTCCCCACTGGACATACTCCCACTTCACTGGGTTTAGTACCATAAACTGAAACAGTCTTACCAGTTCCTGCAGCTAGTGTAATAGCCTTCACTTGAGTGCGTTGTCTCACAGGTGTGGTGTCTCCACAGGCTGACTCCTCCATGTGGCCATGGAGCAACACTGCAGGATTCTGGACCCACTGACGCCCCCTGTAGGTAACACAAGATCCCTGTTGCTAGGGGTAACAGCAGACTCACACTCCAAAGCCGGTTGGCTATACCTCATGCAGGATGTAGACTGTTGCACCCTCCTTTCTGGGCTGACCACTTTCTTTAAGCGGCCATGACACAAAACTTTGCATTTCTCAGACTCTCAGATATTTTGGCCTCCCAGTGACACCTCTCCGATCCTAGAGCATTGCTGGCGGACCATGATACGCTGGACGGCTCCTTTTAGAAGGATGTCCTCTTTAAACTTGTGGTAGTCATCCTGGTCCCAATCCATCAAATGGTAAATCGATCGGAACTCCGTCAGTAACAGGGGTTGCAGCAATTCTGGCCACAGTAGCCTTTCTCTTTCTTAAGCAAGGAGCGCCTCCTTTTTCTGTTTTGACCGCCCCATCCTTGCGGTGTTGCACACACAACCGGTAACAGTTCACAGCAGAGAGGGAAGAAAATGTGATTCTCCTTTCACAGGTACACAAACTGCATGCCACACAGTCCATCAAACTTCTGTGCAATGCTGTTCGCCTGGCTGCTACACAAAGCTAGCTATTTTCATTGGGACAGAGCCTCGCTCTGCCACAATATATATATATATATGTAGCGGGGTATCGTTTTACCCGCAAGACTACATTTGCCATCATGCTTTGCGGGACCCAGGGTACCATTCCCTGCGCAAGGACTGCTGGGGTGGACTTTAAAAGGGGAGAGGCGGGGCTCGTTCACTCTCTCTGAACGCCGCCCTCCTTGCAAGAGGATCCCCTGCACTCACCTGCTGCGCACGCTAGGCCTGAAGCCTGGGCCTCGCGCTTTTGTTCCAGAGAGCCTTCCGTTCCGCTGGGGAGTCGGTGAGGCATCCGATCCACCTGAGGTGCCATCTTCTGATGGACCGAGGACTCGATGCATCATGGGCACTGTGACGTCACTCACAGTAGCGGAGGAACTGGACAGGAATCGGTCCGGTCTGGGTGAGAGAGCGCCAGCTCAGAACCAGATAAGAATAACTTTGTGCCTATTAACTTTGCCCAGGCCCCTTATTGAACACAGTTATGCTTTGGAGAGACTGTTTGTGCTGAACTGAGTTTGTCAGTCTCTCCAGCTTTGCCTGGTTGGCGAATATCTGTTACCCCCTTTTACTGGATTACAAATTGGTTTCTCCATGTTCACCACCGACAGTTGCTAGCGAAGATTCTCCAGCAAACTATACCCTAAGTTATAGTCAGGCCTGACTGGGTAGTATAGAACATTGCTGGGCGCCATTTTATGCTCACGAGGGAGGATTGCAGCAGCGGGGTTGATGGGTTATCGCATTACTGACTGTCATATCCTTTTAATGTGCACACCTATATTGCAGGGATCTGCATAGAATATTGTATACAAATTACTCTGTTATCTTTCTACCTTCAGTAAAGAGTTATAGTTAAGTAATTTGGTGGTGAGTGTCAATTACTGTGCTGGTTTACAAAGGGGGTTGTACTGTATACTGGTGTATAGATATAATACAATAATACCATCCTCCCCTTTCCTAACTGTGTCAAAGAGAAGTCAGAGCCGATTGCCAGGGGTTGGTAGCAGTGCATTACAGGGCCCAAACAAACGAGCAGTCCTCTTAAGCTGAGGGTACCGCTATATATATATATATATATATATATATATATATATATATATATATATATATATATTGTGAGGGGGTTAGCTCGGCAGCGGGTGTGTGTGACCCCCGGGATGGGCTCCCCAGACAAAAACAGGCCCAGCAAACGGAGGTTGTGGTTTTCAAAATCAAAAAGGTGCGGTTTATTTTCTATTTACAGTGACAAAACACAGCAAAGCAAAAGAAAAACATAAATAAAATAAATCCTGGTCAACTTGACCTCTGACTAAACATACAGGTTTCCTAACTAACAACTGGGATCAGCCTAGTGCTGTCCTAGTCCCTAAGTCCCTGGTTTTAAATGTCCAAGCAAATAGCCACACAGGCTTTGTCTCACCGCACAGGGGTTCACTCTCCCTAGACAGTCCACACAGGTCTGGTTCCAGGCATGAGCTAACATCTAATGAAGCTGGGAGTTCTTATAGAGGCCTAAATGAGCTGACAAGGTTCAGCTGGTCTCCTCATCTCTGTCTGCACGACGCCCCACACTCTCCCTAGAGGTATGAGTCATCCATGAGCCCACTAGCCTTATACAACTCTCCACCTAGTTGTATAAGTCGGCGTAAAGCCTGAATCTGGGCGAAATATATCTACCCCCCTGGATGCAACCAGGTGACTTTACCTTCCTGCTGTCACATACCCCCCCCTCTTGTTTTAACCTCGGGGTTGGAACACCAGCAATCAGGCATTCATGTACTCGAGACAAAGCATCCACATTCCCCATTTGAACGCCAGGGCGATGCTTTACTGTGAAGTTGAATTCCTGGAGGGCCAGGAACCACCTATTCACTCTTCTATTTGTTTCCTTGTTTTGAGCCATCCACTTTAACGGAGCGTGATCCGTAACCATGTCAAAGTGCCTACCTAGCAGGTAGTACCGAAGGGAATCTAGAGCCCACTTCACCGCTAAACACTCCTTTTCAACGGTGGCGTAATTTACCTCATGGGACTTCAACTTCCTGCTGAGGTAAATGACTGGGTGCTCTTCCCCGTTCCAGACCTGGGACAATACTGCTCCTAACCCCACATCTGACGCATCACTTTGTACGACAAAGTCTTTAGAGAAGTCGGGTGAGTACAACACTGGCTGGCTACATAAGGCTTGTTTCAAGAATTGGAATGCTGCCTCAGCCTCGGGGGTCCATTTAATCATGACCGACCCTTTCCCCTTCGTCAGGTTGGTTAGGGGCACAGCCTTAGAAGCAAAGTGGGGAATGAATCGCCGATAATACCCAGCGATTCCCAGAAAGGCTCGTACCTGCTTCTTGCTGTTGGGACGTGGCCAACTCTGGATGGCCTCGACTTTGTTGAGTTGGGGTTTTATTACTCCCCTCCCAATGGTGTACCCAAGATATTTGGCCTCCTCCTGCCCAATGGTACACTTCTTGGGGTTAGCCGTAAACCCCGCTTCCCGAACAGAGTCCAGGACTGCTTGCACTTTTGGCAGATGTGAGGCCCAATCTGTGCTATGGACAATTACGTCATCCAGGTAAGCCGCAGCATACTCCCGATGGGGCCTCAGCATCTGGTCCATTTTCCGCTGGAATGTGGCCGGCGCATTCTGTAACCCGAACGGCATTCTTTTATATTGGAACGCCCCGTCTGGGGTTACAAATGCGGTTTTCTCTTTGGCCGACTTGGCCAGGGGGATTTGCCAATACCCTTTTGTGAGGTCAAGAGTCGTCATGTATCGGGCTGTTCCCAGCCGGTCGATCAACTCATCTATACGTGGCATGGGGTAGGTGTCAAATTTTGTAACTTTGTTCAACTGACGAAAATCGTTACAAAATCGCCAGCTCCCATCCGGTTTAGGCACCAACACAATGGGACTAGACCAATCACTTTGGGACTCCTCTATCACCCCTAAGTTCAGCATTTTCTGTACTTCCTCCCGTATTGCCTCCCGTCGGGCCTCTGGGATCCGATAGGGTTTTAACTTCACCCTTTCACCGGGCGGGGTAATGATGTCATGCTCTACCCCAGATGTTTGTCCCGGCAGCTCAGAGAATACCTCCTTGTTGCGAAGCACAAACTCCTTAACCTCCTGTTGTTGGGGTTGTGACAAGGTGGCTGCTATTCCAACCTCAGGAATCACGCAACCAGTTTGAGCTGGTGACCAAGTGTCTGCGACTAGGGACTCTCTATCCCTCCAGGCTTTCAACAGATTAACGTGATAGATCTGTTCGGGCTTTCGCCTTCCTGGTTGTCTGACCTTGTAATTCACTTCGCTCACTTTTTCCATTATCTCATAGGGGCCTTGCCATTTGGCAAGGAATTTACTTTCAACCGTAGGGACAAGTACCAGTATCCTATCCCCCGGGGAAAAGGTACGGGTCTTGGCTCCACGGTTGTACACTCTCTGCTGTGCTAACTGCGCTTGGGCCAAATGTTCCTTCACGATGGGCATTACCTGTGCAATTCGGTCTTGCATCAGGGCGACATGCTCAATCACACTCCTGTGGGGAGAACTCTCACTTTCCCAAGTTTCCTTGGCAATATCCAACAGCCCTCTTGGGTGTCTCCCATACAGTAACTCAAAGGGGGAGAATCCCGTAGAGGATTGGGGCACCTCCCTAATAGCAAACATCAGATAAGGAAGTAGACAGTCCCAATCCTTTCCATCTCTATCCACCACTTTCTTCAACATTTGTTTTAGGGTTTTGTTGAATCTTTCAACCAGCCCATCGGTTTGGGGGTGATACACAGATGTACGTAATTGCGTCACTTTGAACAATTTACACAGCTCCTTCATAACCCGGGACATAAAGGGTGTACCTTGGTCCGTAAGCAGTTCTTTACAAATACCCACCCGGCTAAACACAAGAGATAGCTCTTTGGCTATGGTTTTGGCCGAGGTATTTCGGAGAGGGATCGCTTCTGGATAACGGGTGGCATAGTCCATTATAACTAATATGTACTGGTGCCCCCTAGCGGACTTGATTATAGGCCCTACCAAATCCATGGCGATCCTCTCAAACGGGACCTCAATGATGGGTAGAGGGACCAGCGGGCTACGGAAATGTGGCATCGGGGCCGACCTCTGACACACAGGGCAGGAGGAACAATAATTTTCTATGTCCTTCATCACCCCCGGCCAATAGAATCTCTGTAATACCCTCTCTCGGGTTTTCTCTGTCCCCAGATGACCTCCAAGAATGTGCCCATGGGCCAACTCCAACACCAACTTCCTGTAAGGTTTGGGCACCACAAGCTGCTCAACGGTTTCTTCTGCCCTTTTTGCCACCCGATACAGTAGGTCCTTCTCTACGCTGAAGTATGGGTAAGTGCAGGTATTATCTGGGTTCACTAACTCGCCATCTATTTTCACTACGTTTTCCCGTGCCTTTATTAGGGCGGGGTCTTTCAACTGTTCTGTGGCAAAGTTTTCCCTGTGAACCTCAAGATCAGAAAACTCCACAGACGGTAGGTTTTCGTCTGAGGAGGTGGGCTCCTCTCCAGTTTCTTGAGTCTCCCCTGCCAATACTGATAAGGGAAATTCCGGAGAGTCCTCACCACTCTCAGGGGAGTTCTGGCTATCACATTCCTGGTACATAGGGGCACCAGTGGGGGGCTCAGGATCATCCCACAGTTCCCAGAACTTCGGAAAATCCCTTCCCACAATGGCGTCATGCGGTAACTGAGATACTAAGCCCACTGGATGAGAGAGGGTACCTTTGGGGGTCTCGAAACACACTGTAGTCACTGGATACTCTCGGGTGTCCCCATGCACACAAATAACAGCTACCTTGCTATTCCCAAAGACCTCTGTTTTAACTAACTCAGCCTTTATCAGGGTCACAAGGCTACCTGAATCCAGCAATACCACAACATTTCTACCATTAACACACATTTTGCATAAATGTTTCTCAGTTCCTCGAATGGCAGTGCATGCGACTGTCGCACACAGCGACTGACGTCTGCCCGTCAGAAAGTCACACTGCATGGGTTCCTCCACAACCGGGCAATTGGCTGCAATATGTCCCGCTTGCCGGCAGCGGTAGCAAACGATCCTTCTTGCCGCCTCTTGAGCCGCTGATTTCCCAGGCTGTTCTCGCCAAACTTGGGGTAGAGCTCCCACCCTCTCACTCTCTCCACCCTCACCCCTTGGAATCCTCTTATCCGCCCCTGGGGATGGTCTGGTCTTAGGGTGGAAAGTCTGAGTGTCTCTGGAAGAGGCCGTCAGGTTCTCTGCAGCCAAGTATCTCTCTACCCGATCCACAAGTTTACCGGCCGTTTCTGGGTCTCCATGGCTTACCCACTTTTGGATGGCAGTAGGAAGAGCTCTCAAAAACCGATCCATTACAACACGTTCCACAATCTTTGGTGCGGACAAAGTCTCTGGCTGTAGCCACTTTCTGCTCAGGTGAATGAGATCATACATTTGAGACCTGGGGGGTTTTCCAAGCTGGAAAGTCCAGTTATGCACACGCTGAGCCCGGACAGCCTGGGTGACACCCAGCCTTGCCAAAATTTCAGCTTTTAGCATCACATAGTCTTTTGCTTGGTTAGGCTCTAGGTCATAGTAAGCTTTCTGCGATTCACCAGTTAACAGAGGAGCCACCAGTCCAGCCCACTGCTCCTCAGGCCACTTTTCTCTTTCAGCGGTCCTTTCAAATGTGGTCAAAAATACCTCTGGATCATCCTCTCCAGTCATTTTTGTCAATAAACGACTCACCCCAAAGGACGCGGTATTAGTGGGACGGCTTTCCTCACTGGTCTGCGGACGTTGCTGCATTACTGCTTCCATTTGTTGTAGTCTCTGCTCTTGCTTCTGTAACAGGTCTATGAAGCGGGCCTCAGATTGCTGCTGGGCTTGTTGCTGAGCTTCCAGACTCTGTTGGTGAGCTTGCTGCTGGGCTGCAAGGCTCTGTTGATGAGCTTGCTGCTGGGCTGCAAGGCTCCTTTGCAAACCTGCATTTGTCTGCTGTTGATTGGCATTTGCTAGAGCCAGCTGTTTCAGTATCTCCTCCATGCTGGCTTAAAAAAAAAACTGCCACTGGTTCTCCACCAACTGTGAGGGGGTTAGCTCGGCAGCGGGTGTGTGTGACCCCCGGGATGGGCTCCCCAGACAAAAACAGGCCCAGCAAACGGAGGTTGTGGTTTTCAAAATCAAAAAGGTGCGGTTTATTTTCTATTTACAGTGACAAAACACAGCAAAGCAAAAGAAACATAAATAAAATAAATCCTGGTCAACTTGACCTCTGACTAAACATACAGGTTTCCTAACTAACAACTGGGATCAGCCTAGTGCTGTCCTAGTCCCTAAGTCCCTGGTTTTAAATGTCCAAGCAAATAGCCACACAGGCTTTGTCTCACCGCACAGGGGTTCACTCTCCCTAGACAGTCCACACAGGTCTGGTTCCAGGCATGAGCTAACATCTAATGAAGCTGGGAGTTCTTATAGAGGCCTAAATGAGCTGACAAGGTTCAGCTGGTCTCCTCATCTCTGTCTGCACGACGCCCCACACTCTCCCTAGAGGTATGAGTCATCCATGAGCCCACTAGCCTTATACAACTCTCCACCTAGTTGTATAAGTCGGCGTAAAGCCTGAATCTGGGCGAAATATATCTACCCCCCTGGATGCAACCAGGTGACTTTACCTTCCTGCTGTCACAATATATATATATATATATTTTGTGGCAGAGCGAGGCTCTGTCCCAATGAAAATGGGGTTAAAGTGGACACAGAGGCTGCATATCGCTTGAGTGCAGAGCTACAGAGCGTAAATTTTAAAACAGAGAAAACTGCTCTGGCAGTTTTTTCAGATTTTGCTATTTCTGCATGGGGCTCTGTGGCTTGGAGATCCTTCAGAGTCTTGGGTTGGATGGGATCTCCAACCCTGTGTCCGGGTCTTGTGGACAGCCAGCATGGTGTGTTCTCAGGTGCACACAACCAATATAATGAGGGGCTGGTGAGAGCAGAGAGTGGAGGATGGTGGAGAGTGAGCAGCTTGCTAACTGCTGTGTGAAGACAGACCTATGTTTGGAGCAGTGGCTGCTAGTGAGTGTCTCTGTGTGAGGATAAACGCTGTTTGCGTTGAAGGGTGTTAAAGCTGTGTGCGTCCAAGGAGCCAGAAGCTGTGTGCATTAAGGGACTTCAAGCTGTGTGCGTTTAAGGAGCCCAAAGCTGTGTGCATCCAAGACTGTGAGACTGGAAGATATGCTGGTTTAAGGTACCAGTACCTAAAGCAAGCAGAGGAACTGCTAACAAGAGAGCCAGGTGGCTTGGTATGTTTTCCTTATTTTTGGACTGCTAAATGAAGTTAAATCCCTGCGTGGGAATCCTGAATGGACATTTTGCTTTTGTTTTTCTGTTTAAATAAACGTGGGCTACCAGGCCCTTAACTAGAATGCCTGTCTGATATGGACTCACTGCATAAAAATGCATCTATCCACTTGAGCTAAAACACCCCAATATCACAGTGGTGGATTCAGCAGGCACAAGACAGTGGAATCCGGGTCTCTGCGCCAGTAGTGAGTCGCATCAGGAACTGCTGCTAGCTGTGTGTAGCAGCCAGGCGAACAGCATTGCACAGAAGTTTGATGGACTGTGTTGCATGCAGGTTGTGTACCTGTGAAAGGAGAATCACATTTTCTTCCCTCTCTGCTGTGAACTGTGTTACCGTTTGCTGTGTGAAACACCGCAAGAATGGGGCGGTCAAAACAGAAAAAGGAGGCGATCCTTGCTGAAGCAAAAGAAAGGCTACTGTGGCTTGAGAGTATTTCACCACATACCCCAGCCAAACCAGAGAATTTGACTGAGTGTGAAATCTCTGTGATCTGGGGTAAATTACTCATATCACCCCCAGTTAAAAGGGAAGTGAAAGAGGTTGTCCCTGGCAACAGGAAGCCACGTGGACAACAGCGTGTGGAAAAGAGGAGAATGGTCGTCCGTGGAAGCAACGTCCAGGCCAGCAAGGATGTCGTGGATCCAAGGAGTCTGTCTGCTGATGGTCATGACCAGTGGAGTCCTCGAGAGTGGTATCCCATGGCAACAGAGAGCCAGGCATTGAGGAGATGCCAAGAAATAAAATTTCAGCGTCCAGTACCGTGCTTGGAATGTGGTCAAGTGGGGCATGGGATCTTTACTTGCCCAAGGTTCTGGAACACAGCTGAAGAGTCTGGAAAGGCTGCAGTGTCGCTAGATGGCCCCAAAGAGACAGTAGCTAGTATGGATGAAGCTGAGAGACAGCGCACGCAAGTGAAGGCCATGATGCCAGCCAATGAAAATGGTAAAACTGTTTCAGTTTATGGTACTGAACCCAGTGAAGTGGGAGTATGTCCAGTGGGGAGATCCGCAGTGCCAATGGACATAGATTTGCGACAGTGTGCTACCCAGAGCAGTGGGGAGGCACAGCGTAAAGCCCAACTAGCCGCAGGGCTAAAGACTGGAAAGGATATGGGGACTCTGCACGTGCCTGCTATAGTCCAGCAGATGGCTGGGAAAATTGAGTTAGGGGTGACCAAAACAGTGCTTGTGCCATGTTCCCTAGTGACAGGTACTGCAGGGTTGCCCAGGGAAACTTCCAAGAAGCCAGCAGTGACGGAGCCGAGCGTTTCCCAGGTCAGCTTTGGAGGAAAGGGTTCCCCTTTAAATATAGAGGGTGCTGTGAGGAAAGGCTCACAGGCTGTGGTGGGTAATAGACAATCCACAAAAGAAGCAGTTATGTCTACACGTAGTGAAAATTCTGATGGTTATGCTGTCAAAAGTGTTACTGTTGGCAAATGTGATGGTATTGGTGATAATGACATTGAAAAATGTGTTTCCTTTAATGTCATGTCTGAAAATGTTGGATATGTGTTTACTACCAAAGATGGGAGTGGGATACCTCCCATCACAACCAAACGCGCAGGATTGTCCATGGAAGTCTCATGGCTCCTCCATGTGTTGGAGCCAGAGGTTTTCCAGGATTGCTGTGGTGCTACTCTGGTGAAACAAGGGAAGACTGTGTCACATAGTGAGTGTGTGTGGGTGCAGCCCCACAATCCTAAGTGTAACCCAGTTGTCAAGGGGCTAATTCAGCCTGCAAAAGCTGAAAGTGCAGAGCTGTATGTGTCTGTAGCACCACCAGAGCAAGGTGGTCAAAATAAGGTATTGCACCTTGCCTTGGTTGAGGATGTAATCTCCCAGTGTGATGTGAGAAAAAAAATATTGTCACAATGTGAGGTAGATAGAAGTGACAAGTGTGCTGTTTTGGCTAGTGAATCCCAGGTTCCTGTTGGGCCTTCTAGAGCAGCTGATGCAGTGCTGTGGAGCACCGGTGATGGAACCACAGGAGACTGGGATGATTGGTGGAAGGAAGCATTTGCGGCACTATGCCAAGTGACAAGGAATTACGAAGCAATGATGTGTAACAAAGTTGTGGACAGAACACATGCTATGCCCAATGGAGGGATCGCAGAATGGCCAGGGTTCTAGGGCACACCAGCCCCTGCAAAGGCTGATGCCCTCCAGTCTGAAGGAACAGTTCTGGGCACAGGCATGGCAGATGGGTTGTCCACGGCCCAGCAACTAAGTAATGGCAAGTGTCAAGGTGACAATGTGACTAAATGTTGACTCGCAGAGGCTCATTGGTGTGGCGTTAGAGGTGAAGAGGAGACATGTGTCTGACAGCGCTCCAGGGGAGCAACAGGCTGGGATGAGGTGTACCTCCAAGGAGATGGAGGTCTATTCAAATGTCTCAACCTCACAAGCTGCAATGGATGAGCCCCTCCATGTCTCAGACAGGGGAAAGGTTCCCAAAAAAGTCACGCATTTAGACATCGGTTGCATAGAGTTGACAAAAACTTTATTAGAAATGCTGGAGTTGGTAAAAGTGCCCTCAATGTACACTTGGGTGTCTCCACCACAGTCGGACCAGGTGGTGCTGCGTGGTACCAATAGATGGAGCCAGGTGGTACAGGCTGTGCTGGGAAGCTTATTAACAGTGTGGCAAATAGTCCTGAGGTTCTCTAAGATGGTGCTCCCAGTTACTGAGTGGTATGGAAGGCGCTCAGAACTTTTGGAGACATCAAAGGTCTCTCCGGCTGGTGTAGTGACTGGAAATATCTCTGCTGGTGTGGTCCGAGGTGCAGCTGAGCAGTGGTCAGTAGAGGGCGCAGATACTGTCTCAGCAGCTAAATTTCATGAGAAGGAAGGGCCCAGAATAGATGCAGCACTAGCAGAGATGCTTTCTATCACTCAGAAAGAGGTACAACTTAAAGTACCCGGAGACACTGTGAGAAAAAGTGCTAATGTTGGTTGCTGCAACAATGTAATGTGTACATCAGAAAGAAGTAGTTTGTGCTTGGATCAGTGTCATTTGTTAGATCAGTTACCCATGGAGTGTTGGACAACAGGTGAGGTGGAACTTGGCTTTGGTCCTGTGGGATGTAGTCCCTCGCCTATGTGTGGTCCCTCCTCAGGTCTGGTATTAACAAGCACTGAGATGGACAGCACTGATTACGTTGGAAAGTGTGACATTAAAATATATGATTTAATGATTGGCGCTGTTAAAAGTAATGTGGTTGCCCTGGGTAACCAGAGAGAGGTTTTTGAACCTGAAAGACCTGTGGTGAAAGATAAAACTTACTTCCGTAAGCTGAAAGGTAGAATCAGGGAAGGCAGAGTTCCCCCAAGAGAGGAGAGTATGCTCAGGGACTCCAAGAGAAGAGAGGGAAGGCAGAGTATACGGAATTATAGGACCCTGTTAAGATCCAAGCTGGGATGTACCTGGAAGCACACCCGAAAAAAGAGTTGGGCCTACGTGGCTGAAGGCCAGCACAGAGGTGTCCCAACTGCTATGGTGGGTGCAGGTGTTTCTCCCTCCGAATCAAAACAAGGGGGGGGGGTATGTGGCAGAGCGAGGCTCTGTCCCAATGAAAATGGGGTTAAAGTGGACACAGAGGCTGCATATCGCCTGAGTGCAGAGGTACAGAGCGTAAATTTTAAAACAGAGAAAACTGCTCTGGCAGTTTTCTCAGATTTTGCTATTTCTGCATGGGGCTCTGTGGCTTGGAGATCCTTCAGAGTCTTCGGTGGGATGGGATCTCCAACCCTGTGTCCAGGTCTTGTGGACAGCCAGCATGGTGTGTTCTCAGGTGCACACAACCAATATAATGAGGGGCTGGTGAGAGCAGAGAGTGAAGGATGGTGGAGAGTGAGCAGCTTGCTAGCTGCTGTGTGAAGACAGACCTATGTTTGGAGCAGTGGCTGCTAGTGAGTGTCTGTGTGAGGATAAACGCTGTGTGTGTTGAAGGGCGTTAAAGCTGTGTGCGTCCAAGGAGCCAGAAGCTGTGTGCATTAAGGGACTTCAAGCTGTGTGCATTTAACCACTTAACGACTGCCCACTGTATATATACGTCGGCAAAATGTCACGGACAGGCACAATCATGTACCTGTACGTGACTGCCTTCGTATGGGTGGGGGTTCCAATCGGACCCCCCTCCAGTACAGTGGACGGTCAGGATCGCTCTGGGAGCGATCCGTGATGAGGGGGCGGCAATTGGTTTCTGGCCACCCCCTCGCGATCGCTCCCAGCGAATCAAATGCTTCCTCTGCCTGTGTAATGTAAACACAGACAGAGAGGAAGCAGCAAAGAAGTGATGTCATCTCTCCTGCGGCGCTCACATATACCGGAGCGCCGTCGAGAGAAGACATCAAGTAAGTGCACAAGCAGTACACTGACACCAGGACACATAGGCACACGATCGCCCCCCCAGTCACCCCCAGATCACCCCCCCAGTCACAGTGTCACTGATTGCAGTGATCATTTATTTACTGATCACTGCAATCAGTGACATTTGTAACTGTAAAAGTGTCAGGGCAGTTAGTGTTAGGTCCCTTAGGTCCAGGGTAGCCCCCTAACCCCCCCTAATAAAGGTTTAACCCCTTGATCACCCCCCAGGTAACCCTTTCAGCCCCTAGCACCACTGTTTACTAATCGATCGTTCTTCTGATCGGTGTGTCGGTGATGCCGCTAGGTAGTAAGTTTTTTTTTTTTATGTTCGCCGCCAGGTTTTTATAGCGTCAGGTACTCCCATATATTATCTAATAAAGGTTTAACCCCTTGATCGCCCCCCAGGTAACCCTTTCACCCCCTTTTGCCAGTGTCACTAAGCGATCGTTTTTCTAATCGCTGTATTAGTTATGCTGGTGCCGCTAGGTAGTGTGAGGGGGTTAGCTCGGCAGCGGGTGTGTGTGACCCCCGGGATGGGCTCCCCACACAAAACAGGCCCAGCAAACGGAGGTTGTGGTTTTCAAAATCAAAAAGGTGCGGTTTATTTTCTATTTACAGTGACAAAACACAGCAAAGCAAAAGAAACATAACCAAAATAAATCCTGGTCAAGTTGACCTCTGACTAAACATACAGGTTTCCTAACTAACAACTGGGATCAGCCTAGTGCTGTCCTAGTCCCTAAGTCCCTGGTTTTAAATGTCCAAGCAAATAGCCACACAGGCTTTGTCTCACCGCACAGGGGTTCACTCTCCCTAGACAGTCCACACAGGTCTGGTTCCAGGCATGAGCTAACATCTAATGAAGCTGGGAGTTCTTATAGAGGCCTAAATGAGCTGACAAGCTTCAGCTGGTCTCATCAACTCCCTGTCTGCACGACGCCCCACACTCTCCCTAGACATATGAGTCATCCATGAGCCCACTAGCCTTAGCTGGGCTTATACAACTCTCCACCTAGTTGTATAAGTCGGCGTAAAGCCTGAATCTGGGCGAAATATATCTACCCCCCTGGATGCAACCAGGTGACTTTACCTTCCTGCTGTCACATACCCCCCCCTCTTGTTTTAACCTCGGGGTTGGAACACCAGCAATCAGGCATTCATGTACTCGAGACAAAGCATCCACATTCCCCATTTGAACGCCAGGGCGATGCTTTACTGTGAAGTTGAATTCCTGGAGGGCCAGGAACCACCTATTCACTCTTCTATTTGTTTCCTTGTTTTGAGCCATCCACTTTAACGGAGCGTGATCCGTAACCATGTCAAAGTGCCTACCTAGCAGGTAGTACCGAAGGGAATCTAGAGCCCACTTCACCGCTAAACACTCCTTTTCAACGGTGGCGTAATTTACCTCATGGGACTTCAACTTCCTGCTGAGGTAAATGACTGGGTGCTCTTCCCCGTTCCAGACCTGGGACAATACTGCTCCTAACCCCACATCTGACGCATCACTTTGTACGACAAAGTCTTTAGAGAAGTCGGGTGAGTACAACACTGGCTGGCTACATAAGGCTTGTTTCAAGAATTGGAATGCTGCCTCAGCCTCGGGGGTCCATTTAATCATGACCGACCCTTTCCCCTTCGTCAGGTTGGTTAGGGGCACAGCCTTAGAAGCAAAGTGGGGAATGAATCGCCGATAATACCCAGCGATTCCCAGAAAGGCTCGTACCTGCTTCTTGCTGTTGGGACGTGGCCAACTCTGGATGGCCTCGACTTTGTTGAGTTGGGGTTTTATTACTCCCCTCCCAATGGTGTACCCAAGATATTTGGCCTCCTCCTGCCCAATGGTACACTTCTTGGGGTTAGCCGTAAACCCCGCTTCCCGAACAGAGTCCAGGACTGCTTGCACTTTTGGCAGATGTGAGGCCCAATCTGTGCTATGGACAATTACGTCATCCAGGTAAGCCGCAGCATACTTCCGATGGGGCCTCAGCATCTGGTCCATTTTCCGCTGGAATGTGGCCGGCGCATTCTGTAACCCGAACGGCATTCTTTTATATTGGAACGCCCCGTCTGGGGTTACAAATGCGGTTTTCTCTTTGGCCGACTTGGCCAGGGGGATTTGCCAATACCCTTTTGTGAGGTCAAGAATCGTCATGTATCGGGCTGTTCCCAGCCGGTCGATCAACTCATCTATACGTGGCATGGGGTAGGTGTCAAATTTTGTAACTTTGTTCAACTGACGAAAATCGTTACAAAATCGCCAGCTCCCATCCGGTTTAGGCACCAACACGATGGGACTAGACCAATCACTTTGGGACTCCTCTATCACCCCTAAGTTCAGCATTTTCTGTACTTCCTCCCGTATTGCCTCCCCTCGAGCCTCTGGGATCCGATAGGGTTTTAACTTCACCCTTTCACCGGGCGGGGTAATGATGTCATGCTCTACCCCAGATGTTTGTCCCGGCAGCTCAGAGAATACCTCCTTGTTGCGAAGCACAAACTCCTTAACCTCCTGTTGTTGGGGTTGTGACAAGGTGGCTGCTATTCCAACCTCAGGAATCACGCAACCAGTTTGAGCTGGTGACCAAGTGTCTGCGACTAGGGACTCTCTATCCCTCCAGGCTTTCAACAGATTAACGTGATAGATCTGTTCGGGCTTTCGCCTTCCTGGTTGTCTGACCTTGTAATTCACTTCGCTCACTTTTTCCATTATCTCGTAGGGGCCTTGCCATTTGGCAAGGAATTTACTTTCAACCGTAGGGACAAGTACCAATATCCTATCCCCCGGGGAAAAGGTACGGGTCTTGGCTCCACGGTTGTACACTCTCTGCTGTGCCAACTGCGCTTGGGCCAAATGTTCCTTCACGATGGGCATTACCTGTGCAATTCGATCTTGCATCAGGGCGACATGCTCAATCACACTCCTGTGGGGAGAACTCTCACTTTCCCAAGTTTCCTTGGCAATATCCAACAGCCCTCTTGGGTGTCTCCCATACAGTAACTCAAAGGGGGAGAATCCCATAGAGGATTGGGGCACCTCCCTAATAGCAAACATCAAATAAGGAAGTAAACAGTCCCAATCCTTTCCATCTCTATCCACCACTTTCTTCAACATTTGTTTTAGGGTTTTGTTGAATCTTTCAACCAGCCCATCGGTTTGGGGGTGATACACAGACGTACGCAATTGCGTCACTTTGAACAATTTACACAGCTCTTTCATAACCCGGGACATAAAGGGTGTACCTTGGTCCGTAAGCAGTTCTTTACAAATACCCACCCGGCTAAAAACAAGAGATAGCTCTTTGGCTATGGTTTTGGCCGAGGTATTTCGGAGAGGGATCGCTTCTGGATAACGGGTGGCATAGTCCATTATAACTAATATGTACTGGTGCCCCCTAGCGGACTTGATTATAGGACCTACCAAATCCATGGCGATCCTCTCAAACGGGACCTCAATGATGGGTAGAGGGACCAGCGGGCTACGGAAATGTGGCATCGGGGCCAACCTCTGACACACAGGGCAGGAGGAACAATAATTTTCTACGTCCTTCATCACCCCCGGCCAATAGAATCTCTGTAATACCCTCTCTCGGGTTTTCTCTGTCCCCAGATGACCTCCAAGAATGTGCCCATGGGCCAACTCCAACACCAACTTCCTGTAAGGTTTGGGCACCACAAGCTGCTCAACGGTTTCTTCTGCCCTTTTTGCCACCCGATACAGTAGGTCCTTCTCTACGCTGAAGTATGGGTAAGTGCAGGTATTATCTGGGTTCACTAACTCGCCATCTATTTTCACTACGTTTTCCCGTGCCTTTATTAGGGCGGGGTCTTTCAACTGTTCTGTGGCAAAGTTTTCCCTGTGAACCTCAAGATCAGAAAACTCCACAGACGGTAGGTTTTCGTCTGAGGAGGTGGGCTCCTCTCCAGTTTCTTGAGTCTCCCCTGCCAATACTGATAAGGGAAATTCCGGAGAGTCCTCACCACTCTCAGGGGAGTTCTGGCTATCACATTCCTGGTACATAGGGGCACCAGTGAGGGGCTCAGGATCATCCCACAGTTCCCAGAACTTCGGAAAATCCCTTCCCACAATGGCGTCATGCGGTAACTGAGATACTAAGCCCACTGGATGAGAGAGGGTACCTTTGGGGGTCTCGAAACACACTGTAGTCACTGGATACTCTCGGGTGTCCCCATGCACACAAATAACAGCTACCTTGCTATTCCCAGAGACCTCTGTTTTAACTAACTCAGCCTTTATCAGGGTCACAAGGCTACCTGAATCCAGCAATACCACAACATTTCTACCATTAACACACATTTTGCATAAATGTTTCTCAGTTCCTCGAATGGCAGTGCATGCGACTGTCGCACACAGCGACTGACGTCTGCCCGTCAGAAAGTCACACTGCATGGGTTCCTCCACAACCGGGCAATTGGCTGCAATATGTCCCGCTTGCCGGCAGCGGTAGCAAACGATCCTTCTTGCCGCCTCTTGAGCCGCTGATTTCCCAGGCTGTTCTCGCCAAACTTGGGGTAGAGCTCCCACCCTCTCACTCTCTCCACCCTCACCCCTTGGAATCCTCTTATCCGCCCCTGGGGATGGTCTGGTCTTAGGGTGGAAAGTCCGAGTGTCTCTGGAAGAGGCCGTCAGGTTCTCTGTAGCCAAGTATTTCTCCACACGATCCACAAGACCATCGGCCGTCTCTGGGTCTCCATGGCTTACCCACTTTTGGATGGCAGTAGGAAGAGCTCTCAAAAACCGATCCATTACAACACGTTCCACAATCTTTGGTGCGGACAAAGTCTCTGGCTGTAGCCACTTTCTGCTCAGGTGAATGAGATCATACATTTGAGACCTGGGGGGTTTTCCAAGCTGGAAAGTCCAGTTATGCACACGCTGAGCCCGGACAGCCTGGGTGACACCCAGCCTTGCCAAAATTTCAGCTTTTAGCATCACATAGTCTTTTGCTTGGTTAGGCTCTAGGTCATAGTAAGCTTTCTGCGATTCACCAGTTAACAGAGGAGCCACCAGTCCAGCCCACTGCTCCTCAGGCCACTTTTCTCTTTCAGCGGTCCTTTCAAATGTGGTCAAAAATACCTCTGGATCATCCTCTCCAGTCATTTTTGTCAATAAACGACTCACCCCAAAGGACGCGGTATTAGTGGGACGGCTTTCCTCACTGGTCTGCGGACGTTGCTGCATTACTGCTTCCATTTGTTGTAGTCTCTGCTCTTGCTTCTGTAACAGGTCTATGAAGCGGGCCTCAGATTGCTGCTGGGCTTGTTGCTGAGCTTCCAGACTCTGTTGGTGAGCTTGCTGCTGGGTTGCAAGGCTCTGTTGATGAGCTTGCTGCTGGGCTGCAAGGCTCCTTTGCAAACCTGCATTTGTCTGCTGTTGATTGGCATTTGCTAGAGCCAGCTGTTTCAGTATCTCCTCCATGCTGGCTTAAAAAAAAACTGCCACTGGTTCTCCACCAACTGTGAGGGGGTTAGCTCGGCAGCGGGTGTGTGTGACCCCCGGGATGGGCTCCCCACACAAAACAGGCCCAGCAAACGAAGGTTGTGGTTTTCAAAATCAAAAAGGTGCGGTTTATTTTCTATTTACAGTGACAAAACACAGCAAAGCAAAAGAAACATAACCAAAATAAATCCTGGTCAAGTTGACCTCTGACTAAACATACAGGTTTCCTAACTAACAACTGGGATCAGCCTAGTGCTGTCCTAGTCCCTAAGTCCCTGGTTTTAAATGTCCAAGCAAATAGCCACACAGGCTTTGTCTCACCGCACAGGGGTTCACTCTCCCTAGACAGTCCACACAGGTCTGGTTCCAGGCATGAGCTAACATCTAATGAAGCTGGGAGTTCTTATAGAGGCCTAAATGAGCTGACAAGCTTCAGCTGGTCTCATCAACTCCCTGTCTGCACGACGCCCCACACTCTCCCTAGACATATGAGTCATCCATGAGCCCACTAGCCTTAGCTGGGCTTATACAACTCTCCACCTAGTTGTATAAGTCGGCGTAAAGCCTGAATCTGGGCGAAATATATCTACCCCCCTGGATGCAACCAGGTGACTTTACCTTCCTGCTGTCACAGTAGTCAGTTATTTTTTTTCGCTTCGCCGCCAGGTTTTTATAGCGTCAGGTACCCCCATATATTATCTAATAAAGGTTTTAACCCCCTGATTGCCCCTAGTTAACCCTTTCACCAGTGATCACCGTATAAGTGTTACGGGTGACGCTGGTTAGTTAGTTTGCTTTTTATAGTGTCAGGGCACCCGCCGTATATAACCCAATAAAGGTTTAACACCCTGATCGCCCGGCGGGTGATATCAATTAGGTTTTAGCATCAGAGAGGGTCTGTGTCGCCCCAGGCAGCGTCAGGTTAGTGCCAGTAACGCTAACACCCTAGCGCAAAGCATACATCTCCATTAGTGGTATAGTATCTGAACAGATCAATATCTGATCTGATCAGATCTATACTAGCGTCCCCAGCAGTTTAGGGTTCCCAAAAACGCAGTGTTAGCAGGATCAGCCCAGATACCTGCTAGCACCTGCGTTTTGCCCCTCCGTCCAGCAGCAGGCCACCCAAGTGCAGTATCTGCAGCGTTCGCAGAGACAGGCCTGATCCCTGCGACTCCAGTGCTGTAGGAGGTGATTTCACCACCACAGTTAAAAAAAAAGACCATATATGCCAAAGCATGGGGGCAGCAGGGGCGGAGGAGCGATTTTGCTCCTAATGCCGCTTGCATGCGGTCGAAATTCCGACGGAGGCTTGCCCGTGGAAAAGTCCAACCGTGTGTACGCGGCATAACTTTTGCGGGATGATGCCCCCATGCTTCGGCATATATAAATGGTGCATGTATGCCCATCATTAGAAGTGGGTGAATGAAGGGAGTTATTCTAATGGTGGGCATACCCACCGATCAATCTCTTTTTTTCGTTCAGTCAACAGGCTGCATAAAAAAAAAAGATTACAATACTTGTCAAACAAGGACCAGCAACGTACTGGTATGTTGCTGGACTTTGAATGGTTATACCAGAATGATGCCTGCGGGTTTAGGTATCATCTTGGTATCATTCTTTTCAGCCAGCGGCCGGCTTTCATATAAAAGCAATCCTAGCGGCTAATTAGCCTCTGGACTGCTTTTACAAGCAGTGGGAGGGAATGACCCCCCCCGGATATAAAAAGCGCCATTGGGAAATTGGGAAAGCATTTTATCACACCGATCTTGGTGTGGTCAGATGCTTTGGAGAGCAGAGGAAAGATCTAGGGTCTAATAGACGCCATTTAAAAAAAAAAAAAAAGAAGGAGTACCTGTCACTACCTATTGCTATCATAGGGGATATTTACATTCCCTGAGATAACAATAAAAAATAATTAAAAAAAAATATGGAAGGAGTTTAAAAATAAAACAGGAAAATTAATAATTAAAAAAAAAAAAAAAAAAAAAAAAAAAGCACCCGTGTCCTGCCCTGCTCTTGTGCAAAGGCGAACGCAAGCGTCGGTCTGGCATCATATGTAAACAGCAATTGCATCATGCATGTGAGGTATCACCGTGAAGGTCAGATCGAGGGCAGTAATTTTAGCAGTAGACCTCCTCTGTAAATCGAATGTGGTAACCTGAAAAGGCTTTTAAAAATGTATGTAGTTTGTCGCCACTGCGCGTTTGTGCAAAATTTTAAAGCATGTCATGTTTGGTATCCATGTACTCGGCCTAAGATCATCTTTTTTATTTCATCAAACATTTGGGCAATATAGTGTGTTTTAGTGCATTCAAATTTAAAAAAGTGTATTTTTTCCCCAAAAAATGCGTTTGAAAAATCGCTGCGCAAATACTGTGTGGAAAAAAAAATGCAACACCCACCATTTTAATCTGTGGGGCCTTTGCTTTAAAAAATATATATAATGTTTGGGGGTTCAACGCAATTTTCTTGCAAAAAAAATATGTTTTTATGTAAACAAAGTCTCAGAAAGGGCTTTGTCTTCAAGTGGTTAGAAGAGTGGATGTAAGCTTCCTAATGTTGTGTATAAAATGCCAGGACAGTTCAAAACCCCCCAAATGACCCCATTTTGGAAAGTAGACATCCCAAGCTATTTGCTGAGAGGCATGTCGAGTCCATGGAATATTTTATATGTTGACACAAGTTGCGAAAAAACTGAAAATTTATTACCAAATACTTACCGTAATTTTCCTTTCCTGATGGACTCCATGGCAGCCTACGTGTGGGTTAACCCCGCCTCCTCTCCAATGCTATTAGGACCCCATACCCATAAAAGTAAGCTCACCTCCCAGCACTGTGTTCCGTAACTAGCCGACTCTTGGACACTTACTTTCTTTCATTAATATTTTCTTTCAGGGTGGGAACTCCGTCTGCCATGGAGTCCACCAGGAAAGGAAAAATTACTGTAAGTATTTGGTAATAAATTTTCCGTTTTCCTGACTGACTCCATGGCAGCCTACGTGTGGGAAATAACTAGCCAAACCACACGAGTGGGTATGCTGAACAAAAAGCTTTAATTTGTCCTGTCAACCGACAGGATTCTTAACCCAAAATTAACAGATGACAAAGATGCCGGTTCAATGCAGTAATGGGCCATAAATGTATTAATAGAGGCCCACGAGGTCGCTTTACAAATGACATCTGGAGCCACATGTCGGGCCACCGCCCAGGATGCTGCCATCCCTCTGGTGGAGTGTGCCGTCACCGCCTGTGGAGGAGCCAAGCCCTTAGCCCTGTATGCTTGCTGGATTGTTTGAACGATCCATGATGCAATTGTTCTGGTAGAACAAACAGATGATCAGATCGTCTGAAGGAAGAAGTAATTTGTAGATACTCTTTTAGGATTTCACCCATATCCAGGGGATGAACTTCACTGGAATCTGGAGTCTTAAATGTAGGTAGAACAATTTCTCGATTTTCGTGAAATACCGAAGACACTTTTGGATTTGAACCCAACATGGGTATAAGGACTACTCGATCCGGGAAAAATGTTAGAAAAGGTTCTTCATGACCTAGAGACCCGATCTCAGAGACCCTCTTAGCCGAGGTGATGGCTACTAAGAAGGCTACTTTCGCTGAAAAGTCCTTAATGGAGGACGGGGAGGGCCCCGACGTACTGAGTCCCGTCAGAGAGTCTAGAACGAGTGGAAGATCCCACTTGGCAAATCTTGGTTTCCTTTGGGGCTTGATTCTTGATGCCCCCCGAAAGAATTGTCTGACTGAGGGATGAACTGCCCATGAGACTCCAGAGAAGGCCGACAGGGCTGAAACTTGTACTCTTAGAGAGCTAACAGATAAGGGTAAGTCTAGTCCTGATTGCAGAAAACTAAGCACATCCTGAACTCCTGGATTTTTGAAGGACCTCCCAGAAGCGGAGGAGAACTCAACAAACTTGGCCCAGATTCTTCTATAAACCTTGTTGGGACTTGCTCTCCATGAGCTCAACAGTGTAGACATCACTCTAGAGGCGCAACCGAGGGATTCCAGCCTCTCCCTCTCAAGAACCAGACCGTCAGTCTCATCAGTGCCGGACAAGGGTGTAGGAGTGACCCTTGAGAGAGAAGGTCCGGCCTGAGGGGATGAGGTACCGGGTCCCGGTAGCTCAGTTGGATCAGGAGGGGAAACCAAGGCCTGTTTGGCCAGTAAGGAGCCACTACTGTTACTTCGGCTGATTCCGTTTGAGGTCTCCTCAGGAACTTGAGGATTATCGGGATCGGGGGAAAAGCGTATGCCCGCCTGAACCTCCATCTGTCCGTCAGGGCATCCGTTCCAACTGCCTGGCTGCAACGGCCCCGAGAATAGAACTTCACTGTTTTGTGATTGTAGGGGGAAGCGAATAGGTCCACTTCGGGATTGACTCCCAGAGACAGAATCCAGTTGAAGGACTGTACATGGAGGGACCACTCGTTGTTGTCTAGACGAGTTCGAGAGAGGAAATCCGCCTGTGAGTTCTGTACTCCCGGAATAAAAACTGCTGATATGTTGGCCAGATTTTTCTGGGCCCAAGTCATGATGGGCTCGACTTCTAACAGGAGTGTGGAACTCCGTGTCCCCCCTTGTCGCTTCACATATGACACTGCTGTGGGTGTTGTCCATCCTGATCAACACCGATTCTCCTTTCAGATACCGAGAAAAGGATTGGAGGGCACACCAAGCTGCCTGGAGCTCTAGGACATTTGAGCCTGGGTTGCGGAGGCGAGCGCCCCACCTGCCCTGAGCAAGGTTCTGGCTGCAGAGAGCCCCCCAGCCGGAACCGCTGGCATCGGTCGTAATTGTGACCCAGGAGATGGGGGCAATGGAGTGACAGTTTTGCAAATTCTTGAGTTGGAGACACCAAAAGAGGCTGCTCCTCATTGTTGCAGATATGTGGATGAGTTGATTCTTTTCCCCTGACTTCCACTACCGGAGGAACCCTGACTGAAAAGGGCGTAACCTCCATAAAGCCCATTTGACCATGGGGGTCGTGGAGACCATTGTGCCGATAATTCTTAGGCATCGTGATGCTTTCAGATGAGGAGCATCCAGAGCACGAGAAATCCTCTTCCGAATCACCGAAATCTTCTCTAGTGGTAGGGAGATGGTGTTCTCCAGTGTGTTGAACTGAGCCCCTAAGTAAATTAAGTATTGGGCTGGATCCAGGTGGCTTTTTTCTAAGTTTAGAAGCCATCCAAAGCTGGAAAGGGTTGAGATCACTTGTTCTCTGTGCACCAGCAGCTGTTCTCTGTTTTGAGACAGAACTAAGAGGTCGTCTAAATAATGGTAAAGACGCACACCCTTTAACCTGATGAGGGCCACTACGACCAAGAGGACCTTGGTGAAAACCTGAGGGGAAGTTGTCAAACCGAACGGTAGTTAGATGAATTGTAGGTGCTCCTGCCTGACATGGAACCGGAGGTATTTTAGAAAGTCCTTTGCCACTGGCACGTGGAAATAGGCATCTTTTACGTCTATTGAAATCATCCAGTCGCCTGGTTGAATGGCTTGTTGGATTGTTGACAGTGTTTCCATTTTGAATTTTCCGTGCCTTATGAATTTGTTCAGGTACGTCAGATCTATTACCGGGCGCCAGGCACCACTTTTCTTTTGGACTAAGAAAAGGGGGGAGTACACACCCTGGAACTGAGAAACCGCATTGCCCGAAATGTACCAGACCCCCCGAGGAAACTTGGGACTTTTTTGGATGGTTCTGGGTTTTACCATTGTACCCGTTGTAAAGCCTGTAGAACGACGAGAAAATCAGGAGATCCTAAAAAAGTGACACATTTTCAATCTAATGTGACAAAAGAGAAATTTAAAATAAAACCTTTGATAACATGCAATTCTGACCATGTTACCTACGTCCTGGAGTGTCCTTGCTCTCTCCAGTACGTGGGAAGAACTACCCGCCAGTTAAGAGTAAGGATTAACGAGCATCTAGCGAATATAAAGAAAGGCTTTCCAAAACATAGTGTGTCCAGACACTTTAAAAGCCACCATCAAAGTGATCCCAGTCTTTGTAAATTTTTTGGAATAGATAAAATCTCAAATCACTGGAGAGGGACACATATTAAGAGGGCCATATCACAAAATGAAACCAGGTGGTTGTATAAATTAAATAGTATGCAGCCCTATGGTTTAAATATCGAGATAGATTTAAACTGATACCTATCAAATGACTAAGTGATGGACATTCCTCCAGCGGGGAACCATTTGGCACTTTTGAAGGTAACAGTTTTTCAACCTTCCCTCTTCCTCTTCTTTTCCTTTGGACTAGATCCAAGATGGGTTAATTTTTATCATGAACACACCACTGGGGAATATTATGAGGGAATAAATTAATTTCTCCTGATATAGATTTATATTTAATAAGCATGGAATTCCAAACATAAATATAGCCATAAATATATATTGGTAAATATGTCTCCCGCTTGGTAGGTTGGTCCAATAACCATGTTTCCAATATATGGTTAATATATAGTGTAAACCACTTATCTAATATACCATCAATATTAAATGGTCATTACGAGTTTTAATATTGGAGATGGTATGTACTGTCAATTAAATAGTTGAGAACGGACCGACATAAAAAAAAAAAAAAAATTCCCCAATGTTTAAATGTAATGTCAGATTGGCCACATTGTGATCTAAATCCATATACAATCATATGGGTATGGTTTTCTATCTAGAGGGCTCCATCTAGTGGCCAAAGAATATTTGACATGTCATTAGTATTATATATTGTCATAGATTATTCGTTGCAAATAATATAAAACTATCTCCTATTATATATGAAAATAGCGGCAATTAGAAAGACCAATTTTTATATATATTATTTATTTTAAGTTTGTAAAATTGAGGAATGTGTATGGTGTTTATCAGGGCTCCTTCCGGCACTGCAGCTGCATTGAGTGATTAGCCGTTTGTCCTGCCCACCAATCATGCTCCATCTCCATTCATAATAAATACACGTGACCCAGTGACCAGGCACACGCCACCCTGAAGACGTAATCAACATGAAACTTAAGTCGGTCGGCGCAGCCTCGTCACGTGGTATACACACGCAGCGCTCCATCCTGGGTCCCTGACTGCAGCGAACGGTGGCTTCGGTGCATGCCGCTTCTAGGAGTCCATGAGCCGTGAGCTCCCTATTGTCTGCCTGCAGCCCCAGTGCCGGGATGGGCACTTTTTAATGTAAGAGGCCACCCAGGCCACATACGTTTTTGACATTATTTTTATTGCCTTTTTATAAATAAATACGGGTTACACTATGGAGTTCTTTTGCTTGTATTTCACATGTTCCGCCTAATTAACCGAGGGAGGAGTTTCCAACATTTCTCTACCAGTATTGTCCATATGTGTGCAGGCACAATCCTGCTCAAGCTGTTAAAGACCTTCTTTTTAACTAAAGAGGTCCACATCCTTTGGTAAGCGCAATCTACTATTTGTGCGCGCAATCTACTATTTGTGCACTTCGGGTGTTAGCTTCATATGAAGATTTGGTGAAGGATTAACTCTTTGCACTACTTTGAAGAAAACAATCACAATATATCATGAACATTATTTGTTGAAGATTTGTTCTAGCTTCACATGAAGATTTGGTGAAGGATTAACTCTTTGCATTATTCTGAAGAAATTAACCTCAATATATTATGAACATTATTTGTTGAAATAATTTTTCACTTTTTGGATTTGTTACACATTTGATTTTTCATTAACTTAACCTTAATTGAGTGTTATAGATTTATTTGATTGTTGTGGGCTTGACAGCACGCTTTTATTACGATTGGGACTAATCGATTTATATATGGTGACTTTCAATTCACCTTTTTGTATATATGCATCACAGGATTGTGTTGGTGTTTATATTTAAGAATTATTCACACAATAATTTATTAGATAAGTTATCACTTATTAATTAAGTTTGGTAAGAGTATTTGAGCGCCCCCTTTTTCTTATATATATATACACTCATTCAGATAGGAGCTTAAGACTCCATCCGCAGGGGAGCAGCCGTTATATATAATTTGTATATTTATTTATATATAATTTTTTTTTTCACATAATTTTGTATATATTAATTGGTGCTGAATCACAGCAATAGAAACACCCTGGAACTGCTCTTCCTCTGGGACACGCACTACTGCTCCCTGGGTTTTCAGCAGGTCTATGTAGGACAGTAAGGCCTGTTTTTGTTCTTCCATACTTGGAAGTAGGGTTGAGATGAATCTGGGGGGAGGAATGCTGGAGAAGGACCATGCGTGACTTGACAACACTGTCCTGACGACCCAGAAGTCTGAGATTGAGGCCACCCACACGTGCCGGAAGAGGAGCAGACGTGCCCCTACC
This sequence comes from Rana muscosa, assembly GCA_029206835.1. Lineage (NCBI taxonomy): Eukaryota > Metazoa > Chordata > Amphibia > Anura > Ranidae > Rana > Rana muscosa. The sequence continues at coordinate 711,060 of CM055123.1, forward strand.
CGACCCGCCTGGGCGGGCAAAATCTCAAAAGGATTTAGCCTGATCGCGACCACTGGACGCTTGGCTCTTTGCTGGCTTGCGTAAGGACGCTTGGCCTCTACTCCAGTTTCTTCTGAAGCCCCGGCCGGATCAATAGGAGCGTGCTTCCCTCGAGCGCTCCGGACTGCGCCTTCTGAACTGGGGCTTCCTTCGATTCTGTGGACGCTTGTCCTGTGGAAGAAAGCCAGATTTTCCGCCTGTGGCCTTAGCTATGGCGTCATCTAGTTTATTACCAAACAGTGATGATCCTTCAAAAGGGAATCTTGCATCATGTCTGCTTAGAAGACGGGTCAGCCTGCCAAGGGCGTAGCCATAGGGCACGTTTAGCTGTAATTGAGGATAGCATAATCCTGGACAGTAGACGGATTAAATCAACCGATGCTTCTCCCAAGAAGGCCACTGCTAGTTTTAGCTCTGCTGCTGCTGAGTCACTGGCCAGTTCTTCTGAAACGCCTTTGAGAAAGGAATCTACGTTCTCTGTCCATGCCTCCATAGCCTTAGACACGGCTGCCAAGGCTAGGGCAGGCTGTCCCAGCGAGACCGTAAATTCTTTTAAGGTCCTGATCCATTCTTCTGTCAAGACTGTCCTTAAAAGAGACTGTGTCTTCAAGAGGGAGCGTAACGTGTTTAGCCAGACGCATAACCGCTGCATCCACAGGAGGAATATTCTCCAGGTATTTTACCTCATCTGCCTTGAAGGGATGCATTCTGGAGGCTTTATTTGTCATTGAGGACTTCCTGTCCACTTTGCTCCACTCTTCATCAAAGATGCCCTTTAGCTCGGCTAAAAGTGGAAAACTTGGGCGCTCTTTCCCCAGGCGCTTGAAATTTTTTTTCTGTTTAGCTGGGGGAGTAGATGGGTCTTCCCACATAAGGGCCTCTTTGACCGCTTTAATGAGCGGAGGTACTTGAGAGAAATCGAACTCTACACTCTCTTCATCACTCTCTAATTCTCCTTCCGAGGGAAGAGGCGAGGATGTGTAGGGCTGGGAAGGACCTGAAACTTCACAGACCACATCAGCCGGGGAGCCCGATCGAGTAGCGCTGGACTGGCTTTGTGCGTGGGAAGCGCCCATCTTCTTAAGAGAACGTTGCACCACCTGTATCACTAGATTGGATCCGTTGATCTTCTGTCTCTTTTTCCCCAACCGCATGGGCATAGCAATGGCTGCATAATGATTTGCCCTCTGTGACTCGTGAGCCGCATCCCCAGCAGGCTCTCCGATCAGAATAACTGTCCTGGCGGTGGGAGCGGTGTCTGGCGGAGGAATGGGAACTTCTCCTCTGGTGGTGAGATGCAGACGGGGAATCACGTCTGTGTTTTGATTTTGATGTTGATGAATGCTGCGGCATGGCAAGGTCTGAGTCGAGATGAAGATCTGCGGAAGGGCTAAAAAGGAAAAATAGGGGAAGAAAGATAAGCCGTCAAGCAATACTACTTGCGACTGAACCCCGCGCCCTCCCCTCTCCCGCACATACCTTGTGCGTGAGGGCTGGCCACATGTAAGCGGTGAATTGTCCATAGCTTCTGGACTAAAGAGTCACAATAGAGACAGGTCGACCAAAAACCTACAGTATTATACACAAAAAAATAAATAGGTAACTTGCCCTTTAAGAAAAAATGCACCATATGGTGATAAGCAATATATGGTAAAAAGACACATTGCATGCACATATACAGGTCCTTCTCAAAAAAATTAGCATATTGTGATAAAGTTCATTATTTTCTGTAATGTACTGATAAACATTAGACTTTCATATATTTTAGATTCATTACACACAACTGAAGTAGTTCAAGCCTTTTCTTGTTTTAATATTGATGATTTTGGCATACAGCTCATGACAACCCAAAATTCCTATCTCAAAAAATTAGCATATCATGAAAAGGTTCTCTAAACGAGCTATTAACCTAATCATCTGAATCAACTAATTAACTCTAAACACCTGCAAAAGATTCCTGAGGCTTTTAAAAACTCCCAGCCTGGTTCATTACTCAAAACCGCAATCATGGGTAAGACTGCCGACCTGACTGCTGTCCAGAAGGCCATCATTGACACCCTCAAGCAAGAGGGTAAGACACAGAAAGAAATTTCTGAACGAATAGGCTGTTCCCAGAGTTCTGTATCAAGGCACCTCAGTGGGAAGTCTGTGGGAAGGAAAAGGTGTGGCAGAAAACGCTGCACAACGAGAAGAGGTGACCGGACCCTGAAGAAGATTGTGGAGAAGGACCGATTCCAGACCTTGGAGGACCTGCGGAAGCAGTGGACTGAGTCTGGAGTAGAAACATCCAGAGCCATTGTGAACAGGCGTGTGCAGGGAATGGGCTACAGGTGCCGCATTCCCCAGGTCAAGCCACTTTTGAACCAGAAACAGCGGCAGAAGCGCCTGACCTGGGCTACAGAGAAGCAGCACTGGACTGTTGCTCAGTGGTCCAAAGTACTTTTTTCGGATGAAAGCAAATTTTGCATGTCATTCGGAAATCAAGGTGCCAGAGTCTGGAGGAAGACTGGGGAGAGGGAAATGCCAAAATGCCTGAAGTCCAGTGTCAAGTACCCACAGTCAGTGATGGTCTGGGGTGCCATGTCAGCTGCTGGTGTTGGTCCACTGTGTTTTATCAAGGGCAGGGTCAATGCAGCTAGCTATCAGGAGATTTTGTAGCACTTCATGCTTCCATCTGCTGAAAAGCTTTATGGAGATGAAGATTTCATTTTTCAGCACGACCTGGCACCTGCTCACAGTGCCAAAACCACTGGTAAATGGTTTACTGACCATGGTATTACTGTGCTCAATTGGCCTGCCAACTCTCCTGACCTGAACCCCATAGAGAATCTGTGGGATATTGGGAAGAGAAAGTTGAGAGACGCAAGACCCAACACTCTGGATGAGCTTAAGGCCGCTATCGAAGCATCCTGGGCCTCCATAACACCTCAGCAGTGCCACAGGCTGGTTGCCTCCATGCCACGCCGCATTGAAGCAGTCATTTCTGCAAAAGGATTCCCGACCAAGTATTGAGTGCATAACTGAACATAATTATTTAAAGGTTGACTTTTTTTGTATTAAAAACACTTTTCTTTTATTGGTCGGATGAAATCTGCTAATTTTTTGAGATAGGATTTTGGGGTTTTCATGAGCTGTATGCCAAAATCATCAATATTAAAACAAGAAAAGGCTTGAACTACTTCAGTTGTGTGTAATGAATCTAAAATATATGAAAGTCTAATGTTTATCAGTACATTACAGAAAATAATGAACTTTATCACAATATGCAAATTTTTTGAGAAGGACCTGTACACCTATAGATATACCCACAGACTATCTTTGGAATAGACAAATCATTTCCACTCTGCCTTTAAATCTTAATAGAGCACTGACCTGAGTGAGAGGACAAGAGCCTCAGCAGGGATGTCCAGTAGCCTCTGCTCGCCTGTCAGGGGAGATCCCAAATGACACAGGCGAGCATCAGCTTTTAAATTCCCCGCCTGCCTGTGACATCACCGCTGTCCATCCACCGCACCTGCGTGGAGGAAGATCTCCCATCTGCGCCTGAGCGGCCGCCGAGAGACCCGCCGGACCGCGCATGCGCGAACCAAGCCTCGCTCTGGGAGCGGGCACTGCGCATGCGCATTCCAGCCGCCATTAGGGAGAGCAGGGGCATGGGACAGACAACAAATAAAACATAGATGCGACTGCCATGGAGCATGGAGAAATAAAGTAGCAGACCTGCCAGCTGAGGGATCTTGGGCACACTGCAGCAACTCCCATCCGTGTTGATTCATGGTTGCTGAAAGCTCTCCACCCGCCCATGGCTGGGTTCCGAGCTGCACCGCTTTAAAGGTGTGCCATCCATCCAACCGACCGACGATCCATCCATCCAGAGATCTGCACCGCCGTGCATGCTTCAGGTCCATTGGAGGAGGACAAAAAAGGAACACAGTGCTGGGAGGTGAGCTTACTTTTATGGGTATGGGGTCCTATAGCATTGGAGAGGAGGCGGGGTTAACCCACACGTAGGCTGCCATGGAGTCAGTCAGGAAAAAGACAATTCTTTTCTTTTTTTTGCACAAAGTTGTCACTAAATGATAAATTGCTCAAACATGCCATGGGCATATGTGGAATTACACCCCAAAATACATTCTGTTGCTTCTCCTGAGTACGGGGATACCACATGTGTGAGACTTTTTGGGAGCCTAGCCGCGTACGGGACCCCAAAAACCAAGCACCGCCTTCAGGCGTTCCAAGAGTGTAAATTTTGGATTTCACTACTGACTGCCTATCACAGTTTCGGAGGCCATGGAATGCCCAGATGGCACAAAACCCCCCAAATTTCCCCATTTTGGAAAGTAGACACCCCAAGTTATTTGCTGAGATGTATGGTGAGTATTTTGCAGATCTCACTTTTTGTCACAAAGTTTTGAAAATTGAAAAAAGAAAAAAAAAATATATATATATTTTCTTTCTTCATTTTCAAAAACAAATGAGAGCTGTAAAATACTCACCATGCTTCCCAGCAAAAATCTTGGGGTGTCTACTTTCCAAAATGGGGTCATTTGGGGGGGGGGTTTTGTGCTATTTTGGCATTTTATGGTCTTCGAAACTGTGATAGGTAGTGAGGAGTGAAATCAAAAATTTGTGCCCTTAGAAATCCTGAAGGCGGTGCTTGGTTCTCGGGGTCCCGTACGTGGCTAGGCTCCCAAAAAGTCCCACACATGTGGTATCCCCATACTCAGGAGAAGCATCAAAATGTATTTTGGGGTGCAATTCCACATATAACCATGGCATGTGTGACCAATATATCATTTAGTGACAACTTTTTGTAATTTTTTATTTTTTTTGTCATTATTCAATCACTTGGGACACAAAAAAAATATTCAATGGGCTCAACATGTCTCTCAGCAATTTCCTTGGGGTGTCTGCTTTCCAAAATGGGGTCATTTGGGGGGGGGGGGTTTGTACTGCCCTGCCATTTTAGCACCTCAAGAAATGAGATAGGCAGTCATAAATTAAAAGCTGTGGAAATTCCAGAAAATGTACCCTAGTTTGTAGACCCTATAACTTTTGCGCAAACCAATAAATATACGCTTATTGACATTTTTTTTTACTAAAGACATGTGGCTGAATACATTTTGGCCTAAATGTATGACTAAAATTGAGTTTATTCGATTTTTCTTATAACAAAAAGTATAAAATATTTTTTTTTTCAATATTTTCGGTCTTTTTCCGGGTTTTTTTCGCAAAAAAAAAAAAAATTGCAGAGGCAATCAAATACCATTAAAAGAAAGCTCTATTTGTAGGAAGAAAAGGACACAATTTTCCAGTTAAAAGCAGCGCAGTGCCAAATTGTGAAATCACCTCTGGTCATTATGGTCCGTATTGGTGCAGTCCTTAAGTGGTTAAGAAGGCCAAAGCTGTGTGCATCCAAGATTGTGAGATGAGACTGGAAGATCTGGTGGTTTAAGGTACCGGGGGAGAGGGAGAGGGAGAGGGAGAGGGAGAGGGACTATAATTTTATATATCTATATATACACGATAGATATAAAAAATATATATATTATATATAGCGGGGTCTCCTTTAAGGCCCCGGGACTACGTTATCCAGAACCCTGTTCGGCACCCAGGGTGCATTTAGCCACCGCAGAGACTCATGGGAGGGGCTATATAGGAAGAGGGCGAGGCTGAGCTCGGCCTCTTTGGACACCGCGCTGCAATCAATAGGTCTTCCTGTGCAGATCTGCTGCAGTGCAGGGCCTGAAGCCAGGGCCTTGCACAACTTCCAGAGAGCCTTCCACCCTACTCCGGAGCCTGGGTGGCACCTGACTTTGTCGAGTTTGGACATCAGTCGGACCGGAGACCCGGCCATTGCAGACACTGTGTGCAGAGACACAGTAGGTGGAAATCCCGGACTGGGATCGCGTCCGGAGTGGTGAGCAAGCACCTGCTCATTCATATAAACAGTACTTTGACTAGGCCTAGAGACTGCCTTGGCCCTCCTGGTTCTATTTTACTGTCCCTAGTGGCGGAACTGAGTTGAGTAGTCTCCTGTGAGTGGTTTATGCTACCCTTTGGATTACAAATCACTGTTCCTGTTGTACACCACCAGTCAAGTTGCATGCGAAGAAACTGTTCTTCTAGAGACGGAGTTTAAAATCTGGATCAGGCCTTATCTGTAGTTAGAACTTAAGTTGCTGCGCCATAAGGGCGCATAGATAGAGATAGCAGTACTTGGCGGGTAATCGCCTGTGTTAGATTTTCTGCTGCAGGGCTCTGCAGACATATATGTGTTATGTGTTAACCTTATGCCTTTTACTCAAAAGAAAAGAAACGTTATATTTTATCTCTTGCAATCAGTGTGTTGTCTTTATGCAGAGAGGTTACCCATGCAATACAGATAGATTGTGTGTGTGTGTGTGTGTGTGTAGCGGACAGGGTCGCCCGACCCCCACCACACTCCCAATCCCCTCTATTAAAGTTCTCGCTCGCAATGTCTCTGGTCTAGGGGTATGATAGGAAAGGCCTCCACCACAGATGTATAAGTGGTATTAGCAGAAGTTTTTTTACCTTCGGGCCTGCATTGTGTATCGGGTCCTTCCTCCAGGAGTCATCTGCCAGGAAATGAGCCTCACACCGTTGCAAGTCCAACACTCCTTTATTTGAACATAGCATTGACTTACTTGCTTTACAAAAACAGAACAGGAGGTGTGAATGTGTATATAGGCCCAGACACGCGTTCTTTCCTCCAAAGAGTGTGCAATGGTCTCCGCACAAGGGAATTCACCTTCCGGACGGTCTCCGACAAGAGGCTCACCCGTCACCGGCAGTATGCTGCACCAGGTCTTCAGATGAGGAGCTCTTCCCGGTCCATTACGTCCACCTCGGATTCAGGCGTCCATCTCTGGAGCACCCTAGGATCCTTCCCTCGTGGAACTCAGTGTTGGGCACTGAGCTCCGGACCGCCAACTGAGTACCTCACCCCAGGCTAAAGGTGCCTGAGGTGGAACACGACCTCCGGTGGTCCTCTAGGCCCAGTCCGCCTAGAGGACAAACACGAACTCTGTCTGCAGGCTGAAGGTGCCAGGGACAACGAACCCCGTGATAAAATGGCCGGCCCCCTTTATCCCTTCCCCCGGCATGCGCAGCGGGTTCCCCACCCCACCACACGGCTGCCGAGAAAAGACAAAAAGGGATTCAACCCAGCAATGACTCGTCCGTTGGCCCAAAGTGACAGCGCCACCTGGTGGACCGCCGGAGATACACCACTGGTGTCACCGCAAAAATTCAAAATTACTGGCGGGAAAGTAAACACCCGCTACATGTGCATATACTGTAAGATTGTGATACTAGAATAATCCCTAGACTAGCTGTGCCAGAGTGGGTCGAGTAAATTGCCGGGGGTTGGCGGTGCTGTATACAGGGCCCGAAACAAAATCCAGCGGCTCTCTTAACTGGGGGTAGCGCTATAGATATAGATATATCGAGATTTATATATTTTATCTATCCATCTATATATATATATATATATATATATATATATATATATATATATATATATATATATATTGTGACAGCAGGAAGGTAAAGTCACCTGGTTGCATCCAGGGGGGTAGATATATTTCGCCCAGATTCAGGCTTTACGCCGACTTATACAACTAGGGAGTTGATGAAGCCCAGCTGAGGCTAGTGGGCTCATGGATGACTCATACCTCTAGGGAGAGGGCTGGGCGTCGTGCAGGCAGGGAGTTGATGAGACCAGCTGAAGCTTGTCAGCTCATTTAAAGGCCTCTATAAAAACTCCCAGCTTCATTAGATGTTAGCTCATGCCTGGAACCAGACCTGTGTGGACTGTCTAGGGAGAGTGAACCCCTGTGCGGTGAGGCAAAGCCTGTGTGGCTATTTGTTTGGACTTTTACTAAACCAGGGACTTAGGGACTAGGACAGCACCAGGCTGATCCCAGTTGTTAGTTTAGGAAACCTGCATGTTTAGTCAGAGGTCAAACTGACCAGGATTTATTTTGTTTGTTTCTTTTTGGCTTTGCTGTGTTTTTGTCACTGTACATAGAGAAATAAACCGCACCTTTTGATTTTGAAAACCACAACCTCCGTCTGCTGGCCCTGTTTTTGTGTGGGGAGCCCAACCAGGGGGTCACACACACCCGCTACCGAGTTAACCCCCTCACAATATATATACACTGTATATATATATATATATATATATATATATTAGGGCTGCGGAAATTAACGATTAATTGGTCGATTAATCGTTAATTTCTTTGATCGATCAAAAGAATTTTGATCGCGGACGATCAGCGGAGTCTGTAATGTCAACATCCCCCTCCATACTGTAATGTCCACATCTCCACCATACTGTAATGTCCACATCCCCCTCCATACTGTAATGTCCACATATACCCCATACTGTAATATCCACATCCCCCTCAATACTGTAATGTCCACATCTCACCCCATACTGTAATATCCACATATATCCCATACTGTAATGTCCACATCTCCCTCCATACTGTAATGTCCACATCTCCCACATACTGTAATATCCACATCTCCCTCCATACTGTAATGTCCACATCTCCCCCCCATACTGTAATGTCCACATATACCCCATGCTGTAATATCCACATCTCCCACCATACTGTAATGTCCACATCGCATCCCATACTGTAATGTCCACATCCCCCTCCATACTGTAATATCCACATCTCACCCCATACTGTAATATCCACATCCCCCTCCATACTGTAATGTCAATATCCCCCTCCATACTGTAATGTCCACATCTCCCTCCATAATGTAATATCCACATATACTAGACATGTGCATTTCGTTTCGTTCCGAATCGAAATTCGGACGAATTTTTCATTATTCGGACATTCGGATGCATCCGAATTACCGAATTACAATACTAACGAATTTAACCGAATCCGAATTTTTTCGAATCTAAAAATATTTTTGACCCGACTTTGGGTCCATGTATCTCGGGGTTCCTTAGTGATAGAAACCCCAAATTTGGAGATGTTGTAGTGCTAGTTCTTCTGTGTTTGCATACCAAATTTGGCGTTTCTATCACTAAGTGACCCCGAGATACGTGGACCCAAAGTCGGGTCACAAAATGTCATTCTCTGCTGCAGAAAAGTACTTGAAATATCGCCCATATCTGGGGGTCACTTGGTGCCAGGAGCCCCATAACTTGTGGCAGGTGACGTGGCAAGTAGACAATCCACAACTAGGTCACGTGGCAGGTCACGTGGCACTCGTGGCCGTTCACGTGGCACTCGTGGCACCGTGGCTGGTGTCGTGGCACTCATGGCAGGTGTTGTGGTAAGTGGACAATGACATACAGCATATGTACTTGCCTTGCGATCGACATCCGTGACAGCCATTTCACATCTTTTTTTTATGTGACAGATGTATATAAGTAAGTAAATAACCTTCTTCCAAAATTTATAATTCAAATAGAAAAGATTAGAACAGAATAGAAAAAAAATATAATTTAGAAGAATAAAATAGAAAGAATATACAACCATCTTCTGAAATTCGAATTTCGAATAGAATAAATTTGAATTTCGAATAGTATGAATTCAAATTTTTTAATTAATTAATTTTAACTTTGGATAGAAAAGATTATAATAAAATAGAAAATAGACTAGAAAAACAATAACCCCAAATTTGGGGTTTCTATCACCAAGTAACCCCGAGATACATGGACCCAAATTCGGGTCACAAAATATTTTCGAATCCGGTTGAAATAGTTTCAAATGCAGTTGAAATAATTTCGAATCATGTTGATACTATTTCAACCGGATTCGAAAATATTTTGCGACCCGACTTTGGGTCCATGTATTTTGGGGTTACTTGGTGATAGAAACCCAAAATTTGGAGATGTTGTAGTGCTAGTTCTTCCGTGTTTGCATACCAAATTTGGGGTTTCTATCACTAAGTGACCCCGAGATACGTGGACCCAAAGTCGGGTCGCAAAATGTCAAGCACTTTACTGGAGCAGAGAATTACATTTTGCGACCCGATTTTGGGGCCACATATCTCGGGGCCACTTGTAGCTAGAAACCCCAAATTTGGTATGCAAACACAGTAGAACTAGCACTACAACATTTCCAAATTTTGGGTTTCTATCCCCAAGTAACCCCAAAATACATGGACCCAAAGTCGGGTCGCAAAATATTTTCGAATCCGGTTAAAATAGTATCAACATGATTCGAAATTATTTCAACTGCATTTGAAACTATTTCAACCGGATTCGAAAATATTTTGTGACCCGAATTTGGGTCCATGTATCTCGGGGTTACTTGGTGATAGAAACCCCAAATTTGGGGTTATTGTTTTTTCTAGTCTATTTTCTATTTTATTATAATCTTTTCTATCCAAAGTTAAAATTAATTAATTAAAAAATTTGAATTCATACTATTCGAAATTCAAATTTATTCTATTCGAATTTCAGAAGATGGTTGTATATTCTTTCTTTTTTATTCTTCTAAATTATATTTTTTTTCTATTCTGTTCTAATCTTTTCTATTTGAATTATAAATTTTGGAAGAAGGTTATTTACTTACTTATATACATCTGTCACATAAAAAAAAAAGATGTGAAATGGCTGTCACGGATGTCGATCGCAAGTCAAGTACATATGCTGTATGTCATTGTCCACTTACCACAACACCTGCCACGAGTGCCACGACACCGGCCACGAGTGCCACGTGACCTGCCACGAGTGCCACGTGAACGGCCACGAGTGCCACGTGAACGGCCACGTGACCTAGTTGTGGATTGTCTACTTGCCACGTCACCTGCCACAAGTTAAGGGGCTCCTAGCACCAAGTGACCCCCAGATATGGGCGATATTTCAAGTACTTTTCTGCAGCAGAGAATGACATTTTGTGACCCGACTTTGGGGCCACGTATCTCGGGGCCACTTATAGCTAGAAACCCCAAATTTGGTATGCAAACACAGTAGAACTAGCATTACAACGGGGTTACTTGGTGATAGAAACCCCAAATTTGGGGTTATTGTAGTGCCAGTTGTAATGTGTTTACATACCAAATATTTTGGGATTTCTAGCTATAAGTGGCCCCGAGATACGTGGCCTCAAAGTCTGGTCACAAAATTTAATTCTCTGCTGCAGAAAAGCACTTGACAGATCGCCCGGTATGCAAAGAGCAACCTCATCTATTTCTCTACAACAGCAGGACTCAACTTGTGTAGGCATGGATATGCATCTTTCACATATGCACCATATGATGTTTCCGATTCTGTGTGTTTCTACAACTTCTGATTCATTAGCGGAGGAATCAGATCTGTTTTCGGGTAGCGTTGGATCACATGGAAACGGTTGATCATCCTCCGGGTCTAGCTATCTCACAAATAATTGATCTAACAGCATTTGTCTCTAATTAGAAAATAAATATAAGTATTTAGGACATCACTATAAGGCCACTTTCACAATGTGGCGGTGAGGTACACTGGCGGTATAGCTGCGCTCTTTTTAAAAAATTTAATTATTTTTTTTGATGTTATTTGCCCACTAACGGTGTTGTTTCCACCCCCGCTAACGCCCAAAAAAGGGTTAATACCGCCGGCATTGCTCCACTAGAGGTGCATTTTCTGAAGTATAAACTCACTGTTATGGTAAGAGTTGTGAACATTACATTATGGGATGGAAATGTGAACATTACAGTATGGGGGGAGATGTGGACATTACACTATGGGGGGAGATGTGGACATTACAGTATGGGGAGAGATGTGGACATTACAGTATGGTGGGAGATGTGGACATTACAGTATGGGGAGAGATGTGGACATTACAGTATGGTGGGAGATGTGGACATTACAGTATGGGGTATATGTTAGACATGTGCAAAAGGAAAAAATTTGTTTCGTTTCGTTTTAATTCGTTAATTAATTAATTTCGTTTAGTTAGATTCGTTAAATTTGTTAAATTCGTTTTCGGATTTCGTTTTGTTTTCGACCGAATTCGAAAATCGGTCGCATTCGAAAATATTTCAACCGAATTCGAAAATATTTCTACTGGATTCAAAATTATTTCAACATGATTCGAAATTATTTCAACCGCATTTGAAACTATTTCAACCGGATTCGAAAATATTTTGCGACCCGACTTTGGGTCCACATATCTCAGGGTCACTTAGTAATAGAAACCCCAAATTGGAGATGTTATAGTGCTAGTTCTACTGTGTTTGCATACCAAATTTGGGGTTTCTAGCTACAAGTGGCCCCGAGATATGTGGCCCAAAATTCGGGTTGCAAAATGTCATTCTCTGCTGCAGAAAAGTGTTTGACATTTTGCGACCCGATTTTGGGTCCACGTTTCTCGGGGTCACTTAGTGATAGAAAACCCCAAAATTGGTATGCAAACACAGGAGAACTAGCACTACAACATCCCCAAATTTGGGGTTTCTATCGCCAACTAACCCCGAGATACGTGGACCCAAAGTCGGGTCGCAAAATATTTTTGAATCCAGTTGAAATAGTTTCAAATGCGGTTGAAATAGTTTTAAATGCGGTTGAAATAATTTCGAATCATGTTGATACTATTTAAAGCAGATTCGAAAATATTTTGCGACCCGACTTTGAAAAAAATATGAAATTGATTCTAACAGTCTGCAGGAGATCTGCAAAAAAAAAAAAGAAGTGAAATGGCTGTTAATAGTCTACAGGAGATCTGCTAAAAAAATAAAATAAATGCTAATAGTCTGCAGGAGATCTTATGTAAAAAATAGTAATCTGCAAAAAAAATTAAACATGAAATAGATAGTATCTATATTCTATTCTATTCTATTGTTTTTCTAGTGTATTCTCTATTTCTATTCTAATCTATTCTATCCAAAGTTAAAATTAATTAATTACAATTTTTAATTCCTACTGTTCGAAATTAAAATGTATTCTATTCGAAATTCGAATTTCATAAGATGGTTGCATATTCTTTCTATTTTATTCTATTAAATTATATATTTTTTCTGTTCTAATCTTTTCTATTTGAATTATACATTTTGAAAGATGGTTAGTTACTTACTTATATACATCTGTCACATAAAAAAAAGATGTGAAATGGCTGTCATGGATGTCGATCGCAAGGCAAGTACATATGCTGTATGTCATTGTCCGAGTGCCACGTGACCGGCCACGAGTGCCACGTGACCAAGTTGTGGATTGTCACCTGCCACAAGTTATGGGGTTCCTAGCACCAAGTGACCCCCAGATATGGGCGATCTGACAAGTGCTTTTCTGCAGCAGAGAATTAAATTTTGTGACCCGACTTTGAGGCCACGTATCTCGGGGCCACTTATAGCTAGAAATCCCAAAATATTTGGTATGCAAACACATTACAACTGGCACTACAATAACCCCAAATTTGGGGTTTCTATCACCAAGTAACCCCGTTGTAATGCTAGTTCTACTGTGTTTGCATACCAAATTTGGGGTTTCTAGCTATAAGTGGCCCCGAGATACGTGGCCCCAAAGTCGGGTCACAAAATGTCATTCTCTGCTGCAGAAAAGTACTTGACATATCGCCCATATCTGGGGGTCACTTGGTGCTAGGAACCCCATAACTTGTGGCAGGTGACGTGGCAAGTGGACAATCCACAACTTGGTCACGTGGCAGGTCACGTGACACTCGTGGCCGTTCACGTGGCACTCGTGGCAGGTCATGTGGCAGGTCACGTGACACTCGTGGCCGTTCACGTGGCACTCGTGGCCGGTCACGTGGCACCGTGACTACCGGGTCGCGTGTTGTCGTAGTTATGCCCTACTACGACAACACGCGACCCGGAAGTGACGAGTGCGCTCCATCGTTGCGCTCCACCGCCCATCTCCTGAATCGGAAGTGTCTGCAGGATACACACACGCTCCGAGTGACGGCCATATACGGTGATAGCGCCCTCTGGGGCCACTCAATGCTTGTTATATTCTGCATTACTGTACGTAGCTAGTTAAAGGGGTCTCCTAAATGTATGGGAATCAGTTTTTAATTAAACAGGATTACGCTATTTGCTGTTATTTTTCTGTTATTCTATGACCTGCTGTGGAGCCTATTTTCATTCTGGTGACCCTTGATAAGAAGTGACAAGCCATAACAGATTAACGGATGTATCCACTTTACATACAAGGCATATTTATTATGTGTTTCTGGTGAGTGTGAACCCCTAAGGGGAAAGTTACATCACATGGTGGATTGCAATACATGTCTCTGGTGGAGGAAGGTGTTCACATGGACAATTGCTGTTACTCACTAATTTTTTTCTGGACTGACTTTGCCACAAATCTACGACTTGGACTTTACTAGTGGTTTTGACCACGAGTCTTATTTGAGTTTTTTAAATTTTAGCGCTGTTTGGTGTAATTTTAATAACCAAGCTTACTAGTTTGTTTATTGTTTACCTCATTTTCATATATAAATATAAATATATATATATATATATATATATATATATATATATATATATATATATATATATATATATATATATATATATATATACTCTGTGAACTGTGATAAATGTTAACCTCTTTCTTATCAAAAGCTTAAGTAAATCTTATCCCCATTTTATGCTATTATTGTCTCGATGTTTAATTCCTCATACAGTATAAGATATATATATTGCTGTCAGAACTAACTGTGCCAGTAGGGGGTCGAGTATATTGCCGGGGGTTGGCGGAGCTGTCTTCAGGGCCCAAACTAAATCTGCGGCCTTCTTAAGTGAGGGTATCGCTACATATAGTATTAATAATAGTATTGTTTTTAAAAAAATAACATGCAGAAATATTATGGAAAAATATAATAAGTTAATAACAAATGAAAAAAATATATACATTATATAATATTACATATCTGCTATCAAAGATGTTGATGACAGTCAATCGTTGACTCTTTAAATATTTGTTTCTATTAATAATAAACAAATATTAAATTATTATGTTGATTAAAAAGGATTACGAAATTTATTAGGAAGGAGAAATAGAACTATGAACGTGGTTTTAGAAGTAAAATGATATAGGGTGAGAAGAGGCGGAGAAATGAGGAGGAGGTGAAATGAGGGAGAGCGGAGGGAGGTGGAATGAGGGAGGAGGAATGAGGAGTATTGAGGAATAACGGAAGCAGAGGATGGAGGAATGAGGGAGGATGAGTAGGAATGAGAGAGAAGGAATAATGAGGATTGAGGAGGAGAAATGATGAGGAGAAATCAGGGTTGAGGAATGAGGGAGGAGGAGGATTGGGGAATGAGGGAGGAGGATTGAGGAATGAGGGAGGAGGAGGATTGAGGGAGGAGGAGGAGGAGGATTGAGGAATGAGGGAGGAGGAGTAAAAAGGGAGGAGGAAGAATGAGGTTGGAGGAAGAATGAAGAATGCAGAGAAGGCATGAGGAGGAGGAGGAAAGAGTGAGGAGTAGGATTGAGGAATGAGGGTGGAGGAGGAATGAGGGAGGAAAAAGAATGAGGAATGAGCAGGAGGAAAGGATAGGAGGAATGAGGGAGGAGGAGGATTGAAGAATGAGGGAGGAGAAGTAAAAAGAATGAGGTAGGAGGAAGAATGAGGGAGGAGGAATAAGGGAGAATGAGGGAGGAGGAAAAGGAATGAGAGAGGAGTAGGAGGAATGAAGGAGAATGAGAAGGAGGAATGAGGGAGGAGAAAGAAGGGAGGTAGAGGAAGAATGATGAGGAGGAGGATTGAGGAATGAGGGAGGAGGAGGAATGAAGAATGAGGGAGAATGAGAAATGAGGAGGAGGAATGAGGAGGAGGAATGAGGGAGGAGAAGGAGGAGGTTTAAGGAATGAGGGAGGAGGAATGAAGGAGAATGATGAATGAGAGCGGAGGAGGAATGAAGAATGAGGAGGAGGAGGATAATTGAGGAATGAGAGAGGAGGAGAATTGAGGAATGAGGAGGAATGAGGGAGGAGGAGGAATGAGGGAGGAGGATGAGGATTGAGAATTGAGGGAGGAGGAATGAGGAAGAGGAGGAGGAGGAATGAGGTGGGAGGGGGAGGAGGAATGAGAAGGAATGAGGGAAACTGAGTAGGAATGAAGGCGAGGGGAGGAGATGGAAGGAGGAGGAGGAGGAGGAGGAGGAGTCAAGATGGACTAGGAGTAGGTGGAGGAGTCAAGATGGTGGAGTCAAGATGAAGGAGGAGGAGCCAAGATGGTGGAGTCAAGATGGAGGAGGAGTCAAGATGGTGGAGGAGGAGTAGTCAAGATGGTGGGAGGAGTCTAGATGGTGGAGTCAAGATGGAGGAGGAGGAGGAGGAGTAGTCAAGATGGAGGAGTCAAGATGATGGTGGAGGAGGAGGAGGAGGAGGAGGAGGAGGAGGATGAGAAGGAGCAGTCTAGATGGAGGAGGGGGAGGACGAGTCTAGATGGAGGAGGGGGAGGACGAGTCTAGATGGAGGAGGGGGAGGACGAGTCTAGATGGAGGAGGGGGAGGACGAGTCTAGATGGAGGAGGGGGAGGACGAGTCTAGATGGAGGAGGGGGAGGACGAGTCTAGATGGAGGAGGGGGAGGACGAGTCTAGATGGAGGAGGGGGAGGACGAGTCTAGATGGAGGAGGGGGAGGACGAGTCTAGATGGAGGAGGGGGAGGACGAGTCTAGATGGAGGAGGGGGAGGACGAGTCTAGATGGAGGAGGGGGAGGACGAGTCTAGATGGAGGAGGGGGAGGACGAGTCTAGATGGAGGAGGGGGAGGACGAGTCTAGATGGAGGAGGGGGAGGACGAGTCTAGATGGAGGAGGGGGAGGACGAGTCTAGATGGAGGAGGGGGAGGACGAGTCTAGATGGAGGAGGGGGAGGACGAGTCTAGATGGAGGAGGGGGAGGACGAGTCTAGATGGAGGAGGGGGAGGACGAGTCTAGATGGAGGAGGGGGAGGACGAGTCTAGATGGAGGAGGGGGAGGACGAGTCTAGATGGAGGAGGGGGAGGACGAGTCTAGATGGAGGAGGGGGAGGACGAGTCTAGATGGAGGAGGGGGAGGACGAGTCTAGATGGAGGAGGGGGAGGACGAGTCTAGATGGAGGAGGGGGAGGACGAGTCTAGATGGAGGAGGGGGAGGACGAGTCTAGATGGAGGAGGGGGAGGACGAGTCTAGATGGAGGAGGGGGAGGACGAGTCTAGATGGAGGAGGGGGAGGACGAGTCTAGATGGAGGAGGGGGAGGACGAGTCTAGATGGAGGAGGGGGAGGACGAGTCTAGATGGAGGAGGGGGAGGACGAGTCTAGATGGAGGAGGGGGAGGACGAGTCTAGATGGAGGAGGGGGAGGACGAGTCTAGATGGAGGAGGGGGAGGACGAGTCTAGATGGAGGAGGGGGAGGACGAGTCAAGATGGAGGAGGGGGAGGACGAGTCAAGATGGAGGAGTCAAGATGATGGAGGTGGAGGAGGAGGAGGAGGGGGGGGGAGGTGGAGGAGGAGGAGGAGGGGGGGGGGATGGATGGATGGAGGACAGAATAAAGTACAAGACAAATGGTGGAGAGGACAAAAAAAATAGACTAATAAAAAAAAATTGAAGACATACCAGGTAATAGAATGAAGATGAAACTCACAAGATTTTAGAATGTACTTCTGGGAATTCCTAAAAAAAAAAAAACAAGCACTGCAATAAAAGAAATATGAATTAAAAATAAGTCTTTTAAATAAATTCATAAAATAAATATATTAAAATTAAATTTATAGATTTAAAGATATATATATATATATATATATATATATACATACATATACATATAAAAAAAAGTTTTAAAATACAATAAATAGAATTAAAATATCAATAAAAATAATAATAATGTAGCGGCCTCCTAACTCTCATCTTTCTTTTGTCTAGGGGTATCTTAGAGGGGAGGGAGCGGGGACACCACGCCTGGCTTCCACCACATGTGTCAGTGCGGTATAAGCAACGTTCTTGTATTACCTTCGGGTCAGTGCTGTGCACCTGGATCCTCCCTCCAAGAGTCACCTTGAACAATGTCTGTCAGGAAATGAGCCCCACTCCGTTAAAGTTCAACACTCCTTTATTCTTCTGCGAATGAACACAATCAGTTGAACTCCCTTGGTTAACAGAACAGGAAAGGGGGTGTGGATGCGAATAGGCCCAGACACAATGTAGTTCTCCACTTTCCTTCCTGAAAGTGGATTACAGTCTCCGCACGAGGGGGAATTTCCTTCCAGGCGGTCTCCGACGAGAGGCTCACCTGTCGCTGGCAATATGCTGCACCGGGTCTTCAAGTGAGGAGCTCACCCCGGTCCATTGCGCCTTCCGGATTCGGGTACCCACTCCCGGGGTTCCCTAGGATCTCCTTCCCTCGCGGAACTCAGTGTTGGGCACTGAGCTCCGGACCTCCATCCGAGTACCTCACCCCAGGCTTAAGGTGCCTGGGATGGAACACGATCTCCGGTTGTCCTCTAGGCCTAGGCCACCCAGAGGACCGACACAAACCACCGTCCACAAGCTGAAGGTGCTCGGGACTTCGACCCCGTGACAAAGATGGCCAGCCCCTTTTATACCCTCTCCCAGCAAGCACGGCGGGTTCCCCGCCCCATCATACCGCTGCCGAGGGAGGACAAAAAGGAAGCACAACACACAGCAATGATTCAACCTCAGCCCAGGGCGACAGCGCCACCCACTGGGCTGCAGGGAATTACACATCACCAATGTCTCTGTCAAGTTCAAATTTACACCCGGGAAAGTACATACCCGCTACATATACATACATACACATTATATATATATATATATATATATATATATATATATATATATATATATATATACACATATAGTAAACTTTTAGGGATTATAGCTCCACGGGACCAAGTGCATAAACCTGTTGAAGTTGAACAAACAGGCTTTTATTTGTAAATAAACCAAAAATAAAGCTTCATTCAGCACACAGGAAAAATATAAAAACAACGTCCACTTATCTTCCAGCATAAAGTAAAGTCCTGCTTGTCTTCAGCACAAAACAAATTAAAGAAAAGGCACATACAGTTTTTGTAGAGGGAACTTCCAGAGCCCACTATCTTAATGTCACAGATCAGCGACTACATCAACTCATACAGCACACTGACAGTGATGCAACTTTACAAGCTTTGAAGTCTATTGTTTTGGGTGGGTGGCCAGATGAAAAAGAGGCAGTACCTGGAATTGTAAGGGAATACTGGTCCTTTAGAGATGAGATCAGCATACAAAATGGTATCTTGTACAAAGGTCCAAGGGTCATCGTGCCGAAGTCACTGAGAGCAGAGATGTTATTACACATACACTCCAGCCATATTGGAGGTGAATCATGCTACAGACAAGCTCGTGATACTCTTTACTGGCCCAACATGCATGGTGAAATCAAAGACTATGTCAGTAATTGTCCCACCTGCAATGAATATGTGTTCTGTGATAGGGCCTGGGGTGGAGTCAGGCTGGGAGGAGATTATAAAGGAAGCCAGGTGAAAGGGGTTCTGGCCTCTAAGATGAACACATGAGGAGGAAAGGTAAGCTGACAGACAAACATTACTGCATATCCATGACATCATGTTTCCTCAATAGGTGGTGGCGTGTGCTTTCACTGGTGATACCCAAAACTATTTCATCACGAATAAGTTAATCTCTCAGAGACCCATACTCACAGCTTGCAGCTTTTTCTCTTAGCCGTGTGACAAACCTGTCTATTGATTCACAGTCTTCTTGCTTACAGCAGCCAAAAATATATTTTTCATAGATGCCATTTTTAGAGGGTCTGAAGAAAGCTTCTAATGCATCCAGAATGGTTTTGGTGTCACTCCTTTGCTCCTCTGTGAGGTTCAGATTACACTTGTAAACATGGAGGCATTCACTATTTTCTATTCCTAATAATACAGGCAGTTGATTGAGCTAACCTGCAGTATATTAAGTCAGTGTACTGTATACTGGGCACAGAGTGCACGTAAAGCTGACTGCAGACTATTCCTTTTCTATTCCTAATAATCGAAATATAGAAAAACTGAGAATTGATGGGTGTACTAGATCTGCCAACATCCTATATATCATCGAAGAAAGTTTATGCACCAAGTGCATTGGAGGATACCCCCATGGACTTTATATGGCAGAGATATAGTATCAAAAGTCAAATTGAGTAAAAAATTGGCACAGGTGCCTACTTTATTAATATAGAGAGAATAAAAAAGTGCACTAAATAGGACACAGAGGGGGTAATTTACTATAGTCCCGCTAATTAGCGCAAATTGCCGCGAATACTCGCTAATTAGTGCAAATTGCCGCAAATTTGCGCTAATTAGCGCAAATCGCGGCAATTTGCGCTAATTAGCGCTAAAACGGTATTCACTATAGCGCTGGAGAAAAAATACTTACCAAAATCGAATTTACTATAGCTCCCAGAATCCAAATAGCGCCCAAATCCTTACTCTACTAAAAGCTGGAGTTGTGCACATGGAAATAATGTTTAGAGCGTGATATAATTGCCTAAATGGTACTGAAATATGCAGTAAATTATTTAAAGATAATATGCTTTTAAACTGTGTGAAAAAGTGATTTCTACACTGAAATATCTTTAAAAGTCTGAGAAGTAAAAAAATGCCCGTTTTTGGACAACTATTTGCAAGCTAAACTGAGCATGACCAGAGCTAATATAACTCAAATTTTAACTCAAGTGACTTTTTTCACAAGAGTTATAGTAAATACCGAAATGAGAGCTAATTAAAGAGCATGTTTTGGAAGTGAAAATCTGAGCTATTTTAGTCCAATGCAAGTTTTAGCCATTGATTCTAATGATACAATTGTAACTTTCACAAATAAATCCTTTTAATGTTGAGATGAAATGTATCTTTCTCTGAAATACATTTTCCTTTGCAACAATGTTGCTTCTAATTAAAATATTTAGTTTTTAAAGAAAGCTAGAATGTGGAATGTTTTGATAAAATATATTTTTCTCTGTCACTTTCATTAGTTACTCTCCATCTCACACCAATCTTTACCCAAACTCACACAGGTGTCTTTACAAACCACAATCCATACTATTGCTGATGCAAATTTAAAATTAGTCAAATTTTTTTATTTCTAAATAATCATAATTTGAGCCCCAAAAATTTGATATGTGTTCCAACATCAGAAATAAAAATGTAATTCCCCAAAATGTGAGGGTAATATCACTATTCTAAACTCACCCCCAAAAAAACACCAAATATCACAGAATAAATCAAGAAGAATAACTCTTGAGTAATGTAATTCCATCACCTGTATGTCCAAAGAAATTCAGTATTTGTGTATTTACGTGTAGGTTTCAACATGTGGCAGCTCTGTGGCTTAGAGGTTAGAACTTCTGCTTAGCATCCCTTAGTGTCTGGGTTCAAATCCCAAACATGCTGCTTCATGTAGAGAAGTTGTCTCATATCCCAGGTCCTAAAACTATGTCTAAATGTTGTATTTATGTGTAGGAGGGTTCCACCACCACTGTAAATCTTGCCAGATACACAATTTAGCCCAAAGTATTGGGACGCCGGCCTTTACACACACATGAACTTTAATGGCAGCCCAGTCTTAGTCCGTAGGGTTAAAATTTGATTTGGCCCACTCTTTGCAACTAGAACAGCTTCTGGGAAGGCTGTCCACAAGGTTTAGTGTGTCTATGGGAATGTTTGATCATTCTTCCAGAAGTGCATTTGTGAGGCCAGGCGCTGATGTTGGATGAGAAGGCCTGGCTCGCAGTCTCTGCTCTAATTCAGCCAAAGGGAGTTCTATCGGGTTGAGGTCAGGACTCTGTGCAGGCCAGTCAAGTTTCTCCACCTCAAACTCACTCATCCATGTCTTTATGGACCTTGCTTTGTGCACTGGTGTGCAGTCATGTTGAAACAGGAAGGGGCCACCCCCAAACTGTTCCCACAAAGTTGGGAGCATGAAATTGTCCAAAATGTCTCAGTATGCTGATGCCTTAAGAGTTCCCTTCACTGGAACTAAGGGGCCAAGCCCAACCCCTGAAAAACAACCCCACACCACAATCCCCCTCCACCAAATGATTTGGACCAGTGCACAAAGCAAGGTCCATAAAGACATAGATGAGTGAGTTCGGGGTGGAGGAACTTGACTGGCCTGGACAGAGTCCTGACCTCAACACAACACCTTGGGGATGAATTAGAGCAGAGACTGCAGGCCAGGCCTTCTCGTCCAACATCAGTGCCTGACCTCACAAATGCACTTGGAAGAATGGTCAAACATTCCCATAGACACACTCCTAAACCTTGTGGACAGCCTTCCCAGAAGCCTTCCCAGAAGAGTTGAAGCTGTTATAGCTGCAAAGGGTGGGCCAACTCAATATTGAACCCTACGGACTAAGACTGGGATGCGATTACAGTTCATGTGCGTTTTAAAGGCAGGCATCCCAATACTTAGGCCAATATATTGTATATTGCTTGGAGACACGGAACTTGGCTATGGACTTAGGGCTGGTTCACACCACAGAGATGCAGAGAACATGTGTGAGGCTGCCTGGTGGCTAAGTGGGCAGCAATTCTGTCTAGCAACACTGGGATTGCTAGTTCAATTCCCCAACATGCTAATGCTTATGTTGAAGACATGCTGGTATTTTATTTGTCTCCTGTCAAAATAGTCTCTAATGTAAGAAAGTTTATTTTGGACTTTAGATTGGAAGCTCATTGGAGCCAGAGACTAATGTTAATGTTTGTTAGCACTAATCATACCCAGGGACTTGGACATTTAAAATTGTAGGGTTTACACTGCACAGGTACATATGCTTAGAAAACTGTTGCTTTGTTTATGTGCATGCAAATGGACTTGGATCTTTGGCCTGTAGTTGGAGATTTGATGCACATAGCTAAGGGCTAACACAGTTGTAAATAGTATTATTTGTTCCTGCCCATCAGGTAAAATCACTTTAGACATACATAAGGAGACAGATTGAAAGATACTGGTGGGCGTGTACTTCTATTGGGCGTGTACTTCTATTGGGCGTGTGTCAGTTTGCTAACAATACAACCTCTCTTATTTAAAGGCCTGCAGTATGGGGGATCGTTTGGTCTGAGAAGGCCAGGTTTTTTGCTGTGATTTGTGGGCGGCGAAGGAATGATATTGTGCAGATTGACAAACCCCCAACTAGTGTTATTTGCTGAAATTCTTGTGCATTTTTTCAATCAAAAATTGGTACATTCATTTACTAGCTTCAATCAAAAATTGTGTGTGTATTGTTCCTGTCTGACCATGCAAAATCGTTTGGAAGCATCTGCTGACCTTCTACTCTTGGATCTCATTGCTTAATCATGTACACAGAAATACAGCTTCCAGCAGAACATGGTCACCAATGTATGTATATGTGGATTGTGGGGTGGGGGTGGGTGTTTTGAACATGTGTCTTTTTTATTATTATGTTGGAATGCTTTGTAAGAATAATGACTTGAGTATGTTTCTATATTCTTGCAGATAAAAATGTGATGTGTTGCCCGTTATACACTAAAAGTAAAGCTGTGTGCACTCTAAGGTTTTGACAAATTTTAGATTGTAAGCTCCTATGAGCAGGGCCCTTAAAATCCAATTGCTAAATGTAGCACCATGTATCCTGTCCAAATTTTTTTGAAGCTAGTAAATGAATGTACCTAATTTTGTTTCTGCTGGCAAAATAAAAGTACGTTATTGACCTTTGGTGTGTGTGCTTTTTTTTTTTTTGGCAAAGTGCAAAATCCTTAATATTTTATTTCTATATGGATTTGTGCACCAAAAAATGAATCTCTTTGCCCTTGTTCACATTGATGCTACTTTGAAATCGCGCTACTTCACTTAAGCTAGAGCGATTTTAGGTACTACTTGATAGACATCTGTGTGGCTTCATACACAAATGTCTATTGAAGTCGCACCTGAAATCGGCAAAAGTAGTGCAGGAACTACTTTTGCAAATCGGTGCGGCGCCACAAAATTGGGGTTGCATCGATTGGAACATTGCCACCAATAGTCATGCGATTTGATTTCTGAAATTGCATGACAAATCGCCCCAATGTAAACCTAGGCTTCAGCACACCTGCAAGTAAATGATAAAGGTGGAATCTTTGTGTATGTGTATATATATATATATATATATATATATATATATATATACACAAACAGCTGTGGAGAATTGCAGGTAATGAATTCAGCTGGAGGATAGGCAGTGTTGTGTGAGTCAGCTCTGGTTCACATTGGTGCGATTTGACATGTCAGATCGGTGGCAATTGCGCTGGTCTAATTGGTGTGATTTGTATTGATATAAGTGCAGAAACCTGCACAGATGTCTCTGATGTCCCCCCCCCCCTCCTGCAGTCGGGACTGACATGCGGGAATGAAAATCGTATGAGTTCAGCTGAACGATTTTCTGAAGTAGTCCCTGCACTACTTTGGACCCACTTTGATACAACTTGAGGTCCATAGACCTCAAGAATATACAGGCATTGCTCCAAGTTGCATCAAAATCGCGGCAAAAAATTGCAGAAAAATCATGCAAATTTAGGGTTGCAATAGTGGAAACAGAGCCTCATGTGACTTGAGGTACACAGGGCGCAATATTACACAGGCATTCCCAGAAGTTGGGGCCAAGTTGCAGTGACAAAGTGGCAGCAAATTAGGGTGACTTTCAGGTCGCAGCAGTGTGAAAGAGATTCAAGGATATCTTTGAATTTGGCCCTATTGTCACTTGTGCATCCTGAAAGTGGGGAAAATTCATCCCTGCACTACCTTGGTTTGACTTTCATTCGATTTGAGGTCCATACACCACAAGATTTCAGACATTGCTTCAAGTCATGGCAAAGCTGTGCAATTTTAAGGTCGCACAAGTGCAAATGGGGCTTTATTCAAAGGTGTTATCATTTAATCTCATTAGGTTACTTTCACACTTATGTGACTTTTCATGCAGCTTTGGACCTCAGTCTCATTAAAAGTATCCCCCCCCCCCCATGAGTTCCATTCATATCTATGCAACTTCACCCATGTTCACATAGCTCTGAATTGACATGCCAAATCGGCGCCCATTGACGGCACTAGAACTGTCCGAATTGGTGCGACGCCACACAGATTCCCAAAAGTAGTTCCTACACTACTTTGGGCGACTTCAGGAGGCGATTTCTTACCTCCCAACTTTTTGAGATGGGTATAAGGGACAACTCTTAGCAAAAGTATGTAGGCATAGGACACACCTCCTAAAACATCTTCTTAAAAGGGGAATTATTAAAAAATATTAGTTAAACCCCCAAGTGTTTTTTTTTTTTTAACAATAATATCCCTTTAGATTGGCTTTGGGAATTTACAAACAAAGCAATTTAGAAATTAGATGAAAGGTTTAGCGCTGGGAAACACTTTTTGAAAGATAAAAATTGCATTTTATATAAAACTATACAGATCAGAACAAAATGAGGGACAAATGAGGAGGAAAGAGGGACAGTTGAGACCTATGTGATTTCACTAGTGCACTGATGTCTCTGAAATCGCTCACAAAGTCGGGCTGAGGCCCCTTTCACACTTGAGCAACTTTTCCTGCGACTTTGGTCATCAGAGTTGCATGACAAGTCATACCCCATGATTTTCAATGTGTACCATTTATATCTGTGAAACTTCAAGTCACACGACTTCAAAGTAGTCCCTGTACTACTTTGGTCCGAGTTGAGGTTCATAGACCTTCAGTTTACACAGGCATTCCCTGGGATCGCAGAAAAAATGCAGACGGAAGTTTGCACGCCTTTCCCTGCGACTCCTGCGTCCATAGACCAAGATTACACAGGCATTGCTTAAAGTCGCATCAAAATCACACAACTTTCAGGTCGCACAAGTGTGAAAGGGGCCTAAGTCACTGTGCTAAGTACTATTATACCTAGAATATAAAGTAGTCCCACCATCAAACACTCAGCAGCATATGCTGAAAAGAGGCGAATGCCTATTAGCCAATGCCACATCAGCATGAGCATGGTTGTTACAATAATATTAAAGTGGTTGTAAACCCACTTAGACAAATTGCATCTACAGGTAAGCCTAGATTAAGGCTTACCTGTAGGTGCAAGAAATATCTCCTTAATCTACACACACTAGTAGATGTTTGTGCTATGCTCAATAGGCTAGTGGTCAGCACTTCTACCTTGAAAAACTCAGGCTTCGAAGCACTCATGGGTTCAAATCCTTCAGAGACATACTAAAAGATTGTATTGGTGAAAAAAGGCAAATGCCTATTAGCCAAAGCAGCATATGCTTAAATAGGTGAATGCCAATTAGCCAATGCACTTTTATTCAATAATATTATGGTGTGGACTTCCAAACATCACACACTAGCTAACGGACAGTTTACATTTCTTTGTTTGTTTATTTTAATTTGCTTGTGCAAATAATAAACATAGCTGTTGGATGGTAGGTTGGCTGGTATTTGAACTTGTAACATGAGAGCTGTATAGACATGGGAGCAGACCACTAAGCCATTGTGCCAAGTACAAGACCTGCATAATAGTGTAGTATGATTAAAGAATGAACATGAATAATTACCGCTTTATAGCCACCTAAATGAAAAAATAAAAACATGAAAAAACCAACATACAACAAATAGGTAACCCAAATGTTTAATGCATGTCATTTTACATAATAGCAGACATTACTATGTAATAATCCTTCATAACTGCATTCGTTAGCAAAAGAAGGAAAAAAAATAGGAATACTAATTGCAATATACATCAATAGATAGAGCACATCTCATATAAAAATGTTTCTTTCACATACATGGATCATGGTTACAGTGCAGTGCTATATAAAAACGTAGTGGAAATTGGCATTTGCGCGTACGCGGATTCGCTAATTAGCGCTGATTTCACATTTACTAACACTTGTTTTCTGCTAATAGCGCTCTTTTTCATTCGCAAATTCGCGCATGGAATTTTTAATTGTCAAAAATTGGAGCTATTTTTTGCGATGTGCTCAGTACTTCCTGGAGTTATAGTAAATCAGCCCCAGAGTATTTTGAATATACAATAGGACAATACATACATCATCATATATAGAACATATTCAAATAGCCCAAAATACTAAATCCAATTTGTTGCTCAAAGTGTATTTGAGATCAGCTGGTTGGATTCACATACAAATACCCAACATGTTTCGGAATTTTACTGCACTGATGTGGGTCTTTTCCTTCATCAGGGGTGGTATTGTAGTTTTAGGAGGCTAATGTTCATATCTGTAAATATAAGTACAATTGTATAATATGTGTGGGAAAAACAACCTCATCACACTACAAACAAACTTATTTTTAACAATTGCAATAGTTACCAAGGATACTCACATGTTAGATTCAGAGGAGATTAATTAAGGATAAAAGCAAAAATACAAAAATTCAGAGCATGTTGGCTGTATGGATCCGTGCACAGGCAGCTGGCTATGAAGGGTCCAGAAATCTGGCGTCACTGCACATTCACAAGAATCGCCCGGTGTAAAATACAACAGCAAACCAGCACTGTAAAAAACGTAGTAATGGTGGAGGAACATACCGGTAAGTATAAATCCACAAGAAAAGGTATCTGCAAAGCAGAACAGTGTATGGAAAAGAGATCTAAATTCTCAGCATTCCACATAGAGCATAGTTACCTTTTTTTTATCCTATGGGCAGCATAGGTGTTTGCAGCTGGTCGGCGGCCAAGGAACTGACACAAGCTGACCAGATAGCAACACCTAAATACCCTGATAAATTTCAACACAGCCAATCAGCGTGTGTTGAGACAGGGCTGTGCTGTCTCCGCCTAGTCAGCTGTGAATACACACAGCTGACTGCAGAGTCCATGGCGCTTCTCAGACAGAGCGGTGCACGGCGTGGCCACGCCCCTGGGGGCGGAGCATCGTCTCGCATTGCGGTGTCTCCGGCAGGAAGAGGTTCCCCACCAGCAGAGAAAATTCCACAGGGGGGGACACAACAATGCTCATCTCAGCGCAAGGCCTGGGGTGAGGACGGATGGCATCTGTCGCCAGCCCGGCCAGCACTAATAGAGCTTACCTGCCGGGTGTCAGTGCAATGATGAACCAGGATGTGTAAACCCACAGAGCCATCTAGTGGACGAATTGCATAACAGCCAACATTGAACAAAAAATATTTACAATCATAAGGTAGGAACATGACCATACAACATAACATCATTATCATTAGTGAAGTAATGAATAATGGCCACAAGTGTACACAGTACACAGATGAATCGTAGCTTTGGGTGTATAAAGTACATGTATAAGAAGTGTATAGGCACAAGTACATACAATATGAAAAATAATTGAAAAATAAAAGAAAATGGAAAAAGAAAAGTGATTGAATAGGTTGCATACATATATTTGCCTAATGTGGATGGATTTTCGCCCTGAGCTTAAATAGGCAGACGGTAAATAAATAGCCTACTCATACGAAAAATAGCAAAGAGAAAAACAGGAGTATTATAAAAGCAAAACATTTGATCCCCCACCATAGAGGATAAAAGAGTCTTTATAAATTCAGCTCACAGACCCCCGATGCAAAGACAGGAAGGAATGGTCTAAAGTTGAATGCATCATTCAACCCAGGCGGTGAGGTGGCCTGTAGGTTGAAAATCCAGCGTAATTCATATTGGAGGAGGCGTTTATTGAAATCGCCGCCTCTTGCATGGAAGTGCACCCGATCAAGGGCCAAAAAGAAAACAATGGGAAGTGAATTGGGGTGTACCAAGGCCATATGCCGGCCAATGGGTACATCCGGATCACGTTTGCGGATTGTCAGGGTATGCTGATAAATTATTTTGCAGAACTCGTTGATAGTTTTCCTGACGTAGTAACAGCCACATTCACATGTAAGCAAGTAAACTACGCCGGGGGTTCTGCAGTTAACAAAATGTTTTGGACGAAAACGTTGTCCATTGGGTAGAACTATATTCGTACGTCTATCCATATATTGACAGTATGCACACCCCCCACATGAGAAGGTCCCTAGCGTTTTACAAGTATCACCTCTGTGGGGTTGATACTCGCTGGTAACTATTTTGTCACCTATAGATTGTCCATTGTTAATGCCAATATTTATTTAGTATTTGTCTAAAATGTTTGTGTTGCACCGAGTATGTGGTGACAATCCTAGTTACATCTTCAGTAGAGGATTGTTTAACTGTACTAAGTAAATCCTGTTAAAAAGTTTATATGCCAAAAAAACAGGATTTAGAATTTGGACACACTCACCAAGAAATGCTGGCACTTAACAATTTAATTAGTTTATTGGAGGAAAATGAAGGTGAGAACCTCATTGACTCCATTGATCTAGAGCAGGGGTCTCCAAACTTTTCAAACAAAAGGGCCACTTTATTGTCCTTCAGACTTTTGGAGGGCCGGATTGTGGCCAGCGGGGGCAGAAAATGTCCCGGACCCAGCTCCAGTGAGAATAAATGTGGCCTTAGGGTTGGTGGACAGTAGGAGGAGTAGGGCCCCTATCAGTAGGTGGAATAGTATCCCATCATTGATATTAGTAGAAGAAATAGTGCCCATTTGTTGGTGTCAGTAGAAGGAATAGTGCCCCAAGGGCCGCATAAAGGCTAGCAAAGGGCCACATCTGGCCTTTGGGCCGCAGTTTGGAGACCCCTGATCTAGAGGCTGCCCTTGCATCAGTAGATGACACTCCCACCGGGGAGACTGAACCCTGTACCCCTGATTTTTTGTTAAAAAATAAATCCACTTTGTACCCCTCGCCTAGTTCAAACCAGAATGTGTCTGCTTTTCTCAAATTAGTAACAGCTGATATTAGGAAAATTTAAAATTTTCCTGGAACCAAAACTAACCTTGATCGTACGGAGTTGACAGCACTTGATTTGTTGACCCATGACCACGACATTGTAATAAAGCCATTCGATAAAGGTGGCAATGTCGTGGTCATGGACAACACACAATATGTTGAGATGTGAATGGACATACTCTCGAACGCTGACTGGTATCGACCCATACAGCGGTCATTACTGGACAAATTCACCAATTCCTTTACTTAATGGTAGACATGGCATTAGAACAAAATGTAATAAAAAATCAACTTTGGGAATTCATCAGGACTAGCCATCCTAAAGAGGCTACCTTTTATGCTCTACCTAAGCTGCACAAGCAACAGATCAAGCCTCCTGGTAGACCCATAATTTCCGGCTGCGGTAATCTTTCCAAAAACCTCAGCCGGGTTGTTGACATAGTGTAAATCCAAAAAGTAATTTGGATGTTTATTGAAATTTTAAAATATTCAAACAAATGAATATATTAAAAGGATTGCAATCAAATAATAAAAATATTTTTAAATTTCAATAAACATCCAAATTGCTTTTTGAATTTACACTCCCTTTTTTTCTTTCTACAAACTAATCCTTGGTGGAGTCACGGTTTGAGTATTGGATCGTTAAATATCCGGCTTTCCCCCTTTGGACGTACCATCAGCAGAAGGAGCCATTCACCGAAAGATTCACGTTCCTGGTTCCACTACCGGTGGATACAAGCCTAATTGACCCACCGCCGTACGGTGAGCTGGGTCCACATCTGCTGGTAAGAGTATTAATTTCTCCCCCCATTATCCAAAATTTGAAAGCACTCCTGGGTGACTAGGCTTGTGCAATTCGTTTCGTAACTAATCGAAATTCGTCCGAATTTAGCAATTTTCGGACATTCGGAAGCATTCGAATTTCCGAACAAAGCAATTACGAATAAAACCGAATCCGAAATAAATTATACCGCAAAATAGCGAATGCCCGAATGTCTTCGGCATAATTCGTTATGAAAAAAGTTACGAATGTACGAATCCATTCGAAGCACAATAACACTCACTCTGCTCTCTGCTTCTCCCTCACCATGCTGAACTCCCTCTCAAAATGGTGTACAGGGGCGGAGGCTATAGCCGCATGAAAAAACGAAAGTAAAATACGAGATTTCGAATCCATTCGAAGCACAATAACACTCTGCTCTGCTCTCTGCTTCTCCCTCACCGTGCTGAACCCTCTCAAAATGGTGTACAGGGGCGGAGGCTATAGCCGCATGTAAAAAACGAAAGTAAAATACGAGATTTCGAATCGTTACAAATAACCGCAATGTATTTAGAAAAGTACAAATCCATTCGAAGCACATTAGGCATAATAGGCAGCATCGTTGTGAGAGAGACACGGAAAATTACGAATCAACGAACCCAAAAAAAGTTACGAAAGTAGGAGTGTTGTCCAGAATCAAAGAAAAACAACGTACCCTACCGAAAGTACGAATTATAAATCAACTAAAAATTCAACGAAAAATGACGCTTGCGAAAATACGAATTAGTCCGAACACGAAAAATCCCATCTAGCAAAATTACGAATGATTACGAATCAACAGGACCGAAAAGAAACGAACCGAAACTAAACAAATTTTTCCGTTGTGCACAAAAAACGAACCGAAACTAAACAAATTTTTTCGTTGTGCACAAGTCTATGGGTGACCACCTATGCTGTATATCTCACCTATTTTGCAAGATATATGGGTTCTGATCATCACACTGTGCCATTTTTTTACTTTGTGGACTATGACCTCATCCTCATGGACTATCTAGTTATCATCTTAATAGTCTTGGGACTGTTTTTTCGGTCTTGAATGACCATTGAAAGTTGACCAAATTTCAGATATATTTTTTACATATGTTTCTTTTGTATGCCACTTCAAATGCACTGTTTGCCTTCACAGGTTTTTTCAATTTATGCATGAGTGTTCACAATTGTATATGCACTTTTATAGCCTTTAGCCTCGTACACACGACCGAGTTTCTCGTCCAAAACCGGCAAGAAAAGTGCCGCGAGAGCTTTTTTGTCAAGAAAACTGTTCGTGTGTATGGTTTTACGATGAGAAAACTGCCGTGAATCTCGACGAGAAAATAGAGAACCTGCTCTCTATTTTCTCGTCAGGATTCCAGATTTCCTCGTCGTGTTTCTCGTCGGCCTGTTGTGTGACGAGAAAATGGTTCGTGTGTATGCTTTTACGACTCTTCCAAAAGCGCGCATGCTCACAAGCAACTATGAGACGGGAGCGCATCTTCTGGTAAAACAAGCCTTCGTAATGGAGATAGCACATTCGTCACGCTCAAAATTTTTGCATCGTTTAAATGTTGTGCATTGAAATCTTCGTTAGAATGTGACATTAATCCAAACGAATGAACTTCTTTTGCTGCTGATATTCACACAGAGTTATGACTATCTTTTTTTAACCTTTTTCATGCTGCTCTTAAGAAGATTTATGTGTATTATATCGTGCAAGTTTTTAGGAATATTAAAAAATTAGTTATTTTTCTAACTGATGTTAATTGTAATTTCGCAATGTTTTGGTAGTGATCTCCCATTGAATCTTTTAATATATATGATTTAAATTTACACACTTTTTTGGGAAACACGATTTAGTTATTTTTTTGGGGGGTTGTTATCTGTCCCTTTTTTTGTCAGTCAAATGTATCTGCTTACTCCAAAGCTAGATTTTACATTTTTACAAATACACATAGTCAAGTATGAACTTAAACAAAAATAACATTTATTCATGTTTCAAATAAAATAAAGAGAAGGCAGCGCTGGAGAACCTGCTGCCATTTGTGCATCCCAGGGACCCCAGAGCACACAGCAACCCTGTGTGAACACTAAAATTGGGAGCTTGAGAAGGCCAACATTTCTGAACACAATCTGATGCTGGCCTCCCAGAGGTCAGGAACAGCAGCAGGTGATATATGTCCCAAGTGTGTGGTACTACAACAGGCTGCCTTCTGTCCGACCACAATGAAGCAAGGCCATCACTTCCTCGTCTTCCTGGCAACCTTCCCTGCAACCTTTCCTGAAGCCTTCCCTGCAGCCTTCCTTCTTCGTTTGGCTGGAGGCTGGGCCACTGGAGGGGTACTCCTGTCAGGAGGAGAAGGAGGTGGAGGAGAAGGGGGTGGCGCAGAAGAACAAGGTGGAGGAGAAGGGGGTGGGGCGGAAGAACAAGGTGGAGGTGGAGGAGAAGGGGGTGGGGCGGAAGAAGAATATGGAGGTGGAGGAGGAGGTTGAGGTTGGGACAGTTGTGCCACCTCACAAATGGCGGTATTGGTGGTAATTTTTTCCATCACCCCCTTGTTGAGCAAGGTGATGAGCAGGGGCTCGCATAGGAGGCGTTGCTCCATGCTCATCACCTTGAACTTTGCCTCCACTTGGCCGGCAATGGCCTCTTCAGGGGATGTGGGCTCTTTGAGGGTGGCATGGGCCTCTTTAATAAGGGCCATTGCTGCCTCACTGGTGGTCCTGTCCCTCCTGCCTCTTTTGGGAAGCCGGATGGGAGGCACCTGGGATCTGGTGCTTCTCCTTTGCCCTGCCACCTCCTGGCTGCCACTGGGCCCTGCCACCTCCTGGCTGCCACTGGGCCCTGCCACCTCCTGGCTGCCACTGGGCCCTTCCTCCTCCTGCCTGACAGTTTCCAGACCCTCCTCCTGGCTGATTTCATCCTGTGTATGAAAAAGGGACATAGTTTAATATGTTGTTTTAATCTTTGCATCAAACTTTATAAACATGATTGAAGCAATTAGAATGTAAATCCAGAAATCATTTTTTAGAATTTACACCTACATCAGATTGACTATTTAGCACCCAATTAAGTGCAGACTAATGTCTCAAGATCTTGATTTCACTTGTGGAACCCAAAATATTGTATGTTTCTCATCTTGACATATTTGTCAAACATTAATTTTATCCCAATACATTTTCATTTAATACTATACCTGGCTCCAGATGGCCAAATCAGGATCATCCAGGATGGCTGCCTCCTCTTGCTCCAGAGAAGGCTCAGGTTGGCTGCAAGGAAGTCTGGGGGGAAGAGTGGAGAGTGATGGCCTTGCCTCAATGTGGTCATCCAGGAAGGACATCCTGCTGTAGTACCACAAAATCGGGACATACACATCATCTGCTGCTCCTCCTGACCTCTGAGAAGCCAGGACCTTAGAGCGTTCAGTCCTGTAGGTGCCTCTCAAGCTCCCAATTTTAGTGTCCACTTGTTTTGCTGTGGCTGTGGGCACCTTGGTATGCACAAATGGGAGCAGCTTCTCCAGCGCTGCTTTTCTCACCCCTCTTTTTTTATGGATGGGGTTTTTCGTCTCCCACAGAGCGGGCAGCTCCCTTACCCGGTCAATAAATTCGGCCAGGAACTCTTTGTCGCTAATAAAGACATTCATATTGTATCTGCAAGTTTAAGAAATAATATATAAATAATGTGAGACAAACAGTCTAACCTCCTTAACATCGTAGTCACCATATATATCCTACAACATTCTCAAAACAGTATAGGCCAACAATTTGTACAAGTCACAAAATCACATACCTTCGTTCGCACGTCCGTCACTTGAACTCCTCTCTCCGCACACCGAACGTACTATAGTCACATGTGTGTTTGCTATATACACACCACGCATGCGTCAAAATTCGAACACGTCGCTCCGCACACGTCGCCCGCCCATGACGTTCTAACTAACATCTTTTCCCCGCCCCTTCTCTTTCGGCGCGCAGACAGATATGGCGGAGTTACAGCAGGTGTCTGATAATTCCGCAACTAACGAGGAGGAGACAAGCCCGGAGACCGAGGAAACGTCACGATCAAGGAGGAGATTCAAGGCATCGAATGTCTTTTGCGGAGATGGCGGAGATGGTGGACATCTTGCTCAAGTCTGATTATGACGCAAAGCATGGGCCGTATAGCAAACCAAATAGAAGGAAGGCCAAAATCCTCACTAAAGTCGTGAAGAGTCTGAAGACGAATTTCGGGGTGAAACGCTCAAATGAGCCGCTCAGAAAGAGGTGGTCAGACCTCAAACTGAGGGAGCCAGAGCAGTTAAGGAGCATTAAGAGAATGCTCGCTAAAAGTAAGTAAAATGTACACTTTTATGCTATTAATCCTTTTCTAAACTGACATGTTGCTGTTTTTTTTTTGTTTTTCTTATTGGACTCCCTTCCAAAATGTAATATTTTGAACTTGGTTGGGCACAGTAATCGTTCGTTACGTTACAGACACTTCGTTCGGCCACTATCCGCTGTTTTGGCTTATTTTACAGCAACAAAAGTAATTAGACATCTGCCATTTTTTGTGAAATTTGGGGCACAAAGTTTTAGGCTAGATGATGTGTTTGTAAAGAGAATGAAATGCAAACTTTTGTCAGTGTAAAGGAGAGGACACTCAGCAGCTGCTTCCACATCTGTACTTTGGAGCACTATAGTGTGGGCCAACAGACCCTCCTTTTTTGGGTGTCCCACACAGGTGCTTCAGAGAATTTTTGTGTTGCCTACATGTCTAAAAAATTACAGACAAAGGAGAATACTAAGCATATTCTTGGTCAGAAATAATGCATTCATCTTTAACTTCCGCCCAAACACACACTTGTACCCCACTTCCAAGCAATTTAGCCTGTTTTTTGGTTTAACATAGAGAATTTCTGTGTGATAACTCTACCTTTTGTTTGATTCTCATAGGGGAGAGAAGACTGGGAGGAGGACACTCCAGGGAGCACAAGAACCCCACAGCTTCACAACAACCCCAAACTCCCAAAGACCAACAACTTAAAGATGTGGAGGAAGTTGGGGTGGAGGAAGTGCAGGAAGGAGAGGTGGATGACGTTGTGGAACTGGTCACCACAACAGGTCAGTATCTGTCACCACAGCTTCAGGTAAGAGAGGTAGGCCTGCAGAGTTATAATACCTTTTTTATTTTGTTTTTAGGGGATGTGAATGTTGGGGTGAAGGATAGTACAGGTTTCTCTGCTGACAGTGCCCTCCGCCTCATCCAGCAAGTGATGGAATGTAGCACGGAACTGGACAAAATTAAAGAAAGAATACATGTGATGGATCAAACATTTAAAGACATTCTCGATGTATTGGGGAGAATTCAATAAGGCATCCCAACCCCCTTTTTTCTCATGTTTGTTTTTCAACTTTTAAAAAACTTTTTGACAATCAAACCAGCCAAAAATTGAATCTGCACACAGTGTGTCAACATGTGCTATCTGCCATCAGGGGATATCCATGTACGTCTTTTGGGGGTCCAACCCCTTCCTCGTATCTAAAGTAGGTGAACTGAGGAAGGGGTTGCACCCCCAAAACACGTCCATTGATCACCCCTGATGGCAGATAGCACATGTTGACAATAGGGATCAGGAGTCTAAAATCCCTATAGGAAAATAATCCCAATTGTGTGCATATTCAATTTTTGGCTGGGCAAGGGGTGGCAGGACCCATATTAGGATGGGCACATAGAGACATATAGTTTGTGTAATAAGTGAATGTCTCAGATTGCTCCGAGGTATCCAATTTTGTAATTTTTGGAATGCAACTGTTGTTTTTGTATTTTCCTAAGAAAACAATTGCCGGTTTGTGGCCAGGCAAACAAAAAATGTAAAATTAAAAAAAAAAAGGTGTGTGAATTTGCACATAGTAAAAGATTTGAACACAAACAACGTTTAGCTTCTTTTTCTAATATGCTCTAACCTTATTTGGTAAATTTTTAAAGGTTACATAGTGAAATGGTTGGTATTTACTAAAGGAAAATACACTTGGCACTACAAATGCACTAAGACAAACTAGGAGACAGGAAACCAACAAAAGTTAGAAGTTTAAACAAGATTTTTATTTGGATCGTTAGACAGCAATCTTTAGACATAGCCTGGCATAGGAATTGCCCCCCTACCCGTGAAATAGTCCATGTATTTGTCCCGAACCTCACGGGCATTTTGGGGGGGCAAGCCAGCACGGGCAGATTCCAGGCCCGGCAGGGGATTATCAGGGGAAAGTCCAGCCTCTGGCAAAACTGAGGCCATATATGAATTCGATTTGCGGCAAAGAAAATTGTGTAGCACACAGCAGCATAACACTACATAGTTTATTTTGTAGTCCGCCAAGTGGATGGAAGTCATAAAAAGGCGGAACCGGCTGGCCATTATGCCGAAGGCATTTTCAACGACTCTTCGGCCCCTGGCCAGCCGGTAATTGAACACCCTCTTCTCTGGGGTCAGGGTCCTCTGAGGAAATGGCCTCATAAGATGTGGTCCGAGCCCGAAGGCTTCATCAGCCAAAAAAACAAAGGGGAGTCCTTCAATATTCCCTGCATCCGGTGGCAATGCAAGGTCGTCACTCTGGAGACGGAGGACAAACTCCGTCTGGATGAAGGATCCCCCATCGGACATCCGGCCATTCTTCCCTACATCAACATAGAGGAATTCATACCGTGCTGACACCACCGCCATCAGCACAATGCTATGAAACCCCTTGTAGTTGTAGTAGTAGGACCCAGAACGGGGTGGCGGCATGATTCGGACGTGCTTCCCGTCTATAGCACCACCGCAGTTGGGGAAGTCCCACCGCGTGGCAAACTCCGATGCCACAGTCTGCCATTCCTGTGGCGTGGAAGGAAGCTGTGGAGTCAAACAAGATGAAAAAATATTAGAATACACAAATCAAACATTACAAGTATATTCTACGAAAATACATTAGAGGCCAACATCAAGCAAAGTCTACGTTTATTAAGGTGTTTTAAATAAGTATAATGGAAGGCTCATGTATCATATTCATCACCCCCTATGATGGTCCATTAATAAATTCTAATGGGGAGGGGGGGGGGAGATGTGTTTGGCCACAGGATAGCAATGCAGTGGCGGTGCGTCCAGAGTGGGCGCTGGAGCACTGCCCCCTCTCTCCTGTGCCCGTTACTCAGAACAATACATAGGTTTATGCCTTGCATTAACCTATGTATTGTCTATGCCGCCCACTATTCAGGTGGATGGCCCCCTGTTAAGCGACCGACATATGAAGAACTGCGGCATTTATGGGCTTAAAATTGCATATCAGAAACAGTATGGAAAATTGTCTTGAACATTACAGCCTGAGGGATGTAATTGGCTTCAGAAAAGTTAAATAGGGGACGCAGGGGGGGGGCATTCCTTGGGTAAACACTGACAGGCTGCTCTGCCAATCATGTTCACCAAGTCTGTTTAATGGTAACATGATTGGCTGATGCAACATCAAGGGAAGGAGAAGACATCAAGGACAGAAGAAGGATGGCGCTGACCACAAGAAGGTAAGTGCAGGGCTGGGGGGGGAACTGGCTGCATTGGAGGGAACAAAATGGCTGCATTGGAGGGAACAAAATGGCTGCATTGGAGGGGACAAATGGGGGCGTTTAATAGGCACCAGAGCAAAAAAGGAGGAAGTTTATTTCCTAAATTGGGGTTTGAACCCCCAAACATTTGGAGCAACAGGCGCCCCTGCTGGAAAGGTTAGTGAAGGAAAATATGCATGGAGGAGAAAAAAGGGGCAATCTAAAGCTTCCAGCATGCATGGGGACAAAGGGGACATTCTCAGCATATTACAATCATGGTAATTAGGGAAGGATGAAAGAAATACAATACATTAGCATACATGTAATACATAAAATGTGATGTTAATGGAGAAAACTTACCCTAATATAGTCCTCCTGCAGGACTTGTATAATGGCAGAACAGGTGTCTGGGATTATGAGGCCCAGAGCCTAGGGGGAGATGCCTGTCGTGAACTTCAAGTCCTGAAGACTTCTCCCTGTCGCCAGATAACGTAACGTGGCGATGAGCCTCTGCTCAGCACTGATGGCTTCCCGCATAACGGTGTCCTTCCTGGTAATATAGGGGGACACCAAAGCCAACAGTTCCTGAAAAACGGGGTCAGACATCCACAGAAAATTCCTGTAGTCCTCAGGATTATTCTCGACGATCTCCCGCAGCAGAGGCATGTGGCAGAATTGGTCCCGCTGGAGCAACCAATTCTTGGTCCATGAACTCCTCCTCACACCATTCATGGACTGGTCTTGGTCCAAAACAAGCAGACCAACACCAAGC
This sequence comes from Rana muscosa, assembly GCA_029206835.1. Classification (NCBI taxonomy): domain Eukaryota; kingdom Metazoa; phylum Chordata; class Amphibia; order Anura; family Ranidae; genus Rana; species Rana muscosa. The sequence continues at coordinate 749,968 of CM055123.1, forward strand.
GCACGCACAGCACGAACTCGACGACGAGAACGTCCAGGCGACATGGCTAGGAAACAGTCGTCTTATCAGAACGTACAGAACAGAACGCACTTTAGAACAGCAAGGCCTATGAATAACGAACTGAAAATCAGAAACGAACAGGCAAGAACGCACTGTAAAACAGATACGACCTGCCTAGACGCCCTGAAAGTCAAGATACGAACCCACAAGCACAAACTGAACCGCAGAAAACGATCTGAAAAGTACGAAGACTGAAAAGCGTGAATCGTCTCTTCCCAAACTTTTTTTTTTTTTAAACAACAAGGTTGGTCTTTATTAAAGAATCAATGGTACATGACATATTATAGTCAGCATAAAGAAAAATATATAATAAAATAAAATAAGGTAAATTAAAAAAGGAAAAGGAAAAATTAAAAATAAAGAAATAAACAGTTGAGATAAGCTGAGGGTTACAAGAGCATGTAATACAATTGTTTGTGAAAAAGAATCATACTCAAGAGGAGTTACCAATATCCACTTAGAGAGAGTGAGAGGATGGAGGGAGGAGGAGAGCAGGGAGGGGGGGGGGAGGGGCGGAGACGGAAGAGGGAGAGGGGGAAGAGGGGGAGGGAAGGACGGGGGCAAGCGGGGGGGGGGGTGAGAGAAGAGGGGGAAGTGAAGCGCACATGAATAATCAAGTGGAACATCAGAAAATGCAGTGTTAAACAGGGTCGATCCATGGGCCCCACACCCGTTCATACTTCGTCGGGCACCCTCTATTAATATATGTAAGTTTGTATAAAGGCAACACATTATTGATCAAATCTATCCACGCCCCTACCGTAGGAGGCACTCTAGAGGTCCATTTCAACAGAAATAACTTTTTTGCATAGAAAAGCAGCATTGAAAGCAGGAGTTTAGTGTAGCGAGGTCTCTGTTCATCGTCTTGTATCCCCAATAGAGCCAATTCGGCAGACACCGGGAGATCCAAGTGTAGCCGTACATTTATGAACTCGAAAATGGCGGACCAAAATTCCGCCAGCCTGGGACAGGACCAAAACATATGGATATATGTCCCAGAAGCAGTTCGGCATCGCGGGCAGTTCGAAGAACGCTGCGGATAGATGCCATGCAGTCTCTGAGGACTCGGGAGTAAAGTACACTCTATGTAGAAACTTGGCCTGTATTAACCTGTCCTTGGAGGATATCACCAACTTGTAGCTATCTTCAAAACACTCCTGCCATGATTCCCTGTCTAGCGACGGGATATCTCCCACCCATTTCCCCCACAGCAAGTCCATCCTCGGAGACTCCTTCCGGATAATTGTGAGATACAGCGCAGAGAGGGCCTTATCGAGGGAACTCTGGGCCAGCAAGTCCTCCACCGCATCCGCCCGTAGGCTAGGAGGCGTCGGAAACTGGGCCCGAAATGCGTGCCGCAACTGATAGTAGCGAAACAGCATCGAGGCCGGCAAGCCAAACCGGTCGGACAACTCCCGGAAGGAAAGTAGGGACCCGTGGGAGACAATATCCCTCAATACCTTAATACCACACAGGGCCCACAACTGCGGATCCGGGATGGAACGGAAATGTGCAAGGGAGGGATTCCCCCACAACGGGGCAAAGGGGGACCACTGATTAGGGGACAAGAAGCGACGCCTAGCCACCCCCCACACCCGCAGCGTAGTCCCAGACGGAACAGGCAGAGAGGGGTACGCCGAGGCACCCCTGTAAACCAGATTACTGAGTTCAGTGAGAGATCCCACCAACGCTGCCTCTAGGCAGACAGCCGCATTGGCCCTGGACTGCTCGAACCACCATCGCACGGTGACCAAGATAGCCGCCCAATAGTACACCATCAGGTTGGGGAGGGCCAGACCCCCACAGCTGACGGACAGCTGAAGGGTCGATCTAGCTATGCGAGGAGATGAGCCCCGCCACAGAAAAGAGCCAATGCAACTGTCCAAATCTTTAAAAAAGGAAGGGGAGATCCACACCGGACAGTTCCGAAAGATATAATTGAACCTAGGCAAGTAGATCATCTTTAGGACATTAATACGCCCCAAAAGGTTGAGCGGCAGGTTGGTCCAACGTGAACAATGGTCCTTAAGGCGGGTGACTATCGGCAGTAGATTAAGGCGGAGGAAGGAGTTAAGGTCCCTAGAGATCTTAATGCCCAGATAGGTGAAGACCTCTACCCATTGTAACTGGGTCTGTGGAATCGTGCCACCTGCCGCAACATCCAGGGGGAACAGAACAGACTTAGTCCAATTAATACGGATCCCTGAAAACTTACCAAATTCATCAAAGGTCTCGAGGGCTGCGGTTAGCGAGGAGTCAGCATCATGTAAATATAGAAGGGTGTCGTCCGCATAAAGCGATGCCTTCTCCTCCAGAGGGCCAACCCGGAGTCCAATTATCCGGTCCGAGTCCCTGACCAAAACTGCCAAGGGCTCTATAGCTAGAGCGAACAAACTTGGAGATAGGGGACAACCCTGCCGAGTCCCCCTCCGGAGGAGAAAGTAATCCGACAGGAAGTCATTCACCCTGATCCTAGCTCTGGGGGATTTGTACAGCATACCCAACCACCGCAGAAATCCAGGCCCAATACCGAACCGCCTGAGGACCACCCAGAGGTACCCCCACTCAACAGAATCGAAAGCCTTTTCGGCATCAAGGGAGGCTATGACTCTAGTACCTCCGTTATCATGGGGCGTGGCCAGGTTCAGAAAGAGTCGACGGATATTGATGTCGGTGCCCTTACCCGGCATAAACCCAGTTTGATCAATGTGTAATGAGGTCCTCGATCACCCTACCAAGTCTAATGGCCAAAATTTTTGCGAGGAGCTTGGCATCAGCATTAATCAAGGAGATAGGCCTGTAAGAGGCACACTCCTCTGGGTCCTTACCAGGCTTGGGCACCAACACCACTATAGCATCGGACATAGAATCCGGGAGGGAACCAAGGGTATAGAATTGCTGCAGCATCGTTGTAAGTCTGGGAGCCAAAAGCTCCTGATACGTAGCATAGAACTCGATTGGAATCCCATCCGGCCCGGGAGTCTTCCCGGTCTGCATGGAGTGTAGGGCAATCTGCACCTCCTCAAGGGAAATATCTGCGTCTAGTTGCCTAGCTTTCTCTTCATCTAAGGAGGGAAGTGAAACCCGATCTAGGTAGCGGATAAGCTCAGAGTAGTCATAACTAACTTTAGAGGAGTACAAGGCCTGATAATACTCCAGGAATCTGGCACTAATGTCCGCAGGAGAGGTCAGCAAGCCACCATCCTGCGCCCTCAATCTGCCAACATGGGTCACAGCCTGCTGCCCCCTGGCAAGCCAAGCCAGCAGCCGACCGTTCTTATCCCCATATTCGAAGACTCTCTGGGAACTCTCGAGCATGGACTTTTTGGTGAGGTCTATTCTAAGTAGGGACAGGTTCCTAAGGGTATCCTGCCAGGGCACATAGTGAGCCGCATCAGGCGAACAGGTGTAAGCCGCCTCTTGTAATTTTGCCTGGTCCTCGAGATCTCTCAGAGACTGCATAGACCTCCGTTTCTGCACCACTATCCGAGCCATATAATCTCCCCTAAGCCAGGTTTTAAAAGCATCCCATTCTACAAGGGGATTAACTGTGTCAGCATTGTTCATCCAGAAGGTACAAAGTGCCTCCGGCATCTCCTCCTGTATCTCCGGGTCCTTAATCCAGTACCTGGACAGCCTCCACAACCTCACACCCTCCACCTGAGAGAGACGGATAATAACAGCCAGCGGAGCATGGTCCGAGATACCCCTCGAGAGGATCTCAGCACTGACCACTCTCCGCAAAAGTGCGGAGGAGGCAAATGCCAGGTCAATGCAGGACATGGTCCGATAGGTGCTAGAGAGACAGGTGTATTCTTTATTAGATGGATGAAAATGCCTCCACACATCCGTCATATGGAAAGTGGATGCCCAGTTGGCAAGGCCGTGATGCTGGGGACCAGAGGCGTGCAGTCTGTCCAGATCCCTGGACGGGACCAGATTAAAGTCCCCAATAATTAGGACATTATCCACATTATATGCCGTAATCTGTTGCATAAGTGCATGCAAAACATCAAGGTCGGCCGGGGGGGGGCAGGTACACCCCCACCAGCACAAAGGGAATGTCCGAAATTAGGGCATGTAAAAGCACATACCTGCCTCCCGGGTCTAGTTTCACATCCAAGAGCCGAAAGGGCAGGGATCTGTGCACAAGGATACTAACGCCCCTGGCGTAATTAGAATAAGGTGCATGATAGTGTGCACCGACCCATGCCCGCCTCAAACTCAGGACCTTAGATCCCACAAGGTGCGTCTCCTGGAGTATACACACCTGGGGATGCAATTTCCTCAGATAATTAAGTACCAAAGAGCGCTTGACAGCAGAGTTAAGTCCCCTCACATTCCACGAAACCACCATGCACTTAGCCATGAGGGGGACGAGGAATCATAATATACCCAGTATTTCCAAGAAGTCTGTCGGAGTCAACGCTCCCGGGGAGGGAATCCCTCAATCCCGGGTCCATCAAGTCCGGACAGCTCAGTAACCGCAGCACAATGTCATACCAAAGAAACAACCACAGATTAAGCAAATTCTTAGACATAGGACCAACCTTAACCTTATGAGAACAGTAAAACAAACCCAAGCAAACATCAGCGGCAGCTGCCACTCCCCCCCACCCCCCACCCCATGCACCTCTAAACAGTGAGGAGCACTTAAATCCCAAAACACCCATAGTCTAAGAACCAATACTTAAGGTTGGGGTCGTGTAACCAGTGCGGAGCCGTACAACATCTCCAGTGATCGTGGGATCAAGGAGAGCAGGCAGCACAAGTCTGTTCCCGGCATCTCCGAAGTGAGTCAATATCGGATGGAATCATAAACAGTCTCCTGACCAGGCAGGGGCACATTCTTAAGAGTCTGTTGCAAAAATCAGGTGCCATAACCATCAGCGCCAAGTAGGAAGATCAGAGTCTTAGTTATTCAAGTGAGGAGCCAAACGGGGCCCCGGTCTGCCGAACACGTATAGGCATCCCTTCATCCTGGGGGGCAACAGCACGGAAGATCACTTAGGGAGGTAGGCTATCCAGCCAGACTGAGGCATCTTTAGGTGTAGTGAAAAACCGGAGCGACTCACCGTCCACCACCCGTAGCTTTGCCAGAAAAAGGATACTGTATTTGATGCCCTTGCGTCTCAGGGCCACCTTAACCGCATCAAAGGAACGGCGTTGTCGCTGGGTCTCTACCGTGTAGTCAGGAAACATCAGAAGCTTCACGTTTCGGTAGGGGAGGTCCCCGGCAGCGCGGGAGGCACGGAGCAACTCATCCCGGTCACGGAAGTTCAGCAGCCTCAGGATAAAGGTGCGCGGGGGGCCCCTTCAGGTCCGGGCCTAGGAGGGACGCGGTGTGCCCTCTCAACCGCAAAGTATGGGGAGAGCTGGGCTGCAGGTAGCAGGGAGCGGAGAAGATCCTCGATGAAGCATGTGGGTGCCCGACCCTCCACCCCCTCCGGTAGGCCGACGATCCGGAGGTTGTTCCTCCGGCTCCGGTTCTCGGCATCCTCCGCGCGGTATTCAAGGGCCCTGACCTTGGATTGTAGGGCCCGGATCGAAGCATCATGCCCCGTGACCGCATCCTCCACCTCCCCCACCCGGCGCTCGGTCTCCGACACTCGGGCACGGATTTTATCCAAGTCCTGACGGATGAGGCCAACATCCATCTGTACCCTCTCGATGCTGGCGGTAAGTGCCGTTTGGCATGAGGTAATCGCGGCCATCACCTCTGGAATTCCGGGGGGGCCGGAGCAGGATCCGCCTCGTGGTCTGTCTGCGACGCCATATTAGAGAGGCGCACAGGAGAAGGCAGGGAACAGGGCCGCGGGGAGATTTCCTCCGGCGGGCACAGAGTAAACTTCAGCCTTTTTCCCCTCCTCTGATACCCGGAGCCCCTAGCAGGCATTCAGACCTCCGGAGGCAGGCTCAGCTTGCTGGTACAGGGAATTAAACGGATCTCACTCCAGGAGAGCTCGGGAAACACGTCCGGTCAGTCCGCCATCTTGGCCACGCCCCCTTCCCAAACTTTTACTTCACACGCGGTAACACAAGATCAGCAAAAGCAGCCCAAGGGGTGGCGCCAAGAAAAAAAATCTTCCCCTTTATAGTGCCGTCGTACGTGATGGACGTGACCGCGGAGAACAACGAGGAAATTGGGAAATGTCAGTGTGTACGCATGGAAAGCTTGACGAGAAAATCGACAAGCTTAACAAGAATCTCGTCGAAAAAAACGACGTGTTTTTTACGACGAGAAACTCGGTCGTGTGTACGAGGCTTAAGTCTTCACGGCTTATTTTCACAGGATATCACTGCAATTTTCAGCTATATGATTTGCACTTCATGCGATTTTTTTCGGAATCGCACATTTGTTCCATTGTTTTTCCTTGGAATAAGTTTCATTATTATATTTTTTGAGTGTTACTACTCACTAAACTGTAAATCAATTTTTAACATTTGTATCATGTTTTTTATGGATTTTTGGTTGATATTATGTCTATCATTTAAAATACACCCATGATAAAAAAAAAAGTATAGACCCTTCATTTCTTTGTAAGTGGACAAACTTACAAAATCTGCAGGGGATCAAATAATTATTTTTCCCACTGCAATTATGTAACTATGAAATGACCCCTGTTCAAAAGTCCTAGTTCTTAATACTGTGTACTGCCTCCTTTAGCATCAATGACAGTGTGCAGTCTTTTGTAATAGTTATAATTAAAAAATAAATAGCGCTAATCAAACAATTCTTAGTGATGCAGTGATACATCTAATACAAAGAAAGTGAAAAAAGTTCTACAAAGTGCAAATGTGACATTAGTCCATAATGCCGCGTACACACGATCATTTTTCCCGTTGGGAAAAATGTAATTTTTTCCTTTGGACGAGAAAAACGATCGTCTGTGGGCTTTTTGCCGTTTTTCCCGACGGGAAAAACGGCATTAATCACGACGAGAAAAATTAGAACATGCTCTAATTTTTCTCGTCGTGATTCCTGTCATTTTTTTCCGCGGCAGTTTTCCCATAGGGAAACACTGCCGCGGAGCCCACACACGATCGTTTTTCTCGTCAAGAGAAAAAATTACGGGAAAAACGGCCGTGTGTGGGGGAACAAGCCGTTCCCTCGTTTTTCCTGTCGTGATTCACGGCGGTGTTTTCACCGCCGTGAATCACGATCGTGTGTACGCGGCATAAGAATAAGATCGTGTGCACACTTTTAGAACCCTTGCTGATCGGTTCTTATGGACTAATGTCACTTTGTATAACTTTTTGCACTCTTTGTATTAGATGTATCACTAAGAATTGTTTGATCTAGCGCTTTTTTTTGTTAATTTATAAGTTTAGCTGTTGGTGTCACGATTGCTTGAGTGTCTGCTTCATCATTTATTTATGCTCTAGCGCAGATTTTTATATTTTTTCTTTCGTAATAGTTGTCTATGAGGCCCCCAATTCTTGCAGGTGGTATAGCTCCATGGCGATTAGGTGCATTTTGCCAAGACGTCTATTAGTCTTGGCAAAATGCCTCCAGGTCATGCAACGTCTTTGGTCATCTTGCATGAATCGCACGTTTGAGATCTCCCCAGAGAGGTTCAATGATATTAAGGTCAGGTGACTGATGGCCACTCCAGACCCTTCACCTTTTTCTGCTGTAACCACTGGAGGTTCAAATTGGCCTTGTGCTGTCGTGCTGGAAAGTGAAAGAGCATCCCATGCACAGCTTTTCTTGCAGAAGAATGCAAATTGTCTGCCAGTATTTTCTGATAACATGGTGCACTCATCTTGCCATCAACTTTCACAAGATTCCCTCACTGCCTTTAGAGCTCACACACCCCCAAAACATCAGAGCCACTACCATGCTTCACAGTGGGGATAGTATTCTTGTCGCTATAGGCCTTGTTGCCCCCTCCAAACATAGCGCTTATGGTTGTAAAGCTCTGTTTTGTTATTGTCATTCCAGATCACAGTGTGCAAGAAGCTGTGAGGCGTGTCAAGGTTTTGTCGGGCATATTGTAACTGGACTTTTTTGTGGCATTGGCACAGTAAAGGCTTCTTTCTGGCAACTCGACCATGCTGCTCATTTTTGTTCAAGTATCGTCGTATTGTGCTCCTTGAAACAACCACATTGTCTTTTTCCAGAGGAGCCTGTATTTCTCCTGAGGTTACCGGTGGGCTTTTTTTTACCCCTTTCACACTGGGGCGGTGCGGGCGGTAGCGGTATAGTGCAGCTAGCTTTAGCGGTGCTTTACCGCTGTTATAGCAGCACTATTCGGCTGCTAGTGGGGTGCTTTTAACCCCCGCTAGCAGCCAAGGAAAGGGTTAATAACGCCCAAAAAGCACCACTTTGCAGGTGCTTCGGCAGCGCTGCCCATTCTTTTCAATGGGCTTGGGCGGTGGAGGAGCGGTGTATACACCGCCCCTCCACCGCCCCAAAGATGCTGCTTGCAGGACTTTTTTTCCTGTCCTGCAAGCGTACCGCCCCAGTGTGAAAGTGTGAGCACTCAGGCTTTCACACTTGGGTGGCTTGAGAGGCACTTTACAGGCGCTATTTTTAGCGCTAAAATGCCTGAAAAGCACCCAGTGTGAAAGGGGTCTTAATATTCTGAACAATTGTGGCTTCAATCTTTCTTGGTCTACCCGACCTTGGCTTGGTATCAAGAGATCCCAGAATTTTCCACCTCTTAACTACTTCCGTTGTACTGCGGCAGGTTGGCTCTCCTTCGCAAATTGGCGTCATTGTACGTCGGGCGCGTACACAGCGACCTGTGGGCGCACACGCGTGCCTATTTGCTAGCTGGGGAGCCAATCAACCTGCGATCGCTCCACAGAGAGGAAGAACGGGGATCTGCCAGTGTAAACAAACAGATCCCCGTTCTGTCAGGGGAGTGGAGTAAGATTGTCTGTTCCTAGTGATTAGGAACAGCGATCTTTCTCTACTCCCTGTCAGTCCCCTCCCCACACAGTTAGAAAGCACCTCCCTAGGGAAAATTTAACCCTTTGATCGCCCCTGGTGTTAATCACTTCCCTGCCATTGTCATTTATACAATAATTGGTGCTTTTTTTTTTATAGCACTGATAGCTGTATAAATGTCACTGGTCCCAAAACAGTAAATCTGTCCGCCGCAATGTCGCAGTCCCGCTAAAAAATTCGCAGATAACTAGTAAAAAAATAATAATAAAAATGTCATAAATCTATCCCCTATTTTGTAGATGCAATAACTTTTGCGCAAACCACTCAAGCTTACTGCAATTTTTTCCCCAAAAATATGTAGAATACATATTGGCCTAAACTGAGGAACAAATTTGATTAACTTTTTTTTTTTTGTATATTTATTATAGCAAAAAAAATTATTATTTTTTTTGGTTTATAGTGCAAAAAAAAACAAAAAAACGCAGAGGTGATCAAATACCACCAAAAGAAAGCTCTATTTGTGGGGAAAAAAAGGACATCAATTTAATTTGGGTACAACGTCGCACAATTTTCTGTTAAAGCCACAATGTGCCGTATCGCATAAAATGGCCTGGTCATTAAGGGGGTATATTCTTCCGGTCCTTAAGTGGTTAATAAGTGATTGGACAGCACTGACTGGCATATTCAAGGCTTTGGATATCTTTATATATAATTTTCCATCTATGATAAAGTTTTAATAAAACACTCATTTACCAGAGACTTGTTGGCAATCCCAGTCATAACAGATCACCTTTCCATACCAAATTGCTGTTTTGTACCTGTCTTTGGCCTCGTACACACGGCCGAGAATCTTGTTTTTCTTGACGAGATTCTTGGACAAGAAACTTGTCCCGGCCGAGTGTACACACGCTCGATTCAAAGAACCCGCGGTTCTTTGAATGGAGCGAACGCGGTGACGTCATCGACTACGACGAGTGTGTGCTCGTCACATTCGATGGCGTCGCCGCCATCTTGTTACACCCTACCTATGCCTAGGAAGCTACCGCGCATGCTTCAAAGTCATTTCGAGCATGCGCGGGTTTCCACGGCGACAGGTAAGTGTACACACACACACTTTTCTCGTCGAGAAACATGCTGACGAGAATCTCGATGAGAAAATGGAGAATCCTGACGAGAAAATAGAGAGCAGGTTCTCTATTTTTCTCGTCGAGATTCTTGTCGGTTTTCTTGACAAGAAACCTGAAAGCCACGTACACACGACCGATTTACTCTTGCTGGTTCTTGCCGAGAAAATCGGTCGTGTGTACGAGGCTATAGTCATCTCTGCCACAGCTCAAACAGTAAACTACCCGTAACACCACCAGTAGTAAGGACTGTAACAATTCAGATCCAGAGGTTGTCTTCGGGAAATAGAGGCAAGAGTGCTGCCAGCATTGCCGCAAAGGTTAAAGGGGTGGGGGGTCAGTCTGTCAGTGCTCAGACCATGCGCCGCACACTGCATCAAATTGGTCTGCATGCCTGTGTTGTGGAAATTATGAACTTCGTCTATAAGGAAATAATTCCTAACATCTTAACCCTTCTCTTCTTTTTTTCTGTTACAGATTGTCTCTACAAAAAAATCTCATCCTTGTCCTGCCCCAACTTGGCCTCTTCTGTCTACAACAGTTCACTGTCATCCACCCTGGATACCTTTGCCCCCCTCACTACACACAGAATCAGGCCCCGACCGCTACAACCCTGACAGACAATACCAGAAGCCTCAAAAAACGTAGCCGCGCTCTTGAGCGTCTGTGGCGTAAGACTAAGTCACAGCAAGATTTCAGCCAATATAAATCTGCCCTTACAAAATACCATTCCTGCCTCCAAACTGCCAAACAGACCTACTTTATCACTCTCATTAACATCCTCTCACGCAGTCCCCGTCAACTCTATTCTACCTTTACCACTCTACTTCGTCCCCCATTACCTCCACCTACTAACTTACTCACTGCCCAGGAGATTGCTAATCACTTCAAAAATAAGATTGAGACAATTCCTCTCGAGATCTCCACTCTACAGATATCTCCCTCACTCTTCACTCCTTGTCCTCCTGCACTATCAATACTTCCCTCTTTTAACCCAGCTACTATAGCGGAAGTCACTAAACTTTTTTCTCACGCCCACCTAACCTCCTGCCCCCTGGACCCTGTTCCTTCTCAAATACTACGATCACCATCTGACTCTATCCTACACTCTTTAACTCATATCTTCAACCTCTCACTCTCTACTGGCATCTTCCCCAACCCTCTGTAGCACTTACCCCCATTTAAGAGAGCGTCTGGTTTTGTTTTGGGTCATGCAAACTACCTCCAAGGCTTCCGTTGTCAGGGTATATAGAGTCTTTAGAAAAGCCAATGTCCACACAGATGTAAAACCTAAATAATAAGGCTTTATTTTTCCCTTGCAGTGGAAACTTGAGGAGAAAGTAGGAAACAAGAGAAGTATAGGGGAAGGTTCAGGCACGCAACACTAAAGTCACACAAAGTCTTGTAAACGTCGCCACTCAAGCCTGAGTGGGTATTGCTCACCCGGATAGTTCAGTTTTCTGGTCCTAGCAGCCGGAAAGACGCACGGATCTATTTCTAACGGTCTCTGTCACAGACCCTGAGGTGAATCTGAGGATGCGTTCAGGAATCCTCTGCCACAGGATTATCAAAGTCCCGAACCTCCTAGCCAAGCAATAAGAGAGAGCTTCTATGCCAGATTGGCATATTGCGAGGCCTTTAAGTTCATGGATCCCTCCTTAAGTAGGTTGCCAGGCCTCTCCCGAGACAGCAATACCATCGCCAGTCTCCTCTGGGAAAGGTCCTCCCCCGGCTTTCTCTCCTCAAGAGTAGACTTCCCGAAAATGGGTAGCATGGGATCCTCTTCAAAAGGTGTAGGCCCCCAGCCAGCGGAGCTGAGCCTACCAGGCCTACCAAGCAGCGATGCAGGCTCGGGCTGAAGGTGCCCGGGGCTGGAACACACACACGCACCCCGTGCCATGCGGGCCAGGAGGCGCGCACACCAACCACGAATCAATGGCATCTGCCCCTTATGTACCCCCTCCCAGCATGCACAGCAGGCCAACCACACCCACCGCACGGCTGCCGAGAAAGGACACCCAATGTGGTGTGATACCCCTGTATTTCAACCTGGGCTGGTGGTGGCAGTGCCACCTACAGGCGAACAGGGAACACAACCGCCAGGCAGCATCACACCCAGAGCAGAAGCAAATTTTAGACACAATTAAACAAGTCTGAGCCCAACTATGGCTCAGACATACCCTTAAATTTAACATAGCGTCCCAATTATTTGGGAGGGGCGTTACACCTCTAAAATATGCACTAGTCATTCCCATACCAAAAAAGGCCTCACTAGACCCCATCAATCTTAACAACCTAAGACCCATCTCTTTACTTCCTTTTGCCTCCAAACTCCTTGAACGTTTAGTCTACAACCGACTGAGCAACCACCTCCTTGAGAATAACCTTTTTGATCTCCTTCAGTCTGGATTTCGCCCACAGCACTCCACAGAAACTGCCCTCCTAAAACTCACAAACGACTTGCTAAAAGCGAAAACCAACGGTCATTATTCCATACTCTTATGCCCCATACACACGATCGTTTTTCATGCCGTTAAAAATGCCATTAAAAAAAATGGCCATTAAAAATGATCGTGTGTAGGCTCCAGAGCATTTTTAACGACGTGAAAAACGGGCAAATTAAAATTTCGAACATGCTCTCTTTTTTCACGTCGTTTTTCATGTCGTTTTTTTTAACGACGTGAAAAACGATAGTGTGTATGCTTTAACGACGTGAAAAAAAATGCGCATGCTCAGAATCAAATATGAGACAGGAGTGCTCGTTCTGGTAAAACTAGCGTTCGTAATGGAGATAGCACATTCGTCACGCAGTCACGGACTGAAAAGCACGAGACTGAAAAGAGCGAATCGTCGCTCAACAAACCTTACTAACATGAAGGGTGGCGCCATTCGAACGGAACTTCCCCTTTATAGTGCCGTCGTACGTGTTGTACGTCACTGCGCTTTGCTTGATCGTTTTTTAAAATGATCGTGTGTACGCAAGACAGGCTTGAGAGGAAACATGAAAAAAAACGACGTGAAAAACGGCAAGAAAAAAAATGGCAAGAAAAACGATCGTGTGTATGGGGCATTACTCTTGGACCTTTCCGCTGCCTTTGATACAGTTGACCACCCCCTCCTCCTCAAAAAACTAAATTTGCTTGGTCTCCATGGCTTTACCGTTGGTTCGAATCTTACCTATCTCACCGCACCTTCAGTGTCACTTACAACTCCACTTCCTCCTCTCCATCTCCTCTTACTGTTGGGGTCCTCCAAGGCTCTGTCCTTGGACCTCTGCTATTCTTGATCTACACATCCTCCCTGGGTCAGCTGATAGCCTCCCATGGCTTCCACTACCATTTATATGCTGACGACACCCTAATCTATCTCTCTGCCCCTCAGCTCACACCATCAATCTCCTCACGCATTACGGATTTACTAACAGACATATCAGCCTGGATGTCAATCCACTTCCTCAAACTGAATCTATCTAAAACTGAGCTCTTAATATTTCCTCCCCCACGTGCCCCTTCCCCTGACTTCTCTATCAAGATCAATGGCACATCTATCAGTCCGTCCCCACATGCCAGGGTGCTAGGGGTAACCTTAGACTCTGAACTGTCCTTTCAGGCCCACATGCAATCCCGGTTTAAATCATGCCGCCTTGGCCTCTGCAATATTTCCAGAATATGCCCCTTTTTAACTAATGACACCACCAAGCTTCTAATTCACTCCCTGGTCATCTCTCGCCTCGACTACTGCATCTCCCTCCTCATTGGATTACCTTTACAAAGACTATCCACCCTTCAGTCCATCATGAATGCCGCTGCAAGACTCATACACCTTACCAACCATGCAGTGTCCTCCACCCCTAGCTGCCAATCCCTTCACTGGCTCCCACTCACCCAACGAATAAAATTCAAAGTACTAACAATAATTTACAAAGCCACCCACAACTCGGCCCCCAGCTACATCACTAACCTAGTGCCAAAATACCAACCAAGCCACTCTTCGGTCCTCCCAAGACCTCCTGCTCTCTACCTCCTCCAATGCTCGCCTCCAGGATTTCTCCAGAGCTTCTTCCATCCTTTGGAACTCCCTACCCCAATCTGTCCAACTGTCCCCTAATCTATCCATATTTAGACGATCCCTGAAAACTCTACTCTTTAAAGAAGCCTATCCTGCTTCGAACTAACACTGTTACTTCCTCCATCAGCTCATCCCCCACATCTATTACCTTTTGTATCAATTGACCCTCCCTTTTTAGATTGTAAGCTCTAATGAGCAGGGCCCTCTGGTTCCTCTTGTACCAAATTGTAATGTAACTGAAATGTCTGCCTTTATTTTGTTAAGCGCTGCGCTATATAAAACCTGTATAATAATAATAATTACGCTGCGCTAATAAGCACAATTACAGCTCTTTCGTACAATATGGGAAAGCGCGCTTGCATAATACCAAGTATCACAGATACAAAGGCTTCTATCACGTTGGGAGGTCAGTATATCATCCTAGTGACCTAAAGTGGTCCTGTTTGTTTAGATAGAGATAACAAAAAGAGGTGGTGGCTTCACAATGAGCCAGACACTTGTATACATTTAAATAGTGTGACGGTATGCAAGGTGAGATAATGGATAATCAATATATATTTCACCTCATCAGGGGAGGGCTGGGCCAGGAGGCAGGGTGGCAATTGCCTCCCAGGCCACCCTAACTTATGTTCAAAATGGACGGCAGCCGCTGCCCGCTACCATTTTTCTTTTTTATTCTGGTCTAGGAAGTTGGGCCGGGGGCATGGCCATGGTGGCCGACCACTAGCTGTTGCATTCCGGGAGTTGTAGTCCGCACTCAAGCTTCTGGTGGGTGGAAAACACAGCAGCGCAGAGGAAACTACAACTCCCTGGGACCGGATTTTTGGAAGCAGGCAAAGGCAGGGCGTGCCAGGGAGTCGGGACGCAGGGCTGGGTGCTGGCTGCAACTTGACCCCAGGATCAGGAGCGTTACCCCCCCAAGGAGACCGTGGCGTGCAAGGACCTGCTGAGCTGAGATCGCTGAGGTGAGAGACCCTGACACACCTAGCTGACCCCCCATCTCCCCCATGTAACCTGCCACAGTGATCACGCTGCATTGATGGGCACTGGCGTTGGCTGCATTGATGTGCACTGGTGAGGCTGCATTGAAAAACCAGGTGGGCCATGGATGGTGAGCTGATTCGGCGGTTTAATGGGCCACTTGACTGGACTTGCCCCCCCAGGCCTAAGGCCGCCAGCCCTCCCCTGCCTCTCATGCATTCTGTTGCAAGAGACTGAAGTGGAATCCGGCCCGGGTTTTTCCAGCCACTGTGGCAGGCTTGGTTCCGGTCCAGATGTTGTGGTCTACTTGAGTCCACGCTCAAGTGGAGTTTAAATGAGCAGGAAGAGAACACAGGATAGCTCCGGCCTAAGATTCAGAAGGGAATCTGAGAGAGAGTTCTGTTTGTACTTAAAAAGGTTTGCTTTGCCACATGTTTTGTGGGTGTAGGGGACCAGCCCCACACCGTATAGCGAGGAGCCTACTGTATAGTCTAGCACTGGATGGCAAGGATTTGTTTTACTATTTTTTGTTTGTTTTCATTATTTTGCAAACCTCTGCTAAATAAGCCTGGCAAACAACCAAATTTTAAAGAAATTGCTTGCAGGCTGACCTTTTTTTCCAGAAAGATGATCCCCATGAGCTAATCTCCCACACGTGTTGGAGAATGTGGCAAATTTCTAAAGATGGAAGAAATATTAAAGGCCCTGCTACAGGCCAATGCAGCTCAGCGGGAAACCAACGGCCAAGTCGCAGAGGCTGCTGCAGCACAACAGGTGGCTCAGCAGGAGATGAACCGGCAGTTTGAAGAGGTTCTGGTGGAATTGAAAAAGGGGTTTGCACCTCCTGTGCCAGTGGAACCAAAATTGGTATGTGCCTCGAACCATAGCAGAATCAGACTGCATGGTGTAGCTTTTGCCGAGCAGATGAAGTCTGATGTAATACTCCTGGGAAGATCCAGGTACGCCTACTGCTCCATCCCCCACCTGTTTGCGCTCCCTCCCTGGTGTCTGTGGATAATGGCACCAGGGTATACTCACAAACCCACCATATTGCTAATCTGCAGTATAGCAGGCTGCATTCTGTCCTGGCCTACGCACCATATAGCTCACCTGCCTCAGCAGACATGTGCCACTCCCATCTGGAATTAGTCAGGGACTTTGGATGCCTTTACTTCAGTTTCACTGATCCCTGGGTGGTAGCCTGCTCCAGCCATGCAGTTCTCCCTCCAAAAAATCTTGGGAAGCCAGTGGCCATGATCCATCCATATCAATCAGCAGCAAACAGGAGCTCAGCCAGCAACCAACGACATGGAGCTTGACCAAATGTGAGTAAGGGAGGGCTCCACTAGAGCCTCGGCGCCCATGGGGATAGCTACTTCTCCTTTGGTGGATAAGGAACCTTGGGAAAAACGAAGAAGGTAATGGAGAGGGAAGGTCCCACAGCTAGGATACTTACAAAAGTAGCTTAGAAAACCCTAGATATGCAACCTCGCCAAGTCCACTGTTGCGGAATCATGGGGAAGCATATACAGGGAGGCCCCTGCAACTAGCACGAAGGCCTGAGGAAAAACTAACAAACCATTTAGATGTTCCTGCTAGGCCAGTGGAAACACAAATACTGAGGACGCTAGGTGACTGTGCTCTTTTTATTTGATTGTGGATGATGTGTTTCCTGTTTTTAGGTGGGTTTTTTAGGTGGGTGGAGTCACTCTCTCACATGCTGTCCTGGAAGATGAAATGGGAAAAATAATTAAAAAGTCCACTGCCCTACTTCCAATGTCCCCTGCCCTACTGACCACATAATCTGCCCTATTGACATGACCACTGCCCTACTGTCCCTGTCCGCTGCCCTACTGACATGTCCCCTGCTCAACTGACACTGTCCACTGCTCTACTGTCACCTTCCACTGCCACCGTTCACTGCTCTACTGACTGACACTGTCTTTTAAGGTAGTATAAGTTTATATTTTTACAGCAACATTTGTTTTATTATAGTTTTCTTAATGTTTATATATTAAGTTGTCCTTACTATTTAGTTAGGCCTTGCTAGTTATTTGCTAAAAAAATAAATAAGGGAGGGGGCCTGAACCCTGGTGATCTTTGATCTCTTTCATGTTGTTTAGGTAGATCTCCACCTCTCAAAGGTTGCCTACCCCTGTTTTATAAAAAGCAGCAGTGCAGCGCAAACACAAATATACACAGTTCTAGCAATAAAATAAAATGTCCATATGTAGAGAAATTAAATCTTCAAAGGTCAGATGAAAGAGACCACGAAGTGTCCAGAGTGAAGAGAATACAATTTTCAGGTGATTCTGTGACACCCTCCACCAATGATAGCAGTGGCAGCTCACTTCAACAAATGGACCCCTGCAGGGCTGGACTGGGACCAAAATTTGGCCCTGGACTTCATCCAGACCGGCCCACTTTAATTCAATAAAATGCTGCCCCCCACCCCCCAAAAAAATCACGCCCACTAAAAGGCCCCTACATCCATTGTATATCATGAGAGGGTGAGCGAGAGGGGAATGAGAGAGAGAGAGCGAGAGGAAGGGTTGAGGGAAAGGGGATGAGAGGGGGTGGTGAGAGAGGGGGGTGAGTGTAAGAGAGAGGGAGTGAGTGTAAAGAGAGGGGGTGAGTGTAGGACCCCTTACACACTGAGGCATTTTTCAGGCGCTTTTGGGCTAAAAATAGCGCCTGTAAAGCCCCTGAAAAACGCCTCCGCTGCAGACCCAGTGTGAAAGTCCTCCAAGCAGCATCTTTGGGGCGGTGGAGGAGCGGTGTACACACCGCTCCTGCCCATTGAAATGAATGGCTGAGAGACAGAGGAGGGGTCTGAGAGACAGAGGAGGGGTCTGAGAGACAGAGGAGGGGTCTGAGAGACAGAGGAGGGGTCTGAGAGACAGAGGAGGGGTCTGAGAGACAGAGGAGGGGAGCTGAGAGACAGTGGAGGGGAGCTGAGAGACAGTGGAGGGGAGCTGAGAGACAGTGGAGGGGAGCTGAGAGACAGTGGAGGGGAGCTGAGAGACAGTGGAGGGGAGCCGAGAGACAGTGGAGGGGAGCCGAGAGACAGTGGAGGGGAGCCGAGAGACAGTGGAGGGGAGCCGAGAGAGGAGGGGATAAAAGAGGGGGGGACTGAGAGACACGGGAACTGAGAGACAGAGGAGGGGTCTGAGAGACAGAGGAGGGGTCTGAGAGACGGCGGAGGGGAGCTGAGAGACGGCGGAGGGGTCTGAGAGAGGAGGGGTCTGAGACAGAGGGGGGATAAAAGAGGGGGGGACTGAGAGACAGAGGGGGGTCTAAGAGACAGAGGGGGAGCCGAGAGACAGGAGAGACATGGGGGGAGCTGAGAGACGGGGGGGAGCTGAGAGACGGGGGGGAGCTGAGAGACGGGGGGGGGCTGAGAGACAGAGGGGGGGCTGAGAGACAGAGGGGGAGAGCTGAGAGACAGAGGAGGAGAGCTAAAAGAGGGGGGACTGAGAGACACAGGAACTGAGAGACAGAGGGGGAGCTGAGAGACAGAGGGGGAGCGCTGAGAGACAGAGGGGGAGCGCTGAGAGACAGAGGGGGAGCGCTGAGAGACAGAGGGGGAGCGCTGAGAGACAGAGGGGGAGCGCTGAGAGACAGAGGGGGAGCGCTGAGAGACAGAGGGGGAGAGCTGAGAGACAGAGGGGGAGAGCTGAGAGACAGAGGGGGAGGTCTGAGAGACAGAGGGGGGGTCTGAGAGAGGGGGGACTGAGAGACAGAGGGGAGGGCTGAGACAGACCACATAGCACTGTCCCTTTCTGCAGTCCCTCCTCTGCTCACCTCCCCGCTGTCTCAGTGTTCTGGCATGTTTGTGTAGGATGCCAGGTACCTGATGGCCATCAGCGGCAGCGCCGAGTCTCCCTCTTGATCCGGGGGGTGCTCACGCTGCTCTGCTCCTTACAGCGGCGCATGTTCTCTTCCTCTGGGCTCCCAGTCAGCCTGCCCTCCGGCCCAGGCCGCATGGTTCCTGGAGCAGAGAGGAGATGGAGGAATCAAGGTTCTGGGAGCGCCGGGGTGGCCGCGCTCGCTACTGTCCGCCTCTTCGTGGTCAGGGAGGGGGTGGAGCTCTTCTCCCTCGGAATTTTACATCCAACTGCCCTCCTCGATGGCCACCTTCCCCGAATCCCCGCCGCTGTTTGCTGCCACGCTCCCGCTGCCGCAAAACTGCATCAAAAAACGGCCCACAAAAGAAAAAAAAATTTTTTCTTTTTTTTGTGAGGGTCGCTGTTTGCTACCACGCTCCCGCTGCCGCCGAACTGCATAAAAAAAACGGCCCACAAAAAAATATATATATATATATATATATATATATATATATATATTTTTTTTTTTTGTGAGGGTCGCTGTTTGCTGCCACGCTCCCGCTGCCGCCGAACTGCATAAAAAAAACTAATTTCGGTCAGTTGGTTTGAAATGG
This sequence comes from Rana muscosa, assembly GCA_029206835.1. NCBI lineage: Eukaryota > Metazoa > Chordata > Amphibia > Anura > Ranidae > Rana > Rana muscosa. The sequence goes on from CM055123.1 coordinate 769,538, forward strand.
TCACACAGACGAAACTGACCGTTAATACTAATTTCCAAGTAAAGAAAGATAACACTTTCGGTGCTAATATTCCAGGTGAGTTCTATATTTTTATCATTATTATTCATGTAGCGATACCCTCACCTAAGAAGGCCGCAGATTTAGTTTGGGCCCTGAAGACAGCTCCGCCAACCCCCGGCAATATACTCGACCCCCTACTGGCACAGCTAGTTCTGACAGCAATATGTATGTCTTATACTGTATGAGTAATTAAACATCAAGACAATAATAGTATAAAATGGGTATAAGATTTACTTAAGCTTTTGATAAAAAAAAGGGGGTTAACATTTATCACAGTTCACAAAATATATATATAATGCAGAGCCCTGCAACACTAACACACTATGAATATGGAGTTAACAGCAACAAGTGCGCCACGTGGGCGACCGTTAGCTAGGCGTCCTGTGGCGCAGTAACCAAACAAATTAGAAAAACTGACCAGGCCTGGTTCTGATATCTACAACTTAGTCTATAGGGGATGATGTTCTTTTCTTCACCGGCAGGTCTTTAACGGTGGTGCACATTAACAGAGTATGATTTGTAATCCAATGGGAAAGGTAAAGATGGGGTAAACACTTTTCTATGCGAACTGAGTTCAGCTCTGATAAGGTTCTTCAGTGAAAATATCAGGAACAACTTCTGGGCCACGGCAGTCTATAGGCCTATTAGCAGTAACAGTATATGGTTTAGGCATACGCCCTCTCACCCGCCCGGACTGCGGTCCCAGTCTGCGAACTTCCACCAACTGTGTCATCACACACACACACAGTGTCTCCAGCGATCGGGCCCCCGATCCAACGAATGCTGTAGTTAAGCGAAGTCAGATGCCACCCCGGCTCGCAGAGGGGTGGAAGGCTCTTTGGTGCTGCGCAAGACCTCAGGCTTCAGGCCTTGCACTCCGACACATCCGCACAGGAGGATCAGTCTCTGAAGTCTCGTGTCCCAAAGAGGCCGAGCCCAGCCTCGCCTCCTCCTCTTATAACCCCTCCCATGAGTCTCTGCGGTGGAAACATTGCCGAATGGGGTTCTGGGTAATGTAGTCTCTCTGCGTTAAAGGGGAACACCCCGCTACACACTCCCCCCACTTAAACTCTTTGGTCCCCAAAGATAAACCTTAACAAAGACTATGTACAACTCTAGTTAATTCTGCAAACGATGTTGGCATAGGGAATTCCCACCAAAACTGAGGGGTAGAATTCCCTTGCCCACAGGTCACATTATCATGGGTGGCCTGCCTAACTGTGCCAGAGAGTGAGTTGGGGTTGCCCTCCACTAAATGGACAGTGGAGGGATCGGGATTATCAGCATTCCTCCTAGCAGTAACTACAGAGTCCTCTGAGCTATTCCCCATTTGTGGGTAGGTCAGCTTCCTAGGAGGCCGGATGACTCTATGAGCCCTTTGCTCTCTTGGGATTTCTGGCTCTGGTGCCACAGGCTCCTCTTCCTCTGAGCAACTATCATGTGCATCTTCCCAGTAATCTGTTGAAGGACTAGATGGGATGAACTCTGTGGCTTCTGGGTTCAGTGTTCCATCTGGAGTGTCTTCAGTGGTTGGAAGATCTATAGTAGAAGTTCCCGGAGTTGGGGAAGGCCACAGCCAATCAAGTTCTCTTTCTTCACATTCACTAAGTTGAGAGGCCTCTCCATCTTCGGTTCGGGAGGTCTGCGACCAAGTGTTCGGCCTAGGAGTATCCAGGATAGAGACCGGATCAGGGGAGTCTCTCACGGGAGGTATCCTGACTGCCTCAGCAAGTGGGAGCAGGTGGTTTCGATGCCACGTCTTCAGTGGTCCTACCTTTCCTTCTGGCTTCAACTTGTAGACAGGTAGGCCCGGCAGCTTCCTGCAGATGACATAGGGTTCAGATCTCCATCTGTCTGCAAGTTTGTGTTTTCCAGGGACCCCCAGATTGCGTAGCAGTACTCGGTCCCCAGGCTGTAAGTCCTGCACCCGGACCTTCAAGTCGAAGTTTCTTTTGTTTCGAGCTCCCCTTTGGTCTGAGGCCGCTTGAGCTTGTTCATAGGCTACTTTCAGGCTGTGTCTGAGCCTGTCCACATATCCTTTGTGAGATGTGGCTGAGGAATGTTCCAGAGAGGTGCCAAAGGCCAAGTCTACAGGTAGTCTCACTTCTCTCCCAAACATGAGTCAATATGGGGAGTAGCCTGTCGCATCACTAATGGTGCAGTTGTAAGCATGTACTAGGGCTGCTATGTGTTTGCTCCAATGTTGCTTTTTCTCACTTTCCAGAGTCCCCAACATGTTAAGCAAGGTTCGGTTAAACCTTTCCGGCTGAGCATCTCCCTGTGGGTGGTAAGGTGTAGTTCGAGTCTTCTTGATTCCCAACGAATCCAGGAGTTTCCGGATCAGTTTACTCTCAAAGTCCCTTCCTTGATCTGAATGAAGTCGCTGGGGCAGCCCATAATGGACAAAGTACTTCTCCATAAGTACCTTGGCTACGGTGGAGGCCTTCTGATCTTTGGTTGGGAAAGCTTGGGCATACCGGGTGAAATGGTCGGTTATCACCAGAACATTTGCTAGTCCACTCAGGTCGGGTTCGAGGCAGAGAAAATCAATGCATACCACATCCATTGGGCCTTGACTTTGTAGATGGCCCATTGGGGCAGCTTGATGGGGTAAAGTCTTCCTCTGGATGCATCGTGCACATGAGTGGCAGTACTCTTCTACCTCTGCCCTCATGCAGGGCCAATAGAACCGACTTCTGACAAGTTGAAAGGTCCTTTCAGCCCCTAGGTGGCCATGATTGTCATGCAGGGCAACCAGAACAGTCTCTCGATGCTTCTCTGGGAGGAACAGTTGCCACTTATCTTCTGAGTCATCAGAGGGGCCCCTTCGGTAGACCACTCCCTGATGTACCTGCAACCTGTCCCATTCTTTCCTCAACAGGCGAGCTTCCTTTGAGGGATGATGCAGGAGTCTGTTTGGATCCTGATTCTCCAGGGCCTCCAGGACCAATCTCCCCATGGGGTCTTCCAATTGGTCACACCTCAACTCCTTCTTGGACAGTCTCGGCAGGTTGTCTTCTTCCAGTTGAGTCACTCCACAGTAGTGTTTGGGGACTCCCACCATGGTAACTCCTATTTCCTCTGCTCTGGAGCCTCCTCTGGCTTGGAATTCAGCTCCTTGACAAAGGGCCCGCACCCCGTCCGGTGCCACTTGGGTCCAATCTTCTACGTCACTGGTGGGGGCATGAGACCTCCTGGACAGAGCGTCTGCATCTCGATTCCCAGCCCCTGGCCTGTACTTTAGGCTGAAATTTAACCCAGACAATGCGGCCAGCCACCTGTGTCCAGTGGCATCCAGTTTGGCCGTGGTGAAAAGGCAGGTAGGGGGTTGTTGTCAGTCTTCACAGTGAACTCCGCCCCATACAGGTAGTCTTTGAGCTTGTCCACTACCGCACACTTGAGGGCCAGGAACTCCAGCTTGTGGGTGGGGTAGTTCTTCTCAGAGGGGGTCAGGCTCCTACTCACGTAGGCAACAGGCCGCAGTTGTCCCTCGTGCTCCTGATAAAGCACTCCTCCCAGACCGTCATGACTAGCATCTACGTGTAGTTCATAGGGCTTGGTTGGGTCTGCGTAGGCCAAGACTGGAGCAGTGGTCAGGCTCTTCTTCAACGCCTGGAAGGCCTCTTCACACTTCTGATTCCACTGATCTCTGATGGACTCTCCCGGCTTCCTGGGCCCTGAGTCATCCTCTTCTCCCTCAGTCTTGAGCAGTTCATTCAATGGTCTAGCAATTCGGGCGAATCCCTCCACAAACCTCCTGTAATAGGAGCAGAACCCCAAGAAGGATCTGAGTTCTGTTACTGTGGTGGGTCGTGGCCAGGAGGTAACTGCCTCCAATTTCTCGGGGTCTGTGGCCACCCCTTCTTCAGACACTATGTGCCCCAGGTAGTTCACAGAAGACTGGTAGAACCGACACTTCTCAGGCGAAAGTTTGAGTCCCTCCTCACTGAGTCTCCTCAAGACTTTTTCCAGCCTCTCCTCGTGCTCCTCCAGGGTTCTTCCAAAGACAATGACATCGTCCAGGTATACAAGGACTTCAATAAGGTTCATGTCTCCTACAGTCTTCTTCATGAGACGTTGGAAGGTAGCTGGGGCTCCAGACAGACCTTCAGGCATCCGGTCGAATTCAAAGAACCCCACTGGGGTTATGAAAGCTGTCTTCTCCTTGTCTTCTGGGTGCATAGGGATCTGATAGTACCCGCTCTTGAGATCCATAACGCTGAACCACTTGGCTCCAGACAAGCTCTGTAGGGCATCCTCTATCCTTGGAGTGGTATACTGGTCGGGTATGGTTCTCCTGTTGAGAGTCCTGTAGTCGATACAGAGCCTCAATGACCCATTCTTCTTCCTGACCACCACTATCGGAGAGGCATAGGGGCTTCTAGACTCCCGTATCACACCAGTCCTCTTGAGTTCTGCAAGTTGTTCCCTTAGATCCTCCAGATCTGCTAGGGGGACCCGCCTGACCCTCTCTCTGAAGGGCTTATCTTCCTGGAGGCGGATCCAATGGGTGGCACTCCTTGCACACCCCACATCGAACTCCTCTTTAGAGAAGATCTTCTCCCATCTGTTCAACTGGGCCTTGGCTCTCTCTTTCCAAGCCCTGGGCAGATTCGGGTTTCCCATGGATATCTTCTCCCAAGCATCTCCTCCTTCGCCCACCTCTGACAGGTTGACAGGGGCAGAAGGGCTCACCTGCCCCAGCAGCATCCTGGCTGGGATTTCCATGGGGCCATCTGTATTGTTCCTAACACTCACTGGGACTCTACAATGGGCCTTCTTTAGGGCCTTCAGCGGAATCACTTCTGGTATCACTTCCAGACCGTGGGACCCTTCCCCTGGGTCAGATTCCAACATGACAAAGGGTCCGGGCTGCTCCCAAGTAAGCTTCACAGTGGCTCTGAGACAGGTTACTTCACCGGGCTGCAACACTATCCCTCCTCTTCCAAGTCTCCACACCTTCCCTATCACCTCTCCTGGGGTCTTCTGCTCTAAGACCAGCCGTTGGTAAGCCGTCTTCAGCATGGGGTGGATCTTGGTGGCCGCTTCACCTTCTTCTTTCACTATAGAAGTCAGAAGTCTTCGGACCAGATCCGTGTTCGTCCCTATTATAAGGGAACTCGTGTTGGCTCCCAGCGGCCGAGGGCACACAACCGCCAGGGTGTCAAACACTTCGGCTTTTCCAGCCACAGATGGGTCAAAGATCATCCTGACAGGCAGATAGCCATCGTAGGGGAAGTTCTGGGTTCCAATCCCACATATCTCTAGTCCCTCTATCTTCCGGATGGGTAGGTGACTCAAGTGCTTATCGTAGAAATCTCTGTATAGCAGGGTCACTTGCGCCCCAGTATCCAAGATTGCTCTGGTGTAAACTCCATCCACTTGAATGGATACTATAGGAGATGGGCCTACCAGCTTCTCCGGATATGGCCCGGCAGGGGTCGCCTTCTTCAGACTTTTTCTCTTTGAACCTTCTCTCGTCCAATCCCCTTTGGACTTCAGTCTTTCTTGAGTCTGGTATGCATTGACTTCCCTCCTTTTACTGGGTGTAGGGACCCGCTGAGGGATACTATTATTTTTCTTAGGTGTGCACCCCCTCTGGGGAGTGCTGTGCCTCTTCTGAGGGGTCTTGCCCCCTTTCTCTGGGGTGTATCTCTGTTGAGGAAAGTTGTGTTTCCCCCGAGGCGTTTTATCTCCTGTTATTTTCTGCTTTGCTTTCAGCTTGGAGCTCACTGAAGGTGATGGGCACCCGGTTGACTCCTTCACCGGGGCCCTCTGAAGTTTCCCGCCGGCTTGCGGTTGTCTATTTTCTTCTTCTTGGGACTGGAGCATGTAGCCGCAATATGTCCAATTCCTCCACAGTTAAAGCAGACTATATCTCCCCATTCTTGTAAAGATGCGGGTGCTGAGGCAATTGGGAAGAATTCCTTCTGTCAGGGTCACCTGTGGCCAGGTGACAGATGCACACCGTAGGGGGACAGGAGTGCACCGCGAGGTAGTGAACCCTATGGCTGGCTTCTGTGGATAGGAAACTGGGTGGTTGTGGAAAGCGGGACCAGAGGAGCACAACCGGGATCCCAACGGAAGCGAGAGCCAAGATTCCCCAGGGCGCGGAGTCTAAGACCCAGCTGGTCTTCTCCAGGGCCTCTAGTGGTGAGGATGTTACGCTGCAGGCTGGGACCAGGTCGCGGCCCCTGGAGTTTCCTAGCTCACGCCCCGTAGGATAAGGGGAAGCAGCAGCACACGATAGAGAGAACCGAATAACAAGCCGAAGGTCAGGGGCCACAAGCAGACAAGGATAACGAAGAACGAGCCGAAGGTCAAGGGTCACGAGCAGACAGGGATGGTCGGGGACAAGCCAATAACGTAACAGAGAGACAGACGTAGCACACGGCAGGCAGGAACCCAAACACACAATGCCTAACAAACACGTTGATCAGCAAAGCAGGCTTGCAGTGCACAGGTTAATATAGTGTTCAGTGATAGGGCCTGGGGTGGAGTCAGGCTGGGAGGAGATTATAAAGGAAGCCAGGTGAAGGAGGTCTGGTCTCTAGATGAACACATGAGGAGGAAGGTAAGATGGCAGACAAACACTACTGCATATCCATGACAGTACCCTCCCTCTTATGGGCCCTCCCCCGCCTGGACCCAGGCTTAAAGGGAAATCTCTGATGAAACCTTCTCAACAGATGAGGTGCAGCGACATCAGATGCAGCGATCCAAGACGCCTCCTCAGGACCAAAACCTCTCCAATGCACAAGGTACTGAAGAATGCCTCTGCAGAGCCGAGAATCCAGAACTTGTCTAACCTCGTACTTAAGATTATCCTCAGAGACTGAAAACGAGGTAGGGAGATGACAAGAAGATCTATTGAGGACCAAAGGCTCTCTAGGAATAAGCAAGGGCATGAGACGATCAACAGGAATCTGAGGAGGGTCCCCTAGACCCTTAAAGGGGAACTGGTCATCTTGCACAGGACCATCAGACTGGGCAGATGTCAGTGGAACCCTGAAGTCAGGTTGGTTAGAAGGTGACATGTCGCCGGAGTCAAGCTGAATAGCTGAAGGACAAGCAGAATGTCCCGAACAAGAAAAAGTGAGAGGCTCACTGGGCATGGGCTGGACTGGCATAACTAGTACAGAGGCAGAGTGAATAGCTGAGTCAGGTGTAGCGACTACCTGAATCGCATCGCAAGACGTAGCGACTGCAGGACTTGTAGACAAGCTAGCCTGGCTGTGCGTCCAAGGGTGGTTAGGGACAGAGAAATGTAAATGGTTATGCAACCTGGAATGAATGACCGGCTCAGATTCACAGGGGGCAACCTTGGGTAGGCAGGACGAGGAACAGGAGGGACCCCAAGCCAGGATCTGTCCAGTAGTCCAGTCCACATGAGGAGAATGGAGCTGTAACCATGGGAGACCCAAAATTATAGGCGTTGAGGCCTTGGGTAAGATAAGGAAGGATATCCACTCCTGGTGGAGTGTACCCACCGACATCTTAACAGGGAGGGTCTGGAAGCGGATAGGTCCCCCTGGGAGAACAGTACCATCAATCGCCAAGACCACCAATGGCGTGGTGAGGGGCAAAAGAGTAAGTCTCATGGACGATGCGATTTCCCAGTCCATGAAATTACCAGCGGCTCCGGAATCCAGATATGCTGAGACCGAATGAGAAGAAGCACCAACATGAAGGAACACAGAAAGCAGAAGACGAGAAGGGGAAGGTGATATTTCTGGGTCCAATACTCCACTTTCCAGATGAAGTGGACCCAAACGTTTTTCTGGACAAAGAGAGCAAGTGTCACGAAAATGACCTTTGCCCCCACAGTAGAGACACAGGCCTAGATTTCTGCGCCTAGCACGTTCCTCTGGGGATAGCCTGGTCCTGCCCAGCTGCATGGGTTCCTCAGCTGGCAGGAGATGCTCCACGGGTCGAGGAGAGGGGAGCTCAGGCTGACTAAGGACCAAGGAGTGCTGGCGCCGCTTTTCTAGGGTCCTTTCCTGAAAGCGAATATCGATCTGGTTACACAAGGAGATAACTCCGTCCAGATCAGTGGGGATGGTTCTTCCTGCTAATTCATCCTTCACTCTATCAGAAAGGCCATGCAAAAAGGTTGCGACTAAGGCCTCATTGTTCCAGCTCAACTCAGCCGACAGTATGCGGAAATTAAGGGCGTACTGTCCCACTGAAGCAGACTCTTGGCGGAGACGTAGAAGGGCGCTGGCCGCTGAAGAGACACGAGCCGGTTCTTCAAAGATATTCCGAAAAAGTTTCAAGAAGCCAGACAGGCTAGAAACCACTGGATCATTCAGTTCCCACAGAGGGGCTGCCCAGGCTAAAGCTTCACCGGAGAGGAGGGAAATGATATAGGCTACCTTTGCCCTATCAGACATAAAGTTTTGAGGCTGAAGCTCAAAATGAATCGTGCATTGGCTAAGGAACCCTCTGCAGGCCTTGGAGTCCCCAGAGAAACGGAACGGAGCTGGCAGTATTAGTGAGTGTGTGGCTGCGACTGGTGCGATAGGTACCACCGCTGGTTGTACTTGAGGTTGCGGATTCGGGGTTCCCAAGGAGGCCTGAAGCTGCTCGAATCGAGAAGCCAGATCCTGGAGGAATCGCATCACCTGAGTCTGATTCGATTCCTGGGTTTCAAGTCTGTGGACTATGCCCTGCAATGGATCATCCGCGGGGATCGGGATGTCAGCCGGGTCCATGGCTGATCAAACTGTCAGGGTCACCTGTGGCCAGGTGACAGATGCACACCGTAGGGGGACAGGAGTGCACCGCGAGGTAGTGAACCCTATGGCTGGCTTCTGTGGATAGGAAACTGGGTGGTTGTGGAAAGCGGGACCAGAGGAGCACAACCGGGATCCCAACGGAAGCGAGAGCCAAGATTCCCCAGGGCGCGGAGTCTAAGACCCAGCTGGTCTTCTCCAGGGCCTCTAGTGGTGAGGATGTTACGCTGCAGGCTGGGACCAGGTCGCGGCCCCTGGAGTTTCCTAGCTCACGCCCCGTAGGATAAGGGGAAGCAGCAGCACACGATAGAGAGAACCGAATAACAAGCCGAAGGTCAGGGGCCACAAGCAGACAAGGATAACGAAGAACGAGCCGAAGGTCAAGGGTCACGAGCAGACAGGGATGGTCGGGGACAAGCCAATAACGTAACAGAGAGACAGACGTAGCACACGGCAGGCAGGAACCCAAACACACAATGCCTAACAAACACGTTGATCAGCAAAGCAGGCTTGCAGTGCACAGGTTAATATAGTGTTCAGTGATAGGGCCTGGGGTGGAGTCAGGCTGGGAGGAGATTATAAAGGAAGCCAGGTGAAGGAGGTCTGGTCTCTAGATGAACACATGAGGAGGAAGGTAAGATGGCAGACAAACACTACTGCATATCCATGACACCTTCCTTGGTACTTCTCTCTTGGGACCCTCTCTCTCTTTTTCCATCAGAGAGGTCAACATCTCTAACACCTTGGACATTTGAGCTTTTAGGGTGTCTATCTCCGAATCTCTTTCAGGGGTCATCACTGGATTGACTAACACCTGTGCGGGTACAACATTTGTCTTAATCATCTGCTGGTCCTGTTGCAGCGCCTCCTCATCTCTGATGATTTTTATCAAGTCAGCATAAGTCAGCAACGTTCCTCCTCCTGAGGTTTTCAGGTGCAGCCAGACTGGATCCGAGCGTAGCGCTCCCTTTAAGACTTGCTTCATTCTTGCCGCATCTGTATCTTGGGGCTTCATCCCCTTCTTCAACACAATCTTGCACAACAACCTGTTCAGTCTTCTAACATACTCGGAAAGTTTCTCCTCTGGTTGTTGGAAAGTATGTTCAAATTGGTAGACCATCTCTGTCACCTTTTCCAATTGACCAAACTCTTCTTGCAGCATGGCTAGACAGTCTTGAGCCGTGCAATCTGCATTCCCAAACCGAAAACTTTTCACTGCTTCTGCTGCTGCGCCTTTAAGGCTTTCCATCACTCGTTGCCTCTTCTGTGTTTCAGGCACCTCCCATGCCTCTACTGCCTGCAATGCCTGCTCCACCCAGATGTCAAAATCTTCTTCCCCTGCGGGGACAGGGAGCTTCCCTGAGAATGTCTTTAGTCTCCGGTAGCTAGTCTCTACATGCACCGTGCTTGCCTTCTGACACTTGGTTAGCAGATCCCCTATCGCACCTATCAGTTCTGGTGATATAGCAGTGACAGGTGCAGGCGCCACCGGAGGCGTCGCCCTGTCTCCTTTTTCCGGTGGGGTACGGGCCGCAGCCTGCTGTCATCCCGTTGGTGATGGTTCCTTTTTTTCAGTTACTGCGTGCGCCAACCTATAGGTTCTGTTGTCTGGCGTCCGCACACACTTGCGCTTACAGGCCTCTGGCATCCCGTCCCAGTACTCCACTAATGCATACTGATATGAGATGTCTGGGTCTGACTTTATCTCCGTCACCCACGGTGTGTGATCTGGGGACACTGACTTCATTAACTCCTCTACCGTCTCAGTCGACAATTCCTCCCCAGGGAGGCTGATGACTATCGACTGGTTTGGCTCTGCGTTAGAGGCTTTGCACCATGCTTCTACTGTTTGTGGGTCCATGCCGGCACTTCTGGCGTTCACCTGCTGCATCAGGATCCCGGACGAGAACCCCCACGTGTAGCGATACCCTCACTTAAGAAGGCCGCAGATTTAGTTTGGGCCCTGAAGACAGCTCCGCCAACCCCCGGCAATATACTCAACCCCCTACTGGCACAGCTAGTTCTGACAGCAATATGTATGTCTTATACTGTATGAGTAATTAAACATCAAGACAATAATAGTATAAAATGGGTATAAGATTTACTTAAGCTTTTGATAAAAAAAAAGGGGGTTAACATTTATCACAGTTCACAAAATATATATATAATGCAGAGCCCTGCAACACTAACACACTATGAATATGGAGTTAACAGCAACAAGTGCGCCACGTGGGCAACCGTTAGCTAGGCGTCCTGTGGTGCAGTAACCAAACAAATTAGAAAACTGACCAGGCCTGGTTCTGATATCTATAACTTAGTCTATAGGGGATGATGTTCTTTTCTTCACCGGCAGGTCTTTAACGGTGGTGCACATTAACAGAGTATGATTTGTTATCCAATGGGAACGGTAAAGATGGGGTAAACACTTTGCTATGCGAACTGAGTTCAGCTCTGATAAGGTTCTTCAGTGAAAGCATCAGGAACAACTTGTGGGCCACGGCAGTCTATAGGCCTATTAGCAGTAACAGTATATGGTTTGGGCATACGCCCTCTCACCCGCCCGGACTGCGGTCCCAGTCTGGGAACTTCCACCAACTGTGTCACACACACACACAGTGTCTCCAGCGATCGGGCCCCCGATCCAACGAATGCTGTAGTTAAGCAAAGTCAGCTGCCACCCCGGCTCGCAGAGGGGTGGAAGGCTCTTTGGTGCTGCGCAAGACCTCAGGCTTCAGGCCTTGCACTCCGACACATCCGCACAGGAGGATCAGTCTCTGAAGTCTCGTTTCCCAAAGAGGCCGAGCCCAGCCTCGCCTCCTCCTCTTATAACCCCTCCCATGAGTCTCTGCGGTGGAAACATTGCCGAACGGGGTTCTGGGTAATGTAGTCTCTCTGCGTTAAAGGGGAACACCCCGCTACATTCATAATACACATAATAATACACATAATTCCATTCTGAAAATCGACTTTTCTCCTTCCTCTCAGGGTTCTATGCATGTCCCTGCTTGCAGGAGAAGACCTAGGCATAATGTTAGATGTTAAAACATTCTAGAACAAACCAGAGCTGAACAGCCCCGCCCAGGGGGGCGGTCCCTCCGGACATTACCCTCCCACCTGCAGCTAGCAGAGCTCAGTTCGTAACAAAGCAGTACAAACCTTAAAAGGAAGGGTGGGTGCTGTGTCAGTCCATGGACGTCAGAGAAACCGATTTTACGGTGAGTACAAAAATCCTATTTTCTCTTATCGTCCATGGACTGACACAGCTGTCATACTGATTACGTGTGGGACGTCCCAAAAGCAGTATAAGAAAAGGGTGGGAGCAAATAGTAAAGGAACAACCAAAACTTCACTCCAAACCAGCAGAGCTCCTCAACGGAGGAGTTGCAACATTAAACAGCGGCCTGCAACACTTTGCAGCCAAAGGAAGCATCTGAAGATGCAGCCACATCAGCCTTATAGAATTTTGAAAAGGTATGAACGGACGACAAGGTCGCCGCCTTGCACACTTGTGCAACCGACGCTTGATCTCGGAAAGCCCAGGAAGCACCAATTGCCCTGGTGGAATGCGCCCTAACCGGAAAGGGAGCCGCCCGCCCCTTAATGGCATAGGCCTGTATAACAGTTGGTCTGATCCACCTAGAAATGGTGGCAGACGACACCGCTTGGCCCTGTTTTGGACCAGAGACAGACACAATTAGTGAGTCAGACTTCCGAATAGAAGCAGTAGCCGCCAGGTACACCCATAAGGCTCGCACCACATCTAAATTGTAAAGCGCAAACTCTCTAGGATGCGATGGGTGAGGGCACAAGGACGGAAGGACAATGTCCTCATTAAGGTGAAAAGCCGAAACCACCTTTGGAAGGAAAGACGGGCGCAGTCGCAACACCGCCTTATCCTTATGGAGGACCAGGTAAGGCGACTTGCATGACAGAGCCGCCAACTCAGACACCCGTCTAACAGAAGTGATGGCCACTAAGAAAGCCACCTTCTGAGACAAAGTTAAAAGAGGAATATCTCTGATATTTTCAAAGGGAGGTTCCTGAAGAACCGAGAGCACCAAGTTCAGATCCCGAGGAGGGAGCGGAGGCTTGGCAGGTGGAACCACATGGCGAACCCCCCTGCACAAAAGTGCTAACTAAGGAATGACCTGCTAGGGGTCGTTGAAAGAAAACGGCCAAGGCCGAAATCTGACCCTTAATTGTGCTCAAAGCCAGCCTTTGGGCCACACCACGCTGCAAGAAGCGCAGGATTCTGGGGACAGAGTACGTCCGTGGCCGCCAGTCTAGCTCTTCGCACATAGCGATGTAAGCTCTCCAGGTACGGTGATAGATCTTTCTAGAAGAAGACTTCCGTGCCCTAAGCATGGTTGAAATTACCGAATCTGACAGGCCTCGGTCCTTCAGTACCTGGCTCTCAATAGCCATGCCGTTAAAGCCAGAGACTGTAAAGCAGGATGAAAGATAGGACCTTGAGACAGAAGGTCCTCCCTCAAGGGCCGTCACCAAGGGACGTCCGCGATGAGACGTACCAGATCGGCGTACCAGTGACGCCGAGGTCAATCCGGGGCAATGAGGATCACCGGAATGCCCTCGGCCGCTACCCTGCGCAGCAGACGAGAAACCAACTGCAGCGGAGGGTAAGCATACATCAAGTGATACTGATCCCACGGGGCCACCAACGCGTCCGAGGCATCCGCCCAGGGGTCCCTGGACCTGGCCACAAACCTCGACACCTTGCGATTGAGTTGAGATGCCATCAGGTCCACATCCGGTGTGCCCCACCGCCGACAAAGGAGTTGAAACACCTCCGGATGCAAGGACCACTCCCCCTGGTCCAGGGACTGGCGACTCAGATAGTCCGCCTGCCAGTTTTCTAACCCCCAGAATGTAGACGGCCGACAGCACCGGCACGCTTCTTTCCGCCCACCTTACGATGTGGGCGACCTCGGGTGCGCGAGATGAGCTCCGAGTGCCCTCCTGATGGCTGACATACGCCACGGCCGTAGCATTGTCGGACTGAATTCTGATCGAGCGGCCCTGTAGCCTCTTTGACCACGCGGAGAGACACAGTTTGATCGCCCGCAATTCCAGGACATTGATTGGTAGACGAGATTCGTCCGGAGTCCAGAGCCCTTTTGCTGACAGGACTCCCCAAACTCCTCCCCAGCCCATCAGGCTGGCGTCCGTCGTGATCATCATCCACTGGATGGGGAGGAACGACTTCCCGGGCCCGAAGAGCCAGGGATCTCAGCCACCACGTCAGGGACGCCTTGACAGAGTGACTCACCTGGATCTGAAGATCCAATGACAATGGGGACTTGTCCCAAACAGACGGACTTCCCTTCTGCAATGCCCGAGTGTGTGATTGAGCATATGGAACTGCCTCGAAGGAGGCCACCATTAGTCCCAGGGCTCTCATGCAGAAACAAATTGACGACCATTTTCGGGACGTCAGGACCCGCACTGCCGACTGAAGTGTCAGTAACTTCTCCGAGGGTAGAAACACCTTCGCTGCCGAAGTGTCCAGGATCAGACCCAGATACTCCAATCGTTGAGTCGGGACTAGAAACGACTTTTGCATGTTCAGAAGCCACCCGAAGTCCCGGAGGGTCTGACTGACTATTGTCACATTTTCCTCCAATTCTGAGCCATTTTCTGCTCTTAGAAGGAGATCGTCCAGATAGCCCACGATAACAATTCCTCGCTGTCTCAGCAAAGCTAGAACCGGGGCAAGCACTTTGGTGAAAACCCGTGGTGCCGATGCTAGGCCGAAGGGAAGAGCCACGAACTGATAGTGGACTTCGCCTATGGCAAAGCGCAGAAACCTCTGGTGACTTGCGCAGATTGGAACGTGCAAGTAAGCGTCCTTGATATCCAAGGACGCCAAAAAATCCCCTTGGAGTGTCGCAATCACCGTGCGAATGAATTCCATCCGGAATTTTAGTACCTTCACATAGGCATTCAAGGCCTTGAGGTCCAGGATTGGCCGGACCCCGTCCTCCTTTGGGACAACAAACAGGTTTGAGTAAAACCCCTGAAACCTCTCTTGTGACGGAACCGGCACAATTACTCCGCACCTGAGCAAATCCTGTACAGCCCCCAAGAGGGCCGCCCGGTGGGCAGGAAGGAGAGGGAGGTACGAGGGAAAGAACCTGTTTGGGGGCCACGAGCGGAACTCTATCCTGTATCCCGAGGTGACCACCTCGCACACCCTCCGGTCGGAGATCCGGGAGGTCCACCGAACCGTGAACCTGAGAAGACGTCCCCCCACCCCAGAGTCGGGCAGGGGCAAGACTTCATGCGGTGGCGGGCTTGGGAGCTTGCTTGGTAGGCTTACGCACCCAGGGACGCTTATGTCCCCCAGCCGCACTTTTTTCAGTCTGGGAGGGCTTACCCGTGGAATCTGACTGACGAAAAAAAATATTCGCCGGAAAGGAAGGGCCCGGCCTGCGTTTGGGCTCCTTTCCCTTAATGGACTGTTTTGCTTGTGTCTATCTAGCAAGGTTACTCTGTGGTATAACAAGGAAGCTGAGACTTCTGCAGTGTGTAAATGTGCTTTTACTATACAAGATGCTGTACATACAAAACTATTACAATATTAGGAATACACTAAAAGGCTGACAGATATCTATAACAAGCAAAATGCCTAGAAAATAGAACAGCCTATGGTCTATAACAGTATAAATACATTTAAGTTACTTATCTTCTGTTACTCGTGATCTCCATTGGCAATGATTCTTCTTGGAGACCAGGTTCTGTTCTTATGATGAGTGGCTTCTTCTGATGTTACAGCAACATGATGTGTGTGTATCCTATCTTATGCCTGCTTTTATGTGTCAGGCTGAGTTACGAAACAGAAAACATACCTGTTTACTGTAGCTGTAGAAACAATGGACTGTTGAATACAACAATGCTATCTACCTATTGTCTACTCAAACCAAATCTGTCAGTAATCTAACAGTCATTCTTTCAGTTTGAGAGCTGAAAGAAATCTCAAACAAGTAATGTCTTACTTGTTTACTGTAGCTATCCTGTTGAATACAACAATGGTATCTAACCCTATTGTATGAAAACAGCCTTTGTTTGAGAAATCTACTCAAACCAAAAGACCGACAGTAATCTGACCAACTCACTATTGTAATATTGTCCCATGTATCCTATGTCTGATTAATATAATAAAAATCATATTTTTAACAAACGCAACACATTCCGCCCTATGATTTTTTTTCCTCTGACTACACAGAAAATCTCTTCATTACTAACAACTCATTCTATACATGAATTTTCCTTAAATGCAACCCCTCCCATATTTCTGTCACTGGGAAGGTGTTTCAGTCTTTGGATAATAGTTCATTAGAATGTTCATTCTAAAGTTCTTTAGAAACAAGTCCAGGCTTGAAATACATCAAATGCCTTGTTCTCCACAGCTCTTGCGATCTTCCGTCATTCTTTCCATCATGTAACCACTTTTCTCTGGTCTTCCTATGGATCAAATCGGAGACAGCCTGTGGAGTGGAAAACACAGCAGATTATCTGTTCCTTCTAACAATACATAAACAGTAGATCCTGGCCCTTCAGCTACAATCTCTCCTCTAAATGGCTTCTTGCCTGGATATCTGACCAATACTTTGCCACCTGCCTGTATGCACCTCTGACCCTCCCAAAGAACATCAATAGGGAGGAGAGGAAATATACTGATATTTCCCAGAAGATCACTGCTGTTAATTTTGGAAGGTTTGATGTTATGTAGCCTCACTTTCCACTTTGCTGAGAAGTATCCACTAACCAGTCAGAGTCCCAGCCACTGTCTTGAAGCTCATCTGCCAATGCAAATATAACTTCAAACCTTCCTGCCAGATTCCCTCTCATTCCTAGATAGGCTTAAGCTTCAGATACGTCACTCTTGGTTTCTATGTCATGGGAAGCAGTAACATGGTATCTGTTAAACCCTGTTCTTTCAGGAACCTTACATAAATACTGAACTCTGCACTCCAGCTGTGGAATCTGTGCCTCAGCCCCTACCATCCTGTCATGTGGTGTGCTTTTGGCTATTGGCCTAGAATTTAACAACATGACTGCCTGTGTGAGGACCCGATCCCACCCCCTTAGTGTATTGTGTGGGTGTAAGTTTGCGTATCTGGTCCTTCAATAGATCGTCGTATCTTTCAATCAAACCAGCTGCCTGTGGATGGTATGGGATGTGGCACAACCAGTACACTCCAGAATCTTTGGCCCGCTGCTGTACTGTTGATCCGTTGAAGTGTGAGCCGTTATCACTTTGGACTTGTTTGGGACAACCATAAGCAACGACAAGTTTCTGAAGCAGTTGAAGCGTTGCGGCTTGATCTGCACATTTGCAAGGATGGACAAGCATAAGTCCTGAATTGGTGTCCACTGCAGTGCAACAATATCTCAGTTGAGTGCAGATAGCCTTGCAGAAGGACAGTGAAAGTGTACTGGCAGCCGTCCCACACCATAGCAAACTGGTCTTGACAATCTGGGTCTATCAAAATTGAAAAGAAAGCATTAGCCAGTTCTATCACAGCATGATATTCTCCTGCATCTTTAGCAATTTTCTCAACAATTGAGATCATATCTGGCACAGCTGACTTCAATGGAGGTGCCACTTTGTTTAGACCTCTGTAATCCACAGTCATTCTATATGTCCCATCAGGTTTCTTTACTGGGAACACCAGAGACGAGAAAGGACTTACAACAGGTCTAAGGATCCCTACTCTCAACAGTTCTTGAATAGTCTCCCCAATTTCTTTGTGGCCTCCAGGAAGTCTGTACTGCTTGAGACAGACTGGCGTCTCTGGTGGAGGAATGTAGACAGGGGTCCATTTCGCATGACCTCTGATCACAGCCTTCACCGCCCTTACCAGATACGCTTTATCAGGATACCTGAATGTGAACGTACCTCTTTCAGTCCATCCCAATAATATTTTCGGGTAACTCTGATACCAAAACATTTGTCATAAATCCTGATCCCTTGCCAAAAGCCAATGTCACCCATATCCTAACTGCTGGTGTGGTTTGCCCTCCCAAACCACCTACATAAATCAATTCTCCTTTGTGATGGGAAGGATTTCCTTGCAAAAGTGTAACTTCAGCTCCGCTATCAACTAAAGCCATTACATGTGTAGGAGAAGATGACTTCCCCCACCATACAGTGACAGGTGCATATGGGCGTCGGTCTCCTGCTGTCACTGCCCTCACTGCTATAACAGGAGACACACCTTCCCTTCATAAAGGATAAGGAACCTCCCAATCCCCTTTTCTGATTCTCTCTAACTCCTCCCCAGGATAAAGGGATTTGGGTTTGGGTTCATGTTCAGTTTTGGGAATTGGTTTGGGGCTAACAGGAGGGGTCTGTTCTGTTTTCTCTAAGTCTAGGCTGATGTTATCTTCACTAGGAGTAGGGTTTCTAACCCTGACAGTTTTCCCTACTAAATGTTTCCACCTATTCAGCATTTCTGCAGTAGAAATGCCATCTATCTCATCTTTAGGTACTCCTGCCTTTAATAGGTCCACCCACATTTCTTTCCTAGAAATAACTAGCCTGGTTTTCTCTTCACCTTCTGTCTTCTCTACCCCATTCCGTTTCTTCTCTGTTCTTTTCTGCTTGTATTGTTCCTGTCTGGCCTTGACCTTATCTACTGCCCTGACAGGTTTTGTTTTAGCCTCCTCTATTTCCCCCAACTGGCTTAAAAGGGTTGTGGCTTCATGAATCTTGCTGTTTAATCCCAGGCCTCCCAACAAGGACAATAATGGAGCCCTGAGATTAAATGGCGCAGACTTCATCAGTTTAGAGCGCAGAGCAGATGTAAAGGGTTCCATATCTGGACCTATCCATTCTGGAAATGTATTTTATCCGGTTATACAACCCATCTCACGTAACCTGTAAATACCCTCTCCTATTGATCTCCAGGAGTAGGTATTTTCCAGGTCAGTAGGACTAACGTATACTCTGACTATTCCATCTCTCACAAGGTCTAACAATGAAAAATTCACGCTAAACTCCATGGCTTTTCGCATTGCCTGACGCAATTGTGGATCATGGGTTACCACTCCCATAGCCACTGCTTCCTTACCTGACTAAACAACACTGTCCGCCCCTTCATCCCATTAGCGTAGGAGCCAACTCAATAGGGGCTCCCCAGACCTTTGTTTGTATTGTTTTTCCAGCTCATGGAGTTCAGTTTGTGTAAACTCCCGTACTTCTTCAATTTCAACATCTCTGGGGTTGCGATAATGCACCTCCCCATCTGCCATATCCTCTCTATCATGTTGCCGTTTCCTATGCTTAGTAATGAGAGGTCTGGCATGCTTTTTCTTTCCCACTAGCAGATCATCATCTGAAATATCAAACTCTATCTCCTCATCCTCACTATCATTTGAGGAGAGCACACCCTCACAATCCCAATTTTGGGATGTGACAATGGCACGTACCCTGGCTTTACTAACAGGTTTACGCCCCTTCCTTTTTCTTAAGGCATTAATTGATTTGGTCATGAGGGCTGCACACGGCTCTTGCAAATCATCAGCCCGACTAGTGGTTGAACGTACACACTCTGAAGCAACTGCTAGCTGGTCTTTTAATACCTTAACTTCTGCCTCTGCCTTCTCCCTTCTATGTGATTCAGTATAGAGAGCATGGAGGAAGTACCAACCCACTGTGGACACTGTCCTCTTCTCTTTCTTACTTAAATCCAACCCCTTAAGGCTAAAATCTACAAAATGATCTGAGACTTTATCACCCCAAGTCTGCTTCAAGGGAGAAGCATACTTCACAAATTCTTTAGCAAGAGGCTCCCACTCATTATTTCTGGCCCAGATAGGTAAGCTGCACACTTTCTTCTGGTCACCAGAACCCTCTGCAGCCTTGCTTTTCCTAAACAGCTTACGCAGCATTTTACCTAGCACAAGCTACACAACACACTACAGAAAAACAAGTCTGCTTCAATTGAATTTTAGCACAGATCCCAGACGAGCCCCCAAATGTTTTGCTTGCGTCTATCTAGCAAGGTTACTCTGTGGTATAACAAGGAAGCTGAGACTTCTGCAGTGTGTAAATGTGCTTTTACTATACAAGATGCTGTACATACAAAACTATTACGATATTAGGAATAATAAATAAATATTAGGAATACTACAAGACTGACAGATATCTATAACAAGCAAAATGCCTAGAAAATAGAACAGCCTATGGTCTATAACAGTACAAATACATTTAAGTTACTTATCTTCTGTTACTCGTGATCTCCATTGGCAATGATTCTTCTTGGAGACCAGGTGTCAGGGTTGTACGTACCTGATCAGCGAGGCCGTTAGAGCAGAGGAAGGTCCCCCGTACCGATCCGACTCGTGGGCCCCTGGTAGTGCAGACAGGAGGCACGGGAGTGCGGAAGGGTAAGAGAGCCTGAGAGTGGTTACTGGAAGGCAGCTCCGGATCCTGGGTTCAGGAGAGTAGCTGAGCCAGGCTGGCTGCAGGCAGGCAGGTAGGCAGGCAGGTGTGTAGAGCAGCGCAGCTGGGCAGGTGCAGAGAGAGTGGTCAAGACAAGCAGGGTTCGGCAACGTTCAGGCAGTATGGTACAGCGGGGTAGGCAGGTTCAGGGTCGAAGACAGGCTGAGGTCGGGTGCAGGCGGATAGCAGGAAAAGTCCAGTAACAAGCCGGGTGGTCAGAAGATCAGGTTTCAGGCAATTAACAGGAGCAGGATACACAGGGGACTGTAGATCAGACAGCACCGGTCTGAAGTGTTCCAGGAGTTTAAATGGGCAAACCGGCATGCATTGGCGCGCGCAATGGCGCATCAGCGTGCGCAATGGTGCACGCAATGCGCGCACATGCACCCGCGCGCACAGGCACACCATCGCGCACAGGTGCGCGCGCCCGCAGTCTGGGAAGTGCACCAGCGCGGACAGGAACATGCCCAACATCAGCACACATCGGCGCGCGCGAACGCACACCAAAGCGACCACCAACACGCCCGGCAAGGTACGTTCTCTGACGGTGCCCCCCCCCTAAAGGGCAGCCTCCGGATGCCCAATTGAGCGATCTTCGCGGCATGAGACCTTCTGAAACCTTGCATGAGTTCCTCCGCATGTATGCCGCTTTCGGGTTCCCAGGAATTATCTTCTGGGCCGTAACCCCTCCACTTAATTAGATATTGAATTTGGTTGTGTCTTTTCCTCCAGTCCAGGATTGCCTCCACCTCAAATTCCTCCTCGTTGTCGATCAAAACAGGTTCCGGTGGGCCAGTGTTACGGCCAGCGAAGGGGTTAGGGACAACTGGCTTTAATAGTGTCACATGAAAGACTGGGTGGACCTTCAGGGTGTTGGGTAAGTCAAGCTCATATGCCACATTGTTGATTCTCCTCTTTACCGAGAAAGGTCCCATGAACTTAGGGCCCAACTTCCTTGACGGACAGGCCATCTTTAGGTTGATTGTGGATAACCACACCTGGTTGCCAGGCTCCAGAATGAGTTCCCCTCTCTTTTTCCTATCAAACATCCTCTTGTTGTACTCCTGGGTCTTGGACATGGTCTCCTGTAGAAGTTTGTTATTGGAGATGAAGAAGTCCATTGTTTCGGACACTGCAGGGATGGTGCATTCGGGTATGGTACTGGGTAAAAAGGAAGGATGGAAACCATAGTTGGCAAAGAATGGGGTTTGCTTGGTGGCAGAGTGCAGGGAGTTATTGTAAGCAAATTCAGCGATGGGGAGCAGAGAGACCCAATCATCCTGGGAAAAGGAGGAAAAGCAACGGAGGTACTGTTCTAAGGTTTGGTTGGTTCTCTCTGTTTGACCATTCGTCTGAGGGTGATAAGCCGAAGAGAATGCCAACTCAATTTCCAGAGAACCACAAAGAGCCTTCCAAAATCTGGAGGTGAACTGGACACCTCGGTCCGAGACAATACTTGCCGGGACTCCATGGAGCCTCACTATCTCCCTGATAAAAACGTTTGCCGTCTCAATGGCGGAAGGTGTGCCTTTCATGGGCAAAAAATTAGCCATTTTGGACAGCCTGTCGACGACAACAAAGACCGTGGAGAATCCTTCGGACAGAGGGAGCTCCACTATGAAGTCCATCGACACCATCTTCCAGGGTCTTTCAGGGACAGGTAAAGGTTTTAATAGACCCCAGGCCCTCATCCGGCTATTCTTGTTCCGGGAGCAGGTGTTGCATGAGTCCACGTAGCTTTTGCAGTCGCTACCCAGCTGCGGCCACCAGAACGTGCGCTTGATTAGTTCGGCCGTTTTCAAGGTACTGAAATGTCCGGCCAACTTGTGGTCATGGCAAAGTTCCAGAACAGCTATCCGAAGACCCTCTGGGACCAGAATTTTGCCCTCGTGCCTGATCAGACCATCTTGTGCCCTGACACAGTTCTCCGGAAGAGAGGTCAAGCCAGCAGACACCAGCTTAATACGGGACATGAGGTCTTCTTGAAGCAGCAGGAAGTTCCCGGCAAGGAGGATGGTGTCAACAGGTAAGTTCTCTTCAGGAATGCTGAACATTCGGGACAGTGCGTCCGGTTTAATGTTTTTTGAGCCAGGCCTGTAGGTGATGTGGAACAGAAACCTTGAGAAAAAAAGTGCCCACCTTGCCTGCCTTGGTTTCAACCTCTTAGCTGTTCTCAGGTACTCGAGGTTCTTATGGTCCGTGTAGACCAAAATGGGGTGTGCAGCCCCCTCGAGCAGGTAACGCCACTCTTCTAACGCGGCCTTGATAGCCAGGAATTCCCGATCTCCCACGTCGTAGTTCCGTTCCGCAGTGGAAAGCTTGCGCGAGAAGAAGGCCACTGGAAAGAGTAAGGCTTTGGCCCCCTGACGATGGGATAGCACAGCCCCCACTGCATTTACGGAAGCGTCCACTTCCAGGACGAAGGGTAGTGCAGGGTCAGGGTGCTTCAGGATGGAGGCAGAGACAAATAATTCCTTCAGTTTGTCAAAGGCAGCTTGGGCTCTAGGGGACCAATAGAATTGGTTTCCTTGTTTGGTTAATTCAGTAAGAGGGGCGACAATTGCAGAGAAACTTCTGATGAACTTCTGGTAAAAGTTGGAAAATCCGATGAAGCGCTGGACCCCTTTTTTTTATCCGTGGGAGCAGGCCAGTCCAGGATAGCCGACACCTTCTGAGGGTCCATTTTAATGCCCTCAATTGAAATGATCAACCCGAGAAACTGGATGCTTTGCCGCTCGAACACACATTTCTCCGGTTTGGCGTAAAGTCCATGTTGTCTGAGCCGAACAAGGACATTCCGGACATGCCTGCGATGGTCGTCTACTGAGGAGGAGAATATCAAGATGTCGTCCAGGTATACTATGACGTACAAGTCCAGGTAATCATGGAAAATGTCGTTGACAAAATGTTGGAAGGTAGCTGGAGCATTACACAGTCCGAACGGCATAACTAGGTACTCGTAGTGCCCGAATCGCGTGCGGAAGGCCGTTTTCCACTCGTCCCCCTCTCGAATGCGGATCAGGTTGTACGCCCCTCGGAGGTCAAGCTTGGTGAATATGACCGCCGTTCCCAGCCTCTGGAAAAGTTCCGGCACGAGAGGTAATGGATAACGGTTTTTAATGGTAATTTTGTTCAACTCCCGATAATCAATACAGGGGCGTAGGGAATGGTCCTTTTTTTCAACAAAAAAAGATGCCTGCACCTGCAGGCGAGGTGGACGGGCGGATGAACCCTTTTTTTAGGTTGTCATCGATGTAGACCTTCAGGGTGCCCAATTCCTGCTCGGTCAACGGGAAGATCCTCCCAAAAGGTACTTCAGTCCCAGGCAAAAGTTCTATATGGTCATATGGTCTGTGAGGAGGAAGGGTTTCTGCTCCCTTCTTACTGAACACGTCCAGAAAGTCGTGATAGGGCTCAGGGATGGTTTTCTGAAGGTCAGGGTCTGTGTCCAGACAGAGCAGATGAGGACGGTCAGTAGAGGCTTGTTGCAGGCAGTGTTGCTGGAAATAATATGAGAGGAATTTGACCCTCCCTGTAGTCCAGTCAATATTGGGGTTATGGGCTTGCAGCCAGGGCATCCCCAAAATGACGGGAAATAACGGAGAGGAGATGGCATCCAGACTTAGGAACTCCTGATGGTGGGTTGCCAAGGAGGCCAACAAGGGAACGGTTTCCTGAGTGACAGGGCCGGATTTAATAATGGAACCATCAGCGAGGTGTACTGCAAGTCCCAGGGATTTCGGCTGCAGGGGAATGTGATGATTGGCAGCAAATGTCAAATCTATAAAGCAGCTGCATGCCCCCGAATCAATTATGGCGGGTACTGGGATTGCGGTAGTCCTTCCGGGGGGGCTGTAAAGAAATGGAGAGAGCCAAGTGAGAAGTTGGGTTAGGCAACAAAGAGGCACAAGTAGAAGAAACAGGCAGGCACTTACGCATCTTGGCCGGGCAGGATCTTACATAGTGTCCTGGTTCACCACAGTACATGCACAGATTGTTGCTACGCCTGTGCTGGCGTTCTTCGGGAGAGAGAGAAGGGCGAAGTAGGCCCAGTTGCATGGGTTCCGGGTCATCTAAGGCCGGTGACGGGGAAGCCGGTGGTGCCAGACGGCCTGGGTTTGGAACCTTGGGAAGCAACCAGGTGGGTCGGAATTGACTGGAGGTCCTCTCGGAGCGGCGCTCTCTCAGGCGCCGGTCGATCTGAATTGACAGATCTATTAGCTTGTCCAGGGTTTGGGGAACTCCGACACGTGCTAGCTCGTCCTTGAGCTGATCCGACAAGCCCATCCGGAATTGATAGCGCAAAGCAGCGTCGTTCCATTCCGTGTCGGAACTCCATCATTTGAACTCGGCCGCATAGTCCTCGGCCGCTCTGCGGCCTTGCAGGAGAGAGTGAAGAACAGATTCTGCGGTAGCAGCTTGTTGCGGATCCTCGTAAAGTTGGGACATAGCGGCAAAGAACGTGGCAAGGGTCTCCAAGAAGGCATCCTTCTACTCTAGGAGGCGGTGAGCCCAGGCCTGTGGCTCGTCGGTCAGCAGGGAGATGACGAAGCCCACCTTGGTTACCTCCAGAGAAAACGTGTGGGGTTGCAAGGCGAAGAAAAGTTCGCAGGCGTTGCGGAACGCACGATATTTACTGCGGTCGCCCGCAAACTTCTCGGGTGTAGGGACCCTGGGTTCCGGAGGAAGCATGACGACAGAAGGTGTAGCTGAGTATCCCGTGGATGTGGCGCCTTGAGAGCTGGCAGGTGTGGACAGAACTTGTACTCTCTCCTCCAATCTGGTATAGCCGGCTTGGAGGTCTTTCACGGCTTGCGTCAGCCCGTTAAGGTGTCAGCACAATTCCTCCATGGGATCCCTTCCCTACTCGGACATGGCTGTCTGATACTGTCAGGGTTGTACGTACCTGATCAGCGAGTCCGTTAGAGCAGAGGAAGGTCCCCCGTACGGATCCGACTCGCGGGCCCCTGGTAGTGCAGACAGGAGGTACGGGAGTGCGGAAGGGTAAGAGAGCCTGAGAGTGGTTACTAGAAGGCAGCTCCGGATCCTGGGTTCAGGAGAGTAGCTGAGCCAGGCTGGCTGCAGACAGGCAGGTAGGCAGGCAGGTGTGTAGAGCAGTGCAGCTGGGCAGGTGCAGAGAGAGTGGTCAAGACAAGCAGGGTTCGGTAACGTTCAGGCAGTATGGTACAGCGGGGTAGGCAGGTTCAGGGTCGAAGACAGGCTGAGGTCGGGTGCAGGCGGATAGCAGGAAAAGTCCAGTAACAAGCCGGGTGGTCAGAAGATCAGGTTTCAGGCAATTAACAGGAGCAGGATACACAGGGGACTGTAGATCAGACAGCACCGGTCTGAAGTGTTCCAGGAGTTTAAATGGGCAAACCGGCATGCATCGGCGCGCGCAATGGCGCAATGGCGCACGCGCACACAGGCACACCATCGCGCACAGGCGCGCGCGCCCGCAGTCTGGGAAGTGCACCAGCGCGGACAGGAACATGCCCAACATCAGCGCGCATCGGCGCGCGCGAACGCACACCAAAGCGACCACCAACACGCCCGGCAAGGTACGTTCTCTGACACCAGGTTCTGTTCTTCTTATGATGAGTGGCTTCTTCTGATGTTACAGCAACATGATGTGTGTGTAACATCAGCTTATGCCTGCTTTTATGTGTCAGGCTGAGTTACCAAACAACAGAAAATATACCTGTTTACTGTAGCTGTAGAAACAATGGACTGTTGAATACAACAATGCTATCTACCTATTGTCTACTCAAACCAAATCTGTCAGTAATCTAACAGTAATTCTTTCAGTTTGAGAGCTGAAAGAAATCTCAAACAAGTAATGTCTTACTTGTTTACTGTAGCTATCCTGTTGAATACAACAAGGGTATCTAACCCCATTGTATGAAAACAGCATTTGTTTGAGAAATCTACTCAAACCAAAAGACTGACAGTAATCTGACCAACTCACTATTGTAATATTGTCCCATGTATCCTATGTCTGATTGTTAAAAATATGATTTTTATTATATTAAACACAACACATAGACTGAGGAAGGAAGGTGCTCTTACCCCCTGTGACATCCTTAATAATGTCATCCAGGGCAGCCCCAAACAGTCTACCGCCCTTAAATGGCAAGTCAGCCAGGAGCTTTTTGGAAGCTAGGTCGGCTGACCAGCATTTCAGCCAGATAAGGCGACGCAGTACCACAGCAGAGATAGAGGCCCCGGATATTAAAGGGGACGCATCCAAAGTGGCATCGCACACATAGACTAAACCCTGCGCAAGTTGGTGAGCCAGGGCAATGGTCTCAGGAGGGAGATTATGCTCCTGTATCGTCTGGTGCAAAATCTTTGCCCATCCTGTGAGTGTCTGAGACACAAGTGTCGCCGCCACTATAGGGCGTAAGGCAGACCCCAATAAGGTAAACATAGTTCTACTCACCACTTCTGACCTCCTGTCAGTGGGATCCTTAAATGCAGGAGTCCCTTCCATTGGGAGCGTGGTAGCCTTATTCAAACGGGCGACCGGGGGGGTCGACCACTGGGGGGAGAGCCCACTTCTTAACCAGGTCCTCCTCAAAGGGGTACCTTATGGCTAGGCGCAGCGGGACCGTCAAAGTCTTCTGCGGCTTATTCCAGACTTGGTCAATGAATGTATCAACAAAAGGCACATATGGAAAAACCTTTTTTGAAAAAACGGCTATAAAGGAACCAAAGGAGACAGCTTCCATCTGAGGTTCCTCAGCCTCAACATTCAGCTTGAGAGTGTCCCTCACAGCATCAATGAGTTCACTTACAAGCACCTTGTCAGTTACTGGTTCAGAACTGGGGTCTTCCTCACAAGGAATGTCCTGTTCAAAAACATTAAAATCCTCAGAGCTAGGGTCCTGAGCAGCAGTAGCTAGGCCCATATCTGAGACAGAGCACTCCCCTACAGGAGAATGTGTGGGGAGGGGGCGCTTTACAGCTCCCTTCGCTCGCACACCGCTTCCATCCTGACAAGGAATGATTCCAGGACTGCCGACAACTGGTCCATAGAGACCGCAGGTGCAGGAGCACTGCCAGTTGCCTCTGACAAGTGTGGAGAAGCAGGTGAACCAGACTCCATACTGCCACCCTCTGAGACCTTATACACTATTACAGTGAATAATACAGGAGGGGATGCCCAGAGGACTCACCAACCCTTAAGAACCGATCAGTTCCGCTGTATGAAACCGTGCTGCAGCGCGAGTGAAGCCTGAGGAGAGTGTGAGGAATTTGTGAGGAGACTGTGAGGAGATTTGCGCCACAGCAGCGCCGATAGAGGCCGAAAACGAAAGTTAAAGTGCTGCGGCTTCAAGAAAATGGCCGCCGGCCGCATGTATAACTGCGCCATTGAACCACGGCAAGATGGCTGCCGAGCGCATTATTTAAATTCACAACACAGCGCTAATGGCGCAAGCAATGACGTCCCCACACTCACACACCAGAACACTGCTCCTCTCCCAGAGTCCACTACACAGACATGAGCGCCAGGCCAGAGTGACCCCCAAGTACCCCCACACAGCACAGTACCAGTACAGGGTGCAGAGAGCAGCATAACAGGGGGGAGACAGGGAGAAACCCCCCAGATAAAGAAACACAGCCAGCATGTACTCACCTGCAGCAGGAGA
Source organism: Rana muscosa (assembly GCA_029206835.1). Taxonomy (NCBI): domain Eukaryota; kingdom Metazoa; phylum Chordata; class Amphibia; order Anura; family Ranidae; genus Rana; species Rana muscosa. The sequence continues at coordinate 797,449 of CM055123.1, forward strand.
GCCTACTTACCCGTCCCAGAGGGACCCACTGGCTTGTTTTAGACAGACCTATCACAGAGTAGTACTGAGTAGCCGTCGGCCCGGTCCACCGCAAAAGATACAGACAGGTACTGTTCAATCTTGAGAGGACCGCAGGAGCATAAAAGCAACCCAGCCACCCCTGGAGTCATGGGGTATGTCGTGAACTGAGTCTCATGCACACAAAGCGAGGATCAGCACTCTCGATGGTCGGACAGGGAAGACTACGAGGATACCAGTGTACCCAACCTGTTGCCCAGCCAACAGTTGATTGAAGGTCTCAAAAATAAAATACAATTCCCAAAAGAATAAAATTTAAAAGTAAAATCTTCCAGGAGACTGGCTCCTGAGAGAGCCATGTCTTCTCCTTCTGCTAGGCAGAAAAAAACTGAGGCTGCTGGCTGCAGGTAGGAGGGTTATGTCCGGAGGGACCGCCCCCCTGGGTGGGGCTGTTCAGCTCTGGCTTTTAGAATGCATGTTTCTAACATTCTGCCTAGATCTTCTCCTGCGAGCAGGGACATATACCCACACGTAAACAGTATGAGAGCTGTGTCAGTCCATGGACGATAAGGAGATATTTGCATTTAAATGCGGCGACGGTGACGTCACGCGCATGCGCATGGGGTTAATCCCATTCACAAATTCGGCTAGGTCGCAGTATTCGACGACGTAGCCGAATTCGACGGGTCATGCGTGCATGCGCAGAGTCACGTCTTCGCCACTCTGGAGCGGCGCTGTGATTGGCTGGTGCGGCGATACCCGGAACTAACATTCCGGCTATTGCCGCAGCGATGAATGCGTCTAGATGGAGGGACGCGGACTGCTTCGGGGGCCCCGATCTAAGGTAAGTGGTACATAATGAGCTAATATGCTAGTCATACTAGCTCATTATGCCTTTCTCTTGCAGGTGGGGAAAAAAAAAAAAAAACGAAAAGTGGGTTTACAACCACTTTAAAGCTGAACTACACTGTATCTGAGCACCACAAACCCAAAACGCTATTTAATTCATTTTCAATATTCAAAGCAAAATCCCCCATCCATCCATGTCTCCATGCTTTATTTTGCTGAGAAATCACATATAAACACGCCCCCTAGTATTTCTAGCTTTGACCATCTTGAGTATTGGCAGATGATTCATGTAGCCTTTACTGCCTGGAATCCATCTGCCCTTAACTCAAGCATGCAGGCAGAAGGGCGTGCTTAGCTGAGAAAATCCCTCCTGAAGACACTTGGAATGTATGACATAATTTGCCTAGGCATGGAAACTAGGAAGTAACTGAAGAAATTTAAAAAATAACTTCTAAAAACAAGTAAATATACCTTCCTATTTACTAATGCTAGGACCATAAGGCCCTATGTACACAGGGTGTTTTTGCAGCTGCTGTCAGCAGCGTTAGACGTTTTTTTTTACAGCTGCAAAACGCCCATCCATGTTATTCTATTGTGTCATGCACACATAGAGCTTTTATGAGCTCCAAGTGGCATAGGCGTTTTCCAGCTGCAAAAAAAACCCAATTCCAGTGCGTTCTGGAGCTCCAGGTTCGAGCTGCAAAAACGCCCGGCGCTAATAAACGCGCATTAACGTGCAGTAACGCGCAATAACGCGCGTCGGACAGCGTCAAGCGTTTTTATTTATTGATATGTGATTGGTCACTTTATTGCCTGAAAAGCCTGAAATACATAAAAAATGTGATTTGTGGCCGTAATCACATGTAAAACAGGAAATACATGCCCACATTTTACCCAAGAGACCTTTGCTCCTGAGAAGTGTGGAAGAAGTGTTGAAGAAGAGAAGCATGTCTGCTGATGTGTCCCAGGTTGAGCTCATTTCTGCTATTGAGGCCAATGCTGAAATATGGGATTTAGCGCATCCATTGCATGATGACCGCCTGCGTAAAGCCCAGATATGGCATGATATCGCAAAGGCGCTCACACCAAACTGGTCCCTGCTGAGCAATTCTGCCAAAAATGACAGATGTAAGTTTTTTTTGTTTTATTTCAAGATATGTTTGCTGGCTAGGTTCACACTGCTGTGAATTTATTGTGCTATTTTACCGCGATTTAGCCGCGATTAGTGGCCGCAGCTTAGATTCGCACCGCACTGATATGAATGGCACTAATGGAAAACAATGTTATTTTTTAGGCTGGCTAGGTTCACTCTGCTACAAATTTTATTGTGAATTTTATTGTGAATTTTAGCCGTTGCGATTTCTCAAATTCGCAAGTCATTAAAATAACATTGTGTTCCATTAGTGCCGTTCACATCAGTGCGGTGCGAATCTAAGCTGCGGGGAAAAAAGGGTCCTGTGCGAGTTTGCTCCGTGTGTGATGGGAATTCAGCTCTATAGACTGGTATTCCCTGTTATCGCAATTTTGAATTTGCAGCAGTGTGAACCTTGCCTTAGAAAGCATATTAACCTTTTTTTTCAATTTTCTGTAGGCAAAAACTTAAAACGTCGCTGGAAATCCCTGCACGACCGTGTCAGGAGAGATCTAACTGAGCTTGAAAAATTGCAGCGGAGTGGAGCACCAGCTCCACACAAAAAGAGACATTTGTTCTATGAACATCTAGCTTTTCTTCGCCGATCAATGATGAGGAACACAAGAGAGTAATTTTTTTTTACTGTCACATATACCCTTTTGTGCATTGCTCTAATCTACCAAGCATTCAAAAATGTAAATCTTAGCCGTTTTATTCTCTGTAGGACAACATCTAACATAATGGACAGCACGGAGCATATCGTGGAGGAGGAGGAGGTGGATGCTCCAGATGCTACATTTTCGAAAACCACAGAGATTCTATCTCCTAACCAAGCCAGTCTCCAATGTGAATCCCCAGAGCAGGTAATTATCTGTCCATTATCTCCGTCTGTCTGTCAGTCTATGTACCAATCTGAACATGTTCATTTTTTTTCACAGGAATCTACGAGCCAGGTTCCACCTTCCAGCTGCCTCCACCAGGAACCCAAACACACATACCAAGTTCGTGGCCGCGGCAATGCCAGTGTTCATGGTAGAGGCCGCAATCAGCGACAGAGGGGTGGCATTTTCAATGCTGAAACCGAGGACAGGGTGGTAGCCTTGCTGCAGGATGTGCGGCAGGAGAGGCGCAGCGTGGACCCATTCTTGGATCCTTTGAATCCACGCGCCTCATTCCTGCGCAACATGTATCACATCTTGGAGGACATTTCTGGACCCGAGGAGAAGCACTGTATGGATCGAATGTACGGTATTGCAGTGCAATATCGTAATGCAAATTTATGTGGTTGGCCACCACCTAGCGATCCATACAGTGCTTTTCAGGATCCCACAATGTCCCCCAGGACTGCAGCAATGCTACCACCCCCCTCATATCAGCCCCCTAGAAGGCGACCACCCAGCCATTCATACCATTCCAATTACCCCCCAAATTTCTCAAACAAATTTCCTCCTCCCCCTCCTCCACCAGGGAATTCACATTTCAACAATTTCCCCACATCTTTTCAAGGACCCTTCGATGTTAGGAACGAGCGCCTGCCCCAACCTACCCATTCCCACCCCGAATCAACTTTCACCCATCCACAATCACCTCATCTGAGCCCTGCTGAGCAATCTGCTCAATATCAGCAGTTGTAAGCTTATTTTTTTGTTATTACTCTGTTATCTTTGTAAATAAATTATTGTTACACGTTAAGTTTGTTGTTTTCTGGGTTATGGTGCACTTCAGCAGTATGTTAGCATAGGGGTATCATACGCTTTCCTCAAGCAGGAGAAAGGGAGTCTCTTTACTCTGCCTGGGGCAAGCGTATGTGCAGCCCAACAAGGGGTATCGTACACTTTCCTTAAGCAGGAGAAAAGGAGTCTCTTTACTCTGCCTGGGGCAAGCGTATGTGCAGCCCAACAAGGGGTATCATACGCTTTCCTCAAGCAGGATAAAGGGAATCTCTTTACTCTGCCTGGGGCAAGCGTATGTGCAGCCCAACAAGGGGTATCATACGCTTTCCTCAAGCAGGAGAAAAGGAGTCTCTTTACTCTGCCTGGGGCACGCGTATGTGCAGCCCAACAAGGGGAATCATACGCTTTCCTCAAGCAGGAGAAAAGGAGTCTCTTTACTCTGCCTGGGGCAAGCGTATGTGCAGCCCAACAAGGGGTATCATACGCTTTCCTCAAGCAGGAGAAAAGGAGTCTCTTTACTCTGCCTGGGGCAAGCGTATGTGCAGCCCAACAAGGGGTATCATACGCTTTCCTCAAGCAGGAGAAAGGGAGTCTCTTTACTCTGCCTGGGGCAAGCGTATGTGCAGCCCAACAAGGGGTATCATACGCTTTCCTCAAGCAGGAGAAAAGGAGTCTCTTTACTCTGCCTGGGGCAAGCGTATGTGCAGCCCAACAAGGGGAATCATACGCTTTCCTCAAGCAGGAGAAAGGGAGTCTCTTTACTCTGCCTGGGGCAAGCGTATGTGCAGCCCAACAAGGGGTATCATACGCTTTCCTCAAGCAGGAGAAAAGGAGTCTCTTTACTCTGCCTGGGGCAAGCGTATGTGCAGCCCAACAAGGGGTATCGTACGCTTTCCTCAAGCAGGAGAAAAGGAGTCTCTTTACTCTGCCTGGGGCAAGCGTATGTGCAGCCCAACAAGGGGTATCATACGCTTTCCTCAAGCAGGAGAAAAGGAGTCTCTCTACTCTGCTTGGGGCAAGCGTATGTGCAGCCCAACAAGGGGTATCATACGCTTTCCTCTAGCAGGAGAAAAGGAGTCTCTTTACTCTGCCTGGGGCAAGCGTACAGTAGGTGCCGCCGACATTGTATATTCATCGCAATCCTATCGCGGAGATTCTCGGCGACAGGGGTGCCGACATCTCGGCGACACATCTCGCGCTCGCTACAATGGCGTGGAGACGCGGCACTGTATTGAACGGGGATCCGACGTGGATTCCCGCCAATACCAGGCACTGTGTTTGATATGAATCCTGAGCGGGAACTCCACGCCAATTTTTAAAGAAAAAAACGGCATGGGTTCCCCCTCCAGGAGCATACCAGGCCCTTGGGTCTGGTCTGGATTTGAAGGGGAAACCCTACGCCGAAAAAACGGCGTGGGGGTCCCCCTCAAAATCCAAACCAGACCCTTATCCGAGCACGCAACCTGGCAGGCCGCAGGGGAAGAGGGGGGGGACGAGAGAGCGGCCCCCTCCCTCCTGAACCGTACCAGGACGCATGCCCTCAACATGGGGGGTTTGGTGCTCTGGGGCAGGGGGTGACCTGCGCCCCCCCACCCCAGAGCACCCTGCCCCCATGTTGATGAGGACAGGGCCTCTTCCCGACAACCCTGGCCGTTGGTTGTCGGGGTCTGCGGGCGGGGGGCTTATCGGAATCTGGGAGTCCCCTTTAATAAGGGGGCCCCCAGATCCCGGCCCCCCCACCCTATGTGAATGAGTATGGGGTACATCGTACCCCTACCCATTCACCTGGTGGAAAAAACATGGCAATTAAAAAAACACACAGCTTTTTAAAGTATTTTATTGCACCGCTCCGGGGGTCTCTTCCGTCTTCGGGGGTCTCCGGTGTCGTCGCCGCGCTCTCCGGTTCTTTCTTCCTTCTGCCGGGCCACCGCTATCTTCTTCCAGCTCTTTTGCTAGCGGGGCCTGGTCTTCTCCGTCGCCTTCTTCCCTCTTCTCCCGCTCTCCGGTTCTTTCTTCCTTCTGCCAGGCCTCCGCTATCTTCTTCCAGCTCTTTTGCTAGCGGAGGCCCGGTCTTCCCCATCATCTCGTCCGGCTCTCCGTTGTCCTTCTGCCGGCCCCTCCACTATCTTCTTCCAGCTCTTTTGCTAGTGGAGGCCTGGCAGAAGGAAGAAAGAACCAGAGAGAAGAAGAGGGAAGAAGGCGACGGAGAAGACCGGGTCCCGCTAGCAAAAGAGCTGGAAGAAGATAGCGGTGGCCCGGCAGAAGGAAGAAAGAACCGGAGAGCGCGGCGACGACACCGGAGACCCCCGGAGCTGTGCAATAAAATACTTTAAAAAGCTGTGTGTTTTTTTTATTGCCATTTTTTTCCACCAGGTGAATGGGTAGGGGTACGATGTACCCCATACTCATTCACATAGGGTGGGGGGCCTTATTAAAGGGGACTCCCAGATTCCGATAAGCCCCCCGCCCGCAGACCCCGACAACCAACGGCCAGGGTTGTCGGGAAGAGGCCCTGTCCTCAACAACATGGGGGCAGGGTGCTTTAAGGTGGGGGGGCCGCAGGTCGCCCCCCTGCCCCAGAGCACCAAACCCCCCATGTTGAGGGCATGCGGCCTGGTACAGTTCAGGAGGGAGCGCTCTCTCATCCCCCCCTCTTCCCCTGCGGCCTGCCAGGTTGCGTGCTCGGATAAGGGTCTGGTTTGGATTTTGAGAGGGACCCCCACGCCGTTTTTTCGGCGTAGGGTTTCCCCTTCAAATCCATACCAGACCCAAGGGCCTGGTATGCTCCTGGAGGCGGAATCCATGCCGTTTTTTCTTTAAAAATTGGCGTGGAGTTCCCGCTCAGGATTCACACCAAACGCAGTGCCTGGTATTGGCGGGAATCCACGTCGGATCTCCGTCTATTGGCAATGCGTGTCGCTCATCGTGAAAGGAACATTTTTCCTTTCCCGATGATGAGACAGCTCGGCGCTGGCTCTCGCGACGGAGCTCATAGGGTGTCAATCTCGCCGCTAGAAGCGGCGAGATTGACACAATATCGGCGACACCTACTGTATGTGCAGCCCAACAAGGGGTATCATACGCTTTCCTCAAGCAGGAGAAAATTAGTCTCTTTACTCTGCCTGGGGCAAGCGTATGTGCAGCCCAACAAGGGGTATCATACGCTTTCCTCAAGCAGGAGAAAGGGAGTCTCTTTACTCTGCCTGGGGCAAGCGTATGTGCAGCCCAACAAGGTTCAAGGCATAGCTGAACTAAAGAAATGCCAGACCTGAAAAGAACAGCCAAATAATAAAATACTTTATTTCAAATATTCTGTCACAAGAAGGCTTCATTTCAGGCAGAGCTTAGAAAGATACAACAATTCTTTTTAAACATAGTCAGTTTGCCACGGAACTTCTCCATCAGGTGATAAGAAGTAATCGGCAAACTGATTACGAATGGTCATCACCCGTGCTGTTGACCGCAAGTCGGAAAATTGTACTCGTTGATTTGTGTTTCTGGCTTCCGGTTCAACGGTGCTCCTCTCCTTATCCCGCAGGAAGTTGTGGAGAACACAGCATGCCAGGACCACCTTAATGGCATTTTCCACATCAAGCTGCATACAGGTGAGTAATACTCTCCATTTTGCTGTGCAGACTCCGAAAGCACATGCAACAACGCGGTGGGCACGGCTGAGACGATAATAAAAAAAAAATTGTGCGTCGCTGAGAAAATTGACACTGTATGGCCGCATTATATGTTCAGACAGTCCAAAGGCCTCGTCTGCTATCATGACCAATGGTAAGCTTGGTTCCTCGGTACCAGGTAGAGGCCTGCTTTCTGGAGTGTTGAGCCTTCCTTCATGAAGCCGACGTCCAAAGGCCAACTCACGAAATATACGTGCATCACTCTGGCTGCCGTATGCTCCAACATCAACTGCTATGAAGCGCAGATTCGCATCAGCCACTGCCAGGAGGACCACCGAGAAGTATTTTTTATAATTATAATATGAAGAACCAGAGTGCGGAGGCTTCTTCACCCTGATGTGTTTGCCATCCAGGGCGCCCAGACAATTGGGAAACTGAGTTTTTTCCCAAAACTCGGCCACCACTGCTTTCCAAAGGTCATCTGTTGTCTCCGGCATTACAACCTGATTCAGCTCCTCCCATATTGCCACACAGCTTTCTCTGACTATCTGGGCAACCGTCGAGACACCAAGAAGAAAGTGGTGGTGCAAGGACACGAAACTCAGTCCTGTAGCAAGGAACCTAAAAGAACAAAATTGGGAGTGTCAAAATAATACAATACATTTTGTACACATGCGATGCAACATAAGCCATACAATCGGTTTGGATGAAATCGCAATGAACAAACATCGCATGAAATTTGCATAGCATTGCGGTACAAATTGCATGCACATTCATGCAATGTGTGACATTGCATATGTGTGAACAGGCACTAACCCCCCTTCAAAACAAATATTACTTACCGGAGTGTCACAAGCAGTCGCTCCTCTGGTGACACACTGCTTCTCATCATGGTGTCCATCCTTTGCAGCCTTGGCCTGAGCATCTCCAGCAGGTCATCAAAGACAGGCACTGACATTCTAGTGAAATTATAGCATTTTTCAGGATGCATGCGAAGATGGACGTACATGCTCTGAAAGTACCCTAACATAGGACGCTGGGATACAATTGGATGTATCCAGAATCTACGCCGACTGCTGTTTATCTCCTCCTCCTCCATCTGTCTCCTTCGCCGCATCCTACGCAGAACAATCAGCAGAATTGCCTCATCAATTTTTTGAATCACAGGATCCATTTTCCTCAAAACAATCTCAAAAATGCTCTCTCCTCACTTTCTCCTCACAAAATGGCAAGTCATGTGATATTTCTCATATTTTATGGAGTTCTGGGTAATTTTTGGAGTGAAATTTTTGTTTACACAAAAAACGCTGGTTAGCGCTAACGCGCATAAACGCGCTATGACGCCAATGCAAAACGCGGCTTGAGGCGCGTTTTTGACGCCGCTTTTTCCTGGCGTCAAGAAACAGCTTTGGAGCTCGTTTTTATGACGCCCTGTGTGCATGGGGCCTAAAGATTCAAAATAGTCAGTTGATTGGGAGAGGGAAGTTCCACTTTAAAAACACTGCTTGTTCTGTCTCAACTACAAAGCGATAAAGTTCATCTCCAGGTTTAAGTAGGCCTTACTCAAGCTGGTTTGATATTCATCCCTTGCATCGATACAGGCAGCTTAACTCAATGAATAAACTCACAGTTAGGACGACAGACGATGAATCCTTTCGAATGTTCCGTTTAATGATGGATATTCATAGGTAGAAAAACGTTGCAGTTGTAAGCCACATGTAAGATGTTTAGCATGGAAGATATACAGGAGTAATGACCAGAGTCAGGAAGTGGAGGAGAAATATAAAGAACTACGGTGAGAGAGAGAATTCAGCTAGAAAGAAGGGGACAGATCTTAAAGACACAGAGCAAGAATAATCACATAGTGTAACACAACACTGCTAATCACACTAGCTACATGTTTGTAGCTTAAATATTGATATTTGCACTAAAAATTGTCCTTTTGGTTAAATTTTTGAACTATCAGTGTACATTTGGCTGTCGGATAAAAAAAATTGTGTCAAATTTCACTTCAGAAGGTTGGCAACCCTGATCTATACCCAAAACCTTTTCTTTTTTGTCTTGCTTGTGTGGATGCTTGAATCTAAAGTTCAGCAGCCTAAATGAAAATAAAAGAAAAAATGGGAGTAGTGTGTACCGAGCTTCCCCAGTCTAACCAAAATAATAATAATTAAACAAAAGGGAGGTTTGGGCTATAAATAAACTGTAAACCCAAAAAAAAAAAAACTTTTAGTTTTTTAAGGCACTGTGTATGATACACAATTGCCGTAAAGCAGAGGTCCACACAGAAATGGAACCTCCGCTGTTCGGATTCCTCCCCCCCTCCGGTGTCACATTTGGCACCTTTCGGGGGGATGAGATACCTGTCTAAGACAGGTATTTGCACCCACTTCCGGGCATAGACCTCTGCATTATCTGCGGGAGTCTACGCCACGTCCGGCGCCCCCTGCTGTCTTCTGGGAGACACACGGGTCCCAGAAGACAGCAGGGACCAGTGGCATTGCGCAGCGCAAGTCGCGCATGTGCAGTAGGGAACCAGGAAGTGAAGCCGCAAGGCTTCACTTCCTGATTCCCTTACCGAAGATGGCGGTGGCAGCATCCGAGGACCGAGGGACGGGTCGGCTTCGGGTGCTGACATCGCGGCGCACTGGACAGGTAAGTGTCCTTATTTTAAAAGTCAGCAGCTGCAGTATTTGTAGCTGCTGACTTTAAAAAAATTAATAAATTGGCGGACCTCCGCTTTAAAACACTTGTTTTCATCTGAGGTTTTTTAACCTTTGTTGCACCTCAGGACCTCATGAACCCTCTATGCTCAAAAACATGAACTTCAGCAATGACTGCATGGCATTTCTCAGGAAAGGTAACTATAGCCTAAGCCTAGGTTCACACTGCTGCGGTATTTAAATGGTGCGAGTTCAGCTGAACTCGCACCATTTCATTCCGCATGTCAGTCCAACTTCAGGGGGCGATTTCAGAGACATCTGTGCAGGTTCCTGCACAGATGTCTACTGTATTGAAATCGCACCTGAAGTCGCCAAAAGTAGTACAGAAACTACTTTTGGGAATCGGTGCGGCGCCGCAAAGTCAGTGTCGCACCGATTCGGACGGTGCCACTGCCAGTCAACCGCCGATTTGCATAGCTTCCAACTGTCTCTGATTTGGAGGGACTGTCCCTCATTCTTCCTCATTTTGGTCTGATCTATATAGTTGTATATAAAATGCACTATTTATCTTTCAAAAAGTGTTTGCCAGTGCTAAACCTTTCTTCCAATTTTTAAATTGCTGCATTAGTAAATATCAAAAGCCAATATAAAGGAATAGTAGTGGTAAAAAAGCACTTGTGGGTTTAACCAATCATTTTTTTTTTATACAATTCTCCTTTAAGGGGGCGTGGCAGGGGTGTGTGTCCTATGCCTACATACTTTTGCTAATAGGTGTCAGGAATTTATACAGATGCATGCGAAATGTAAAACTGTATGGCAATGTTGTGTCCATAATTTTGTGTGGTTTTTATATACATGCTTTTACCGGAGTATAAACCTGTTAGGACTGTATTTAATGTTATACATAGTAAATTTTTAACATGCATTATTGTAAATAATTTTTGGAATTTTGCTGCTTAAAAACCCCATTGAGGGAACTTCCCATTCTTCTTGTAATTTTCGGGGTGCGCAGTAACTTTCACTCCCAGTATATGTGTCCTTCCCATTCTTTCATAGGTGTCCCTCATTCCCATTTCAGAAAGTTGGGAGCCTGGGAGGTATGGATTTGGCATGCGATTTGACATGCCAAATCGCATGAATGTGAACCTAGGCTTAGTGACATCAACGAACCATGCCTGCATAAAGTGTGTTAAGTCACTTGTGATCTCCATCGGGGTAACATATTTGTCCTTATCACCTAACTACATTCTTTACTTGCAGTGTAGTGTACATAGAATAGAAATCATTGGTAGAAACATGGGGAAAACAACGTTTTAGGCAAAAAATACTTTTCAAGTCTCTTCTGGAAAAATAAAAAGAAGATTTTTAATATGTCACAATAAAAGTGCCGTCTTTCACAAATCATTCTAAAGTCAGAATGAAAACAACACGTGACTTTAGCTAAACTACAAACAAACAGCACTCATTACAGCCCTTTTCACCTGGAAACCTCTGTTGAGGGAGACGTCACTTGCCACGGAAGCGGAAGCATAGAAAGCCGGAAGCTTAGTGGATTGAATTGGCGGCACGTTGTTTCGCTGATTTTTATTCTGTGTTACGGGCTTTATCTGGAGTTGTTGCGATCCGAGTGGAGGAAGAAACTCAAAAGACTTTATTGCTACGGATTTACTGAAGAAAGCGGTGTTACCATGTCTTTGACTTGCTTTAGTGAGTGTCCATTCAGCTAGCATTGTGATCTGAATTTGTTACGCGCTCATATAAAAGACGCTGATATATGGATCTCCCGTATAGGTTCTCAGACAATCATTATTGTCTTCTAGTTTTAATAGCTGGTCTGTTTTTCTTGCTGTGGCTAAAGTAGGTGTTTGCAGAGAAACGTCAGACCCAGTTAGCTATCAGCAAGACTGGTTTAGGGTTCTGTAACATGTTTGGGCGGTAAAAATGTGGCTGTTGGGTGACATTTGACTTGCTTAGTACAGTGTATCTCGAGGATAAAGTGTGTGTGTGTGTTTTTTTTTTTTTTATTCCTGCATAATGCCATGGGGTTAGGAGTAGAAAGTGAGGGAAAATCTTTTTGTGATTGCACATTAATGTTTTTCGGTTTCAAGATTTAAGCTGGGTACACACCATTCGTTTTTTTTTTTTTCCCCCAATCAACCCTGCTGCATTAATTGCTTTTCTTTGTCCTTTACTTTACACCACAGTGTCTCTTTTATTTTCTCCTTCAAAAACACATGGTAAGTCATAGTTGCCAACAGTCACGGACATTCCCGGGATTCAAACCCTTTTTCCCGGATTTATTTTGTCCCGGCCAATGTCCCGGCCAATCCGATTTTTCCCGTTTTCCCCGAATTTGGACGCCGCAGGCCGCCGCCGCTAGAGGTCCACGGCTGGCGGAGACAATGTCTCGGTCGGCCGCCATGTTCAAGAAGACCAAAACACGGATGTAGTACAATAGAAAATAAAGCCGCTGCGGCGCCGCCCACACCCTGCACCTCCCCGGGGGTGGGCGGCGCCGCAGCAGCTTTATCTTCTATTGTACTACATCTGTGTTTTGGCTGGCCGGCAGGCCACCCCCCCTGCCCCGCCCCAGGTCTGTCTGTAATGGAAAGGGGCGGGGGTCGGCAGCGCCACAGCTTAATTTTTTTTTTTTTTCAGCCACACTGTCGGCTCCGCCTCTATTTTGTTCCCCTTCGGGGAAGGGGAAACAATAATGGCGGCCGAGACAGGAGACGCCTGTGGTAAGGGGGGACTCCGCTGGGAACGCCTGAGGTAAGGGGGGACTCCGCTGGGGACGCCTGATGTAAGGGGGGACTCCGCTGGGGACGCCTGAGGTAAGGGGGGACTCCGCTGGGGACGCCTGAGGTAAGGGGGGACTCCGCTGGGGACGCCTGAGGTAAGGGGGGACTCCGCTGGGGACGCCTGAGGTAAGGGGGGACTCCGCTGGGGACGCCTGAGGTAAGGGGGGACTCCGCTGGGGACGCCTGAGGTAAGGGGGGACTCCTCTGGGGACGCCTGAGGTAAGGGGGGACTCCTCTGGGGACGCCTGAGGTAAGGGGGGGACTCCTCTGGGGACGCCTGATGTAAGGGGGGGACTCCTCTGGGGACGCCTGATGTAAGGGGGGGACTCCTCTGGGGACGCCTGATGTAAGGGGGGGACTCCTCTGGGGACGCCTGATGTAAGGGGGGGACTCCTCTGGGGACGCCTGATGTAAGGGGGGGACTCCTCTGGGGACGCCTGATGTAAGGGGGGGACTCCTCTGGGGACGCCTGATGTAAGGGGGGGACTCCTCTGGGGACGCCTGATGTAAGGGGGGGACTCCTCTGGGGACGCCTGATGTAAGGGGGGGACTCCTCTGGGGACGCCTGATGTAAGGGGGGGACTCCTCTGGGGACGCCTGATGTAAGGGGGGGACTCCTCTGGGGACGCCTGCATAGTTACCAACAGTCCCGAATTTCCCGGGACAAGCACGATTTTTGGACCCTTGTCCACAAGTGTGGAGGGGGCTCTGCTGGGGAGGCACCTGATGCAAGGACGGACTGCTGGGGAGGCACCTGATGCAAGCACGGACTGCTGGGGAGGCACCTGATGCAAGCACGGACTGCTGGGGAGGCCATCTGGTGGCAGGCGACGTGGCAGGTAACACGCTCAGGGCTTCCACTGATTCGGCATTATGGTGAGTTGAATGATTTAATTTTATATTACAATGTAAAAATAGAAATAATGCACTTCAATCATCCTGACACCGTAACAACCATGGTGCCGGGATGATTGAAGCGCCAACAGGTGTTTTGGAGTATCCTTATCTGCCAATTTTGTTACACATTACTATTGTGGTGTAGGATCTGGCTTCTTTCTTTCTATTTCTTTCTCTCACCTCGGACTCTAGCCACACCCCTTTGAACCACGCCCATTTAAACCACACCCACTATCGTGCGTAAACCACGCCCATTTTTCACTCCATCATGACACGCCTACAAACGAATGCCCCGCCCCCTGATTATAGCAAGGCTCCGCCTCAATACAAAAAAAGTGTCCCAGATGTTTTTTTTGCAATGTTGGCAACTATGGGTAAGTAGGTTATATGATTTCCAACGGCATAGTTCACACCAGTGCTTGCAGTTCCAGTGCGTTCCAGAAAAAAAATAACATGCTGAGTTTTTTTTACTGTACCGGAATGCATCAAAAATGCACTGGCACGCACATGTCCTTTTGGTTAAGGGCCAGTTCACACCATAGAAATGTCTGGGTGCTTTTTCTGCATGCATGATTTTGGTGGTCCTCCCTCCTCCCACCACGTTCCAGTGCAGGAAAAATGCAGCACGTTTTGACCCTTTTTTTTTTTTTTTTTTTCTGGAACGCTTTAGAACTGCAAGCAATGTATTCATGCATTTTTGATGCAGAAAAAACACACTGGACTGCATGTGGTATGAACTGGTTCTAAGAAAAAGGGGGGGAAAATGCAATGGACTGCACCAGAAAAGCATCTGGAACACATCCGGACTGCGTTTCTATGGTGTGAACTAGGGCCGAAACAACTAATCGATTATGAAAATAGTTGTCAACTATTTTGCTGCTGGGTGAGGATGCTAACAACTACACCACTGTGCTGCCCGGGATTGTGTATATTATACAAAATGTGTGTGTGTGTGTGTATATGTATGTGTGATATATATATATATATAAATAATTAGGGGTGCACATCTTCACTGGCCTCACGATTCGATTACAATTATCATGTCAACGATTTGATTCCGCGATGCATCACGATTACAGCGCAAGTGCGCATGGTTTTCATCAAAAAGAAAATGAAGTACTCCACTTTTTTTATTCTGTTCTTAAAAAAAACACCACTTCCTGCATGTAGCAAAGTCTAAACACAGCAGGCAACTTAAAGGAGCTCCAGGCTCCCCCCCCCCCCCTAAAATACTAAAGGATATGATCAGAAACTGCGGACATGCTACAGGAGATGATCAGAGACTGCGGACATGCTACAGGAGATGATCAGAGACTGCGGACATGCTACAGGAGATGATCAGAAATTACATTAAAACACTTTTCCTTATTATGAAAATTGAAATTTTGCCCGAAAAGGTAAACTTAGCCTTTAAACACTTCGCATCCGGGCCAATTCTGACACTTCGCTCCTACATGTAAAAAGCCTCATTTTTCTCAAATCGCCTTTCAGGACAACCTTGGAGAGAGCGTAGCTCCGCCTCTTTAACAGGAAACACTTTCAGCCTTTAAATCCCTCCTCTTCCACCATGGCCTCAGTTATTGTGTTTCCTCCGCCATGGTGGAAGCAACAGGTGGGAACCAGGGTGCTACGCTCTTTCCAAGGGGGAAGCAGTAAGGCTTACCTTTCTTTTTTTCTGCCTGGTGTGCAGCTTTTATTTGGTACTTGTACCAGTGACCATCCCAGCACCCCCTCCACCGCAAGCGGGGGGTGTTCCGGAGTCCCCAGTCTCGCCTGCTCAGGGGAGTAAAGGACCCACAGGAGACGCAGCATCTTGTGCCCGGAATCCGCGGTAAGGCTCCAGGAGCCGAGCGGTTGCCGCTGCAGGTCAGCGGCGCGAATCGCATGACGGTTCCGGGTCCTGGCTGGCGGGTGACGTCAGTTCCGGCGATGCGGTTTCCTGTGGGGGCGTGGCGCTAGTGGTTCCCAGCGCTTGGAACGCAGAGACTAGGGGGCGGGTCTATCGACCGGCGCTTCCGTTTCCGGCCTATGTGGATGACGCGGGACCCGGGAAAATTTAAAACACACACTGTGTGTATAACCCAGCTGCGCTCTCGACAAGATGGAAGAGAGACAGACAGCGATGGCGGAAGCAGGCGCCCTAAGCTACGGTCAGGCTCAGGTAAGAGGGGTACAATGGTGCCTTTTATTCTTATCCAAATGAGTCTTTTTTGCTGTGTTGTTTTGTTTGTTTCCTCCCTTAAGAGAGCCTGCTGCTGTACGGTCGGTGGTTACTTCTCTCTGACCTGCTACAGCTTGGACATTGGTGGTTGTTTTCACTGGGACACTTCTTTTCTATCTTTGGTGGTGGCCTAAATGACACTAATTGGTTAGGTGTGGCTAGGACATTAGGTGAATTTCTATTGTTTATCTCGTTTCAGGAGAAAGCTGTAGCAAAAACCAAACATGTAAACCCACCAAGCCAGAGGAAGTGTCCCTCCTGCAAAAATCCTTTAAGGGATTCATGGCAAAAAGCTATGTGCAGGTCTTGCATTAAGGACTTAGTGGAAGAGGAAACATCCCAGCAATTCAAGGATTTATTTTCCTCAGTAAGAGAGCTTACAAGTTCTCTTGGTTCGGTTAAATCTCTGCTAAGTCCAGCAGTCTTAACTGAACCCCAGCAACCACCGTCCAGCCCAAGAGCCTCCACCTCTAGACCAGCAGAGAGTGTGGACTCTGGGGACGAAGGGGCAAGTACTCTCCCCTCTCTCAAGGACTCAGATGAGGAGGAAGAGGAAGATGACGGCAAAACCTCCAGATATAAATTATCTTTGGAAGATGTGGATGATCTCTTAAAAGCAATCTACACTACCCTGGATATTCAGGAGGAAAAGGTACATCTTTCAGTACATGATAAAATGTACCAGGGTCTGGATGATTCCAAGCAAAGAGTGTTCCTAGTCCATAGGGTCATATCGGACACTATCAAAAAGGAATGGAAGGACCCTGAAAAAGGTCCCTTCCTATCAAAGACCCTCAAAAAGCGTTTTCCTTTTGAAAACAAGGACTCAGAGGTCTGGAATAAAAAACCAAGAGTGGACGCTGCCTTCTCGCAAGTCTCTCGTCGTACGGATCTCGCTTTTGAGGACATGGGAGTGTTGAAGGATGCGATGGATAAAAGGGCAGACTCCCTGCTGAAAAAAGCATGGGACTCCACGTCAGCCAGCCTCAAACCAGCTATGGCTTCCACAGTGGTGGCAAGAAACCTGGAGTGTTGGATAGAGAAATTGATGAACCATGTAGAGGCAGGTACTCCAAGGAAAGACCTGTTGGAATCCTTCCCTCTAATTTTGAAAGCGGTAAAATACATGGCAGATGCATCCGCTGAATCAATCAAAATGGCTGCTAGATCAGCAGCATTAGTGAATTCAGTTAGGCGTGCAGTCTGGCTAAAGACATGGTCGGGTGACACAGCCTCAAAAATTAAACTCTGTGGCCTACCCTTCTCGGGGGATTTGCTGTTTGGTCCAGAGCTAGAAACTGTGCTGGATAGAACAGCTGACAAGAAGAAGGCTTTCCCTTCTAAAAAGAAGCAACCGTTTAAAAAGAATTTTCGTTCTGTTCAGCAATCCTTCAAAAAAGATGACAACAAAAAGCCTTGGTTTTCCCAAAAAGGTAGAGGAAGGGGTGGAGTGCTCTTTAGATTCCCTACAGACCAAGCTTCTAAAAACAAATGACAGCATTACTCCAGTGGGGGGAAGACTGTCAGCTTTTTTCCCTCAATGGAACCAAGTATCCAAAAGTCCCTTTGTGAGGAACATCATTTCACAGGGATACAGTCTAGAATTCTCGGAATGCCCCCCAAGCAGGTTTTATGTCACAGCCCTACCACGGGATCAGGAAAAAGCTTCCGCTATGATGACCCTCTTACAGGATCTGATACAACAGGAAGTGATTGTTCCAGTCCCAAAACATCAGGAGGGCCAGGGGTTTTATTCCCATATATTCTTGGTAAAAAAACCTTCAGGCAAGTACCGACTGATTCTGAATCTGAAGATCTTAAACAAATCAGTAAGGTACAAGCACTTTCGTATGGACACAATCCACTCCATTACAAAGCTGTTGACTCCAGGTTGCTTCATGGCGTCCCTGGACTTGAGGGACGCCTATCTACATGTGCCGATAGCTCTGGCTTCCCAAAGATTTCTTCGCCTAGCCATCGATCTGGGGACGTCAATATGGCATCTCCAATTCACAGCCCTACCATTCGGGCTTTCATCCTCGCCCAGGATTTTCACAAAAGTCATGGCAGAAGCCCTAGAGCCTCTGAAACTGAGGGGGATCTCGATCATTCCATATTTGGACGACCTACTGTTTTTTTTGCAGATTCCAGGGATCAGCTTGTGACAAACCTGCAAGTGTCACGGACTCATCTCAAGAATTTAGGTTGGCTCCTAAATCTGGACAAATCAAACTTAGATCCAACTCAGGAGATGAGGTTTCTGGGCTACACCATAAACTCAGTTCTTCAAAAGGTCTTTCTCCCCCAAGAAAAGATAGAGAAGATTTACTCTGCAGTGGGTCAGATTCAGACAAATCTCCCAACATCTGTCCGATTGGCTATGGCAGTATTAGGCCTCCTCACGGCCTCAATCCCAGCCGTACAATGGGCAAGGCTACACTCCAGACCCCTCCAGAGGAACATTCTACAAGTTTGGTCACACCAGGAGTCACTGGAAAAGTGCTTCAAACTAAAATCAAACGTAAAAAGAGCACTCTGGTGGTGGAGAAACCCAAACAACCTGACAAAGGGTCTCTCGTGGGTGTTTCCACTGGACAAACGTCTGACAACAGACGCAAGTGCTTGGGGTTGGGGAGCTCATCTGGAAGGGCAAACCGCTCAAGGAACTTGGTCCAAGTGGGAAGCAAAGAAGTCATCAAATTGGCGGGAGTTAAAAGCCATATTTCTGGGCCTCCTTACCTTTCAGCAGACAGTCAAAGGACGTCATGTTCAAATTCTGTCAGACAACACAACAGCGATAGCTTATGTACAAAAGCAAGGGGGAACCAGGAGCCCAGGTCTCATGGAGTTAGCCAGTCAGTTGTTGTCCTGGGCAGAGCTAAACGTGACCTCCTTATCAGCGGTTCATTTAAAGGGATCCCAGAATCTGTTGGCAGATCTGCTAAGCAGAAGGAGTGTGGTGGAAGCAGAATGGAGTCTGAGCCAGGAGATTTTCTCCATGATCTCCAAAGAGTGGGGGAAACCCCAGGTAGATCTATTTGCCAACCAGCAAAACACGAAAGTCTGAGAATTCTTTTCTCTCCACAGAGGGGATCAGGCAGTTGGAATAGATGCTCTAGCACACCCATGGCATTACCAGCTGTGTTACGCCTTTCCCCCATTTCCCCTAATCCCATTGGTATTAAGAAAGTTCAGGGAAGAGAACACCAGTCTTATCCTGATTGCTCCATATTGGCCAAAAAGACCTTGGTTTGCGACACTTCTAAACCTAGCCGCAAATCCTCCTTGGAGACTACCACTTAGGAAGGATTTACTATCACAGGGTTCTGTGAACCATCCGGAAGCAGACAGACTACATCTGACTGCTTGGCTTCTGAAGAAGACCTCCTAAAAGCCAAAGGACTTTCAGATAAGGTAGTAAGGACCCTACTGTCCAGTAGAAAGGAGGTAACTAGGGCCATCTACCTTAAAGTATGGAAAAAATTCAATTCTTGGTGTTCTTCCAAAAACTTTATAGTCAAGAGTGTCGTTTCAGTTTTAGAGTTTCTCCATGAAGGAATGGAGAAAGGATTGGCAGCCAGCACCTTGAAAACCCAAGTTGCGGCTCTTTCAGTTTACTTTGAAAAAGCTTTGTCCAAAGAAACTTTAATTTCCAGATTTTTTAGGGCCTTGGCTCGGAACAGACCCATAGTCCTTAAAGTTTTTCCCAGTTGGGATCTATCTGTTGTTTTACAGGGTCTCACGGGAGCTCCGTTTGAACCCCTTCAAGAGACTTCCTTAAGAAGTTTAGTTTTCAAAACAATTTTTTTTTTTAGTTGCCATTACATCGGCAAGGAGAGTCAGTGAACTCCAGGCTCTGGCGGTTACAGAACCTTTTTTGAGGGTCTTTCCAGACCGAGTGATCCTTCAGACGGATCCAGCCTTCCTACCAAAAGTATCTTCAACCTTCCATAGGTCACAAGAGATAACCCTGCCTACCTTTTTCCTCAGTCCCTAACAATGCAGGAGAGGAAGCTTTCCATACGCTGGATGTGAGAAGATGTCTGCTCCAGTTTCTAGCAGTTACCAAAGAGTTTAGAAAAACAAATGCCCTCTTTGTAGTATTTTCAGGTCCCCGCAAAGGGGAGAAAGCTTCCAAAAGTACATTAGGCAGATGGCTTAGACAAGCAATTACAGAAGCTTACCAAGCTAAAGGAGAAATACCTCCCTCAGGTATTGCTGCTCATTCAACAAGGTCAACAGCAGTTTCCTGGGCCGAGAGGGCCGGTGCTACGCCTGATCAGATTTGCAAGGCTGCCACTTGGTCCAACTACTCAACTTTTCTCCGGCACTATAGGTTGGATTTGCTGTCTGCCGCAGATCAAGCCTTCGGCAGGAAGGTACTGCAGGCAGTAGTCCCACCCTAGGGTAAGTTACTCGGTTATCCTCTCCAAGGTTGTCCTGAAAGGCGATTTGAGAAAAACTTAGTTAGACTTACCGGTGACGGTATTTCTAAGAGCCTTTCAGGACAACCGCTATTTCCCTCCCTAATATATCTTAGAAGTATTGATTAAGTGTCTATCATGGTCGTTGTGGTTGTTCTGTGCTTTTTTCTTCCAGTTTGTCGGAAACCACAATAACTGAGGCCATGGTGGAAGAGGAGGGATTTAAAGGCTGAAAGTGTTTCCTGTTAAAGAGGCGGAGCTACGCTCTCTCCAAGGTTGTCCTGAAAGGCTCTTAGAAATACCGTCACCGGTAAGTCTAACTAAGTTTTTTTTTTTTGCTAGAAAATTACATATAACCCCCAAACAATATATATGTTTTTTTAGCAAAGACCCTAGATCCTCATGGGCGACGCTTTAATTTTTTTTTTTACTGGTCACATGTTTTGAGTTAGAGGAGGTCTAGGGCTAGAATTATTGCTCTCGCTCTAACGTTCGCTGCGATACCTCACATGTGTGTTCTGAACACCGTTTTCATATGTGGGCGGGACTTACATATGCGTTCGCTTCTGCGTACGAGCTACCGGGGACAGGGGCGCTTTACATTTTTTTTTTATTTTACTTTAACCTTTTTACTTTGAGACTTTAAAAAAAAAAAAAAAAACACTTTTTATTCCTATTACAAGGAATGTAAACATCCCGTGTAATAGGAATAAGCATGACAGATCCTCTTTACAGTGAGATATGGGTCAATAAGACCCCACATCTCACCTCTAGGCTGAGAAGCCTGAAATAAAAAAAAAAAAAAGATCACCGCTTCCTAGCTGAAGCGGCGCCGTTTTTTTGAATGCAGAGGCCGGGTGTGACGTCATAACATCGCGCCCGGCCTCCGAACGATCATAGAGACTCCGGCGACTATCTGGTCCACCGGAAATCTCCATGGTAAAAAGCTGGGGCCGGCGGATCCTGTCACGACTCACCGATCGCTCAGGTGAGTCGGTAGAAGCACCGGAGGGCGGCGGGGGACGTCCCCTCTCGCCGCCTGTAAGAACGATCAAGCGGCGGAACAGCCGCTATGATCGTTCTTACGGTACAGAGAATCGCCGGCTCTAAAAAAAACAATATCTGAATGATGCCTGTAGCTGCAGGCATCATTCAGATATCCTGGCCCAAACTCAAGGACGTCCAGGGACGTCCTTGGGTCTCAAGTGGTTAATTTTGCATATAAAATATTTTCCTTTTGTAGATTTTGGTTTATATTGCTGTTAATTTAAAATCTACTAAACATGCCTCTCACTGTGTCCGTGTTTCAATGCCCCTACCTGATCGGCGGCGTCCTGGCGGCCATTCCACAGTATTCAAAAGCGCGCCTCCCGAGTCCTCGT
The DNA here is from genome assembly GCA_029206835.1 of Rana muscosa. Lineage (NCBI taxonomy): Eukaryota > Metazoa > Chordata > Amphibia > Anura > Ranidae > Rana > Rana muscosa. The sequence goes on from CM055123.1 coordinate 819,135, forward strand.
CTGTGATAGGCGGAGCACTCCATTTCCCAGCATTCAGTGTTCCGCCTATCACGGACATCCTCTCATCCTCATAACACAGACGAGGATGTCCGTGATGGGCGGAACACTGCCTGCTGGGAAATTGAGTGTTCCGCCTATCACAGGCAACGAGGACTCGGGAGGCTTGGCTTTTGAAAACTGCAATGGCCGCCGTCTGTCTGCATGACACGCTGTTCAGGTAGGCAGATGGCGGCTTGCAGTTTGTTAGTGTTACATTACATCTACTCGCGGCGGCGAGTAGATGTAATGTGGGGTAAACATCGATTATTAGGGTCGCCTGCATCGATGCCGCATCGGGACACCCGAATTGCGATGCGGCAATTAAATTTGGCACCCCTAGTGTGTGTGTGGAGATGTGTGTGTGTGTGTGTGTGGAGATGTGTGTGTGTGTGTGTGTGTGTGTGTGTGGAGATGTGTGTGTGTGTGTGTGTGGGTGGAGATGTGTGTGTGTGTGTGGAGATGTGTGGAGATGTGTGTGTGTGTGGAGATGTGTGTGTGTGTGGAGATGTGTGGAGATGTGTGTGTGTGTGTGTGTGGAGAGGTGTGTGTGGAGGTGTGTGTGGAGGTGTGTGTGTGTGTGGAGATGTGTGTGTGTGTGTGGAGGTGTGTGTGTGGAGATGTGTGTGTGTGTGTGTGTGTGGAGAGGTGTGTGTGTGTGTGTGGAGAGGTGTGTGTGTGTGTGTGGAGAGGTGTGTGTGTGTGTGTGGAGAGGTGTGTGTGTGTGTGTGGAGAGGTGTGTGTGTGTGTGTGTGTGTGTGTGTGTGTGTGTGGAGAGGTGTAGAGAGAGAGAGAGAGATTTTTTTTATGCATGTGTATTATGATTATTGGTTTTTAGTTTTTATTGTAATATTACTTTTCAACGGTACTTTTTTTTTTTTTTTTTTTTTTTTTGGATATGCAATTGTTGGTAAAGTATTGTGCACTGGGTATTGTTACTATCCACTCGGGTGGGTGGGGCCGTACGGATGACGGGCTGCTAGCTCCTCCCCCACTTATACTTCCGGGTCAGTGCTGTGTGACACTCTTTGCTCCCTTGGCATTGGCAGTTCCTAATTGGGCCCCAGCAGCAGGGTTTGCCCATACTCTTAGGATTCCCTTGGCTGACTTCCACCAGGCTGTGACATCACTTCCGGGCTTTGCACACAGTGCGAGCGGCCGCTGTATACTGTGCCTGCAGTTTGGTGACCACTGGCCCCCGACCAGCGGCGCTCCTGTATTTTTTTGTCCAACGGCTTTGTGCTGGGTTTCCCTGAGCCCCGGTGTCATCCATGCGGCTCCAGCCTCCAGGTACTGTCAGATTTTTTTAAACCAAGTCTATGTAATGACAATCAATTGACTGCTGTATGCCTTGGTGAACATCTTCATTTAATTCTTTTTTTTTTTTTTATTTATTTATTTATTTTTTTTTTTTTTAACAGTAATAAAGTTTTTACTTTGCTTCTGAGGGTCCTAATTTATGTCTGCTGATCAGCACTGTTCACCCCTTTTTGATTATATCTTCTGTCCTCATTTGTCTGAGTTTTGGACAGCAGTGGCCACGGCTACATTTAATTTTTCTTTTTGACTTTTCAATTGGCCTCTGGTCTGTGCGCCTAGCTTTTTGTTTTTACCACCACCTTCCTTAGTGCATATTAACTAGAAAATGGTAATAAAGCCTTAATCGCTTTTGATTCTTTAAACGGATGGTCAAGGTTATGTCCAACAGATACAGCAGTGCTCTTTCCTATGTCTCCACTTAGTATGGTTCTCAGGTGCTCATGTAAAAACCAACGACCATCGTTGCACAAAATTCCACATATTTATTTCTTAAAAAGCCATTGAAAAAAGTTTACACTCACGTTTATATGTACCTTAGACCGGCACTGAGTCTATCCTGTGCTGGCCATTGCGTTGCAGGAAGCCAGCGTGCGGTTAAAAACGTTCCTATCCTTAATGCGTTTCTTCTGCATTCTGGATAGGGAGTTTGAACCTCCCCCTAACCACAGCAGCTTCTAAACTCTTATAAAAGCCTAATATGTGCATGAACACAGGCTTTTATGGAGTTGCCTTTAGGAGCTTTGGCCAAAAAAAAAGAAAGCCAGCTGCTCTTAAACTTAAGTTTTTAGAAGCTGTAGTGTACATGAGCTCTTAGATGTAATTTGAGCCTCTTCGCCCTTCACTTCCTCCAGCACTGGGTGGATTCTAAATGTAGCAGAAGGCTGTGCCACATTTCTTCACAGCTTTTTCCTTTGAGTCCATGGTGTGGGGTTGTGCTATAACACCTTGAGCTTAACCCCTTCCTTACTGGGCACATATACCCCCTTCCTGCCCAGGCGAAATTTCAGCTTTCAGCACTGTCACGCTTTGAATGACAATTGCGCGGTCGTGCGACGTGGCTCCCAAACAAAATTGACGTCCTTTTTTTCGCACAAATAGAGCTTTCTTTTGGTGGTATTTGATCACCTCGGCGGTTTTTATTTTTTGCGCTATAAACAAAAATACAGCGACAATTTTGAAAAAAAAAGCAATATTTTTTGATTTTTGCTATAATAAATATCCCAATTTTTTTTTTTTTATATATTTTTTTCCTCAGTTTAGGCCGATATGTATTCTTCTACATATTTTTGGTAAAAAAAAATCGCAATCAGCGTTTATTGATTGGTTTGCGCAAAAGTTATAGCGTTTACAAAATAGGGGGATAGTTTTATGGCATATATTTTTTTTTTTTTTTTTTTTTTGTGACTGCGACATTATGGCGGACACATCGGACACTTTTGACACTAATTTGGGACCATTCACATTTATACAGCGAACAGTGCTATAAATATGCACTGATTACTGTATAAATGTGACTGGCAGGGAAGGGGTTAACACTAGGGGGCGAGGAAGGGGTTAAATGTGTTCCCTGGGAGTGATTGTTACTGTGGGGGGAGGGGACCGATCTGTGTCCCTATGTACAAGGGACACAGCATCGGTCTCCTCTCCCTGACAGGACATGGATCTCTGTGTTTACACACACAGATCCATGTCCTTGTCTCTGTAACTGCCGATCGGGGGTGCCTGGCGGACATCGCGGCCGCCAGGCACGCGCATCGGCATTGCAGTGAAGCGCCGGGCACGTGCGCGCGCCGCCGGCGGCACTCGCGCGCCCCCCAGTGGCCAAATAGCGGAGGCCGTATAATAACGGCCTCCCGGCATTTAACAACCACCTTGCGGCCGTATATTCTCGTACGGCGGGCGCGAGGTGGTTAAAGTGGTAGTAAACTCTTTTTTGTTAACGTGTCCATCTGTACCAAAAAACTCCCAATGCAGTTAAGTCCCTTTTTAAAAAAAATAAAAAAAAATAAAAAATTGTCGTCCTGACTGTGGATAAAAACTGTGCAGCTCAAACTAAAGTTGACACATGCCCCTGCTATAGGTGTAGGCCATTTAAATACCTCCGGAAGTCTGACTGTAAGGCTTCATGTACTGACTTCTGAAATGTTGGAAATTTTGGCGTCTGAACTCATTTTTTATTTTTTGCCGTCAAAAAAAAAGACCTATAAACGCAACTGCCTAAAAACGACAGTAAACGAACCTGTGTACATGTACACATAAGATAACATTGAATGAGTTCAGGGGCAGTTGAAGTGTTCAAATTCCTCTGAACGTCTGTTTGGCAGCAGCAGTGTACTTGGGCCCCTTTCACACTGAGGCGTTGGGATTTTACCACGTTTTTTACCACGCTAGCCTTAAAAATAGCGCTAACGCCTATGCGTTTTTACCGTGGTTCTTATTAATTTCAATGGGGATAGGCGTTTTTACAGCGCTATTTTATGCGCCCCAAAGATGCTCCAAAAAAAGCTGTTTGCAGGATTTTTTCCAACGCAAAGCCAGCATAACACCTTAATATGAAAGCCCTTGGGGCTTTTAAATTGAGAATGCTGGGGCAGGATTATTTCAGGCATTTTTATAGCGCTATTTTTACCGCAAAAACGCGGTAAAAACGCCTCTGTCTGAAAGGGGCCTTAAGCTTCATGTACACGGGATGTTTTACAACTTCCCCTGAACGATTTAAAGAGGCAGTAAACCCTGATGGGTTTACTTCCTCTGTTTCCCTGCAAAGGTAAAGCGTAATGGGCTACTATGCATCGCATTGTAGCCCATTATGTGTCACTCACCTGCAGGAGAAGCCTGCGACGTCCCCGTCTTCCTCGCTAGTAGCGAGTGTCCATCTTCACCCCTCTTCCTTCCAGGGCTGCGATCTCCGGCTCTGTGACTGGCCGGAGTCACGTGATGTCACTCCTGTGCATGCCACTAGCAGCAGGACACCATTCACAAAACGGTACGCTTAGTGCGCCTGCGCCGTTGTCTACGGCGCGCATTTTTTGCAAATATCTCCTAAACCGTGTAGGTTTAGGAGATATTTGTTGCACCTACAGGTAAGCCTTAATCTAGGCTTACCTGTAGGTATAAGTGGTCTGTAAGGGTTTACAACCACTTTAACTTGACAAATGGTAAAGAATGTTTAAAAACGTCCGATGTGCTGCGTTTTTACATGCCATGTTTAGCCGCATTCGCGTTTTTTGAAGAGGGGGGGGGGGTTTAATTTTTTTTTTTTTCTGCAAATAGTAAAAAATGAAAAACATGCGTTACAAGATAGTTTTAGGCATGCACTCATTTAAAGTAGAACTACAGGCAAAATCTTTTTTGTTTTTCCTTTTTGGCTGGAGCAAGGCAGGGTCATAACCCCTGTCAACATATTTTTTTTTTTTCTGCCATCTGTGTCCCATTGCAGAGATTTCCCTTCACTTCCTGTCCTATAGCCAAACAGGAAGTGGGAGGAAATCCCTGCAAATTAAGGCCTGGTTCACAGCTATGCATTTTTTTTTTTTTTTTATTTATATATTTTTTTATTTTTTTTTGTGTGTTTTCAGTTTTGCAGAAACACACTACAGTCCATTTAACATGGTTTCCTATGGATCACATTAACATCTATGCATTTTATGGAAAGGGCCAGGGACTTTTTTTCTGGTTTTTGGTTCCATAGATTTCAATGGACCAAAAATGTGTATTGAAAAATGCAAAATTCACCTGGCATAGGCAACCTGCATAGGTCTGAACCAGGCCTCAAGGATTTTTTTTTGGGGACCCCCAGGTCACCAGAACTAGTCTTCCCATTTGGAAGATTTCCCCTCTATTACTTTTCTGGGGACAATCCAAAATTTGGGATTTTCTTTTACTTTCAAAGATGATGGTAAATGGGATAAATAGAGGGTGAATCTCCTTAACGAGGGGACAGACGGCAATAAAAACTGATGGGTGTTCTAATGTTCCTCTTCTATCCAAAACTTTAAAAATAAATAAAACTAAAACGTCTGACTGGGTTGCTTTTTTAACGTGTTATTTTTTATTTTTTGCTCCAGTAAAACTAAAACTCCTCCCTTGAAGTGGAGCTGCCCCCACACTGTAAGACCCCTTTCACACTGGGTCGGTTTGCAGGCGTTATAACGCTAAAAATAGCGCCTGCAAACCAACCTGAAACAGCCGCTGCTGTCTCTCCAGTGTGAAAGCCGGTGTGCTAGCAGGACGGTAAAAAAAGTCGTGCTAGCAGCATCTCTTGGAGCCGTGTGTATACCGCTCCTGCCCATTGAAATCAATGGAACACCACGGCTATACCGCCGGCAAAGCACCTCTGCAGAGGCGGTTTTGCAGTGGTTTTTAACCCTTTCTCGGCCGTTAGCGGGGGTTTAAAACCGTCCCGCTAGCGGCCGAATAGCGCAGCAAATCCAACGGTTACCGCCGACGCACCTCACGCCCCAGTGTTAGAGGCCTTAGGGTTAACTGCTCGTTTATGTTGAGGGGATTTGGTAATGTATCTTGCACATCTGATCTCTGCAGCCTCTTCTCAGGTGCATTTAATGGTTCTCTGATGTCATCAGGACTTATGCAGAGTCCTTAGCCCTGCGCTGGATGCGAGGATGCTGAGGAACAGTGCACTCCTGGTGCATGGGGGCAGAGGACCAGATAAGTAAAATACTTTTCCTCTAGACCTAAAAGAACAGTTACTCCATGCAATGCAGGTGCAGCCCCGCTTCAAGGGAGCCGTTTTAGTTTTACTGGGGTTGGGTTTTTAAGCAACCCATTCAGGTGTTAAAAAATGTTCCAAAAACCAAACCCTGTAAAAAAAAAACAGCTTCAATTTTCCTGTTCTTTGGCAAATCATTAAATTACTTAAAAATTATAGCTACTTTAAAGGTATCTTGCTTTCATTCCTTCTTTAAAGCGGTAGTATAGTCCTATTTTTAAATTTTTACCTACAGGTAAGCCTATAATGAGGCTTACCTGTAGGTAAAAATATCTCCTAAACCTGTACGGTTTAGGAGATATTCCCTTGCAATGGGGCGCTGACTTCAGCGGCGCGTGCGCACAGGTGATTCTCGGCTGAAAGCCTGGCAGACGCTGGACCTTGCCGGAAAGAAGTCTCCAGCGCGCATGAGCGTTGACATCGCGGCTCCAGCCACTCACAGCGCTGGAGCTGCGAAACCCAGAAGACGCCGAGGCAACATGCCAGCTCCCTCGGCGTGGACCATGTGAGTTACCGACGCCTCGTTCTAAGGTAAGTATTTCATAATGAGCTAGTATGCGGTGCTCACTATGCCTTTTGCCTTACAGGTGAGTAAAAAATTTTTTGGGGCTATACAACTGCTTTAAAACAAGATGAAGCCAAGGAAATGTTAACATGCAACGCATGTTAAAGTGATACGTGATGCTTGTAAATGGTTATCCTTTTAATAAACATTTCCACTCTTATCTGTAACACTAATTCTGCAATATTGCTGCTGACATAGACCCCACTGGCTTTCCTTGGTTCTTTTGGCTTTGCATTACACAGCCATCTGGTTTTATGGAGGAGCCATACTCCCAAGTGCCACTGGAGGCTGTCTAGTCTAGGGTATGCATACCTAAAGGATTGTATGGGGCCATGACACACATGCACAGAATAAGGGGTAGCTGGCTGGGTCAATGTCAGCAGAAAGATTGCTGGATAAGAGCAGAAGGTAAATCCAGTGTAGTGGGGTGTTTAGTTGCTTTGGACCAGCCTTTTCATTTTTATTCTCAGAGACCCCTACCAATAAGTATATCAACAGCATCAGTTCATGGTACATTAGTGCAGTGTTCAGTGGAGAGAATGCTTCTTGCGTAGGGGGGAAGATTCATCCTGCTTCTTACCTAACGACTAAAAATATTTGCGTCAGTGGTTACATAACGGAGGTAGAAATTGCTCAAGAAACCCCTGGCAGCCTTTGGTGGAACCCTGGTTGAGAAAAGTGGCTTTAGACAGTGCACTTTTTTTTAGTTCTTCCTGGCTCACTTTACCAAACTTTTGACTGTCCTTGATATTTTCTAAGACTTGAACCTTTTTAATAATCGGAGTATGTATTATAGAATGCTAGCTCTCGCTTAACTCCAGGAGTGTCCAGTCTTCGTTCATTGCTCAACTCTTGTCAACATTGTGGTACATCAGTTAATTTTTCATTAACACAGTTGCCCACTTTACTGATACTGGACATTTATAAATGAACCCAACAATGTCTTTAAACCGTAGGTACCAAATCCATTGTTTAGCAAAATGAAAAGGCTTCTCTCTATCTCTTCTCATACCTAATTTCTAATCCTGGAGCCAAGCTCTCCTGCTACCCACTTTGCACCTTGTGGTCAATTTGTGTAAACGTCTACATTTAGTGGCTCATGATATGTTTCCTTCCCCACTGCGGGATTGCTACCATCCCTCACAAATGATCAGTGCTGTCTGGGCCACATGTACACACGTGAAACTTAGGGAGATGGGCAGGATGATAGTGGAACACCTCTGTTTGTCTACTGCCCACTGATTTTCTTTTTTTTTCTTTTTTTTTATACCCCGTTGAAAAAGCTGCACATCTCCTGAGTGTCCCCTTCAGAATACTAAATTCTTTGATTAATAATTCAGTAAGGTTATAGTCACTCCACACATTAAGCATATATGCACTTATGTGTCTTTCATGCAAGGCCATTCCTCTCAGCATCCTCTTTTTCTCAGAAGTTAAATCTTTTTGATATACAGGTAAAAAAACTCATGAACACTGGAGGGACTTCTGATTGGCTGGTTTGAGTCTGCATGAATTCAAATAATCCTATTTGCACATTCTTTATCATGGCAATTGGCTAAACGTTTTTTTTTTTTGGGAAAAAAAAATTCTACAGCTTTTTTTCCATTTTGTACAGTGAGACCATGCTTTGTGACTGAAAACAAACTTTGAGGCCCTACTGGTCAGGAAGTTATCAGGACAAAGACTTAAAGGGATACTAAAGGTTCGCAGATTTTAATTTTTTTTTTTTTTAAACAAACACGTCATATTTACGTCCACTGTGCAATTCGTTTTGCACAGAGTGGCCCCGATCGTCCTCTTCTGAGGTCCCACGGCGGCTCCTCCCTGCAAGAGCTAACCCCCCTCTGGGAAGCTCTCTCCCGAGGGGGTTACCTTGCGGGCGCGCTCCCATGTGATACACTCGGCAGCCATAGCCGCCAAGTGTATGACTCGGCCCCGGCGCGCTGCGTCATTGATTTGATTGACAGCAGCAGGAGCCAATGGCTGCGCTGCTATCAATCATCCAATGAAGAGCCGACAAGCTGGGGAAAAGCAACACGGAATCGTGCCCACAGAGAAAAAGGGCTCGGGTAATTAAAACGGGGGCTCGGGGGGAGGACTGCAAGGTGTTTTCACCTTAATGCATAGGATGCATTAAGGTGAAAAAAACCCACAAAGCTTTACAACCCCTTTAAGCATATGACTTGGGTGTCTTTACAGATCAGCAACAGAAGTACTTGTTAAGCCCCGTACACACGGTCGGACTTTTGCCCAACAAACTTCGTTTTGAGCAAGTTGGACCAACAATCCGACCGTGTGTACGCTCCATCGGACAAACTTTTTTTTTTTCTTGTTTTCATCGGACAAAAGTTGGGTCTGCAAACGGACAAACTTTTGCCCAACAAAAGTCTGATGGAGCAAAGTCCGACCGTGTGTACAGAAAACCATCGGACTTTTGTCTGATGGACAAAACAACTAATGTTAAAATCAACCAACAATAGCAGAAGTTGACCAAAGGGTGGGGGAAAAGAGCAGAAAAACCACTTGATGTTGCAAAAAGTTTTGGGAAAGTTTTCAGAAAAGTCCGAGCGTGTGTATGCTATGGGTGTTCCCAACCAACTCCGTTCGGACAAAAAAACCACGGAAAAGTCCGATGGAAGTCCGACCGTGTGTACGGGGCTTAACACTTAGGTTTGCAAATTATACATTGGTATATATTTCTATCAATCATACCAAGACTGCATAACTTTTTACACTTTGTTTTCCTTACTTTGCACTGACAATGGGTAAAAACTAGTCTTGTGCTAGTTGAAATGAGCCTTACAAAAATGGGCTGTACACTTTTTATAAGCTAGTGCTTATCCATACACTTTTTCATTAATGTCTGTATATACTGTGTGTGCTTTCTCTGCAGTCAGTAATGAGGTCACAGATCGTCCTTGCGTTTCACCTGTATCGGGTCATGTATTTGATCGAAGGCTTATTGAAAAGTACTTGGCTGAAAATGGCACAGATCCGGTCACAAATCAGCCTTTGAGTGAAGATCAGTTGATTGATATCAAAGGTCAGTAAACGTTTAAGCATAAGCCCTGTCACATTATCTTTTTGCATACAAATTGGCAACGTGCGTATTACATGCTATTGTGTATCTTGCTCCATAGGAAACCTAGAAATTTGTTTCATGTCTCTCCATCACTACTACCATTTTTTATAAACCTTCCTCTCCCCTTTCCTAAGTGATTGATTCTCAGAAAATTGAAGGAAATAACATATGAAAATGCTCTTGCATAATTAGACTCGTAAGCCTTAAAATTTGTTTTTAAGCACTAAACCCCTTCATTACTTTAATGCTGCTGTATAGACAGCACAATGATAATGTGATTGTAAAGGGGGGAAAAAAAATAAAATAACAAACCTGTTGTACTTGTCTGCTCTACACAGTGGTTTTGCACAGAGTGGCCCCGATCCTCCTCTGGGTTCCCCGCAGGCACACACACATACACACTAACCGATCTGTGACTGCTGCTCCTCTCTGCCAATCCCTTCACTGGCTTCCCCTACCCCACCGTGTAAAATTCAAAATGCTAACCACAACATCGCCCCCATCTACATCTGCAGATCTCTCCCAAATCGTCCCCTCCGCTCCTCCCAGGACCTCCTGCTCTAGCTCCATTGTTGCCTCCTCCCATGCTCGCCTTCAGGACTTCTCCAGAGCCTCTGGCACTCCCTGCCCCGATATGTCCGATCAGCCCCTACCCTGGCCACCTTTAGGAGATCCCTGAAAACTAATTTATTCAGGGAAGCCTATCCCACACCTACCTAACAGTCCCCGAGCCACCCCCATCAAATAATTCAGCTATTACCTTTTGTACCACCACCCCCTCCCTTTTTAGAATGTAAGCTCTACGAGCAGGGCCCTCCTGTACCTTCTGTATTGAACTGTAATTGTGCTGTCCCCCCTATACATTGTAAACTGTTGGCGCTATATAATTCGTGAATAATAATTGTTATATTATTTTTAATTTTTTTTCATAATTGTCTGTCTTTGTTTATAGCGCAAAAAAATTTGAACCGCAGAGGTGATCAAATACCACCAAAAGAAAGCGCTGTTTGTGGGGGGGGATCCATTTTGTATGGCAGCAGTGTCTCTCAACCAAACAATTGTCAGTTTTAAAGTAACGCAGTGCCATATCGCAAAAAAATGGCCTGGTCATGAAGGGGGGTAAACCTCCCTGGAGCTGATGTGGTTCACCTTCAGCCTTTACAACCACTTTAAGGGTGGGATTGTGTGAGATTGCAAGTCACCACTTCAACAACTGATGGTTCTTTTAATAATATCCTCCTAATGAGCTTTATTGGTCAACGTATAAACGGTTTCCTCATATTGGTCATGATGATATTGAAAATTGTTATGCATGAACTAAACTCCTGGCAGGATAGTCCACATTCTTGATGATGCCATGTCACAATGATCATTTATATAGAAAAGTGTGTTTTTAACAAACTGTATTATATTTTAAATGTCATTGTGGCTGTCTTCCTGATAAAACCAATGGTGAATTGTGGAACTCTAGATTGCCCTACTTTGTGCATATACTGCTGGTAACATCCAGGAAACGTATCCACTGTACAGCAGTTATATGGATGAGCAATAGAAGTAATTAACGTGTAAATATTAAAGTACTTCTCTTAGCTGTAAAGGATACAATGTTTCTTTTTTTTTTTTAACCATGGGTTATAAAAGGGTGAGTGGAGAATGGCATGAGAGCTGCAGGGACATCTGCTATATAACCCCTTTAAAGAGGAAGTAAACCCTGATGGGTTTACTTCCTCTGTTTCCTTGCAAAGGTAAAGCATAATGGGCTACTATGCATCGCATAGTAGCCCATTATGTGTCACTTACCTGCAGGCGAAGGGGGGGGGGGGTCGCGAACTCCGGCTCTGTGACTGGTCGGAGTCGCGTGACGTCACTCCCACGCATGCGCCGCCACTAACGGCATGACCCCATTCACAAAACGGCACGCTCAGGGCACCTGCGCTGTTGTCTATGGCACGCATGCGCCGTAGAAATCTGTGCTGTAATTTTTGCGAATATCTCCTAAATCGTGTAGGTTTAGGAGATATTTGTTGCACCTACAGGTAAGCCTTAATCTAGGCTTACCTGTAGGTATAAGTGGTCTGTAAGGGTTTACAACCACTTTAACTCCCAGTTAGCCTTAGCATTTTCCTAGTGTCCTTAAGTGATGAACCTCTTCTTCTTCTTCTCTTTGGGACTGTATAAAGACCCTGCCTAGAGGACAATATCCTGTTAAGGAGGCCTTCTTGCAAGAGGCTAATCTCGTGTTCAAGGAGTCATTGGGGGGGGGGGGAGAGGTTAAGGGCCCCCCCTTTAAAACACCCCCCCCCCAATCCTCTTCAGAACTGAGTGGGTTCACCTACCTAAAGCAAATGCTGCAATCCAAGCGCCCACTGTTTACTTTGGCTTAATAGGAACATCAAAACTGTTGAATTTCCCTAAGGCCTCTATAGTTACAGTGGCCTCCCAGTTCATGCTCCCCCATGATTCCAGGGTAGGTGGATCTGCAGAGGTTTCATATCTGGGCTTCTCTTTGGTAGAATAAACTTTTATCCCATCCCCTTTCAGGACAGCACTTTTGGAGAGTGAGCGCAGCTCCACTCCTTCACAGGAAACACTGCCATGACCACACCCCTTTAAATGCAGCTGCTTCCACCATGCCGACAGTCTTGGTGTTTCCTCCGCTGTGGTGAAAGCGCTGCTGGGGAACTATTGAGGGGGTTGTGCTCAATAGTTTCCCAGCAGCGCTTGCACCATTGCAGAGCGCTGCTGCCCCCCCCCCCCAGTGTCCTACTCCTTCTTTAGCTCAGGGGAGTGAGGGCCAGACGGGGGGTGGGGGCGTCCTGCTCCAGTGCTTGGAGGCTGCGGGTGTGCTGTTGGCGTGTATGCCAAGAGAGCCTGGAGCTCTCGGCATGTCGGCTCCGAGTCCTGGATGGCAGGTGATGTCGCTTTCGGAGGGCTAAACTTGCAGTGGGGCGTAGCAGCAAGTAGTTCCGGCCGCTGAAATGCATGGTCCTCTGGCTTGGGCTTCCTTCCGACATTCGAGTGCGGGGACTCCGGGAGGTTCTGTCCCAAATAAGAAGCACACGTGTCGGCAGCAGCCACTGCGCTCTGCAATAGAGGAGGCAGAGATGTCAGCGGTGATGGCGGATGCAGGCGCCCAAAGCTCCAGCCAGGCCCAGGTAAGCAAGGTACAGTGGTACCTCTTTACACTCTGGGCTCCGCTGAGCCTGTCACTCAGAAGACAGAGCAGCCCGAGCGGCCGAATGGAGTACTGCATTTATGGCACAGGTCAGGCTGCATTTCATGGGCAATGGTACACCATTTGGTTTAGAATATTTTTTTGTTTTCCTTTTAAAACCCAGGTGCGTCTACCACTAATGCCCCCAATACTACCCTCTGAAATTTTGTTCCACACTGGCTATTGCTTTATTTGGAATCTAGTTTAAAAGCCCCGCTAACTTGTCGGCCATCTTCTCACCTGACCGATCTGAACCTTCCCCATTTAGGTGCAGTCCGTCCCTGCTGAAGAGCTGGTAACCGCCTGAAATCGGACCAGTTTTCCAGGAACCCATACCCCTCTCTTCTACACCAGCTTCTCAGCCACTTGTTTACTTCCCTACGGGGGTCGCTAGGGTGCTATGGCCCTCACCCCTCTCCCTCTGTCACCCCCTTTTTTTCCTCTTCATTGCGGGGCTCGCTGCGACCGGGGAATACTTTGGTGGGGCTCTGGGTCCCGGTGGGGGTGTCCAGGTCCGCTGTGTGTGTGTGTGTGTGTGTGTTTGTGTGAAGCCTCCGTGCCTGGCCTTCTCGTTCACCTAGTTTGCTGGGCGCCATGTTTTGTAGCACTGGCGCCATTCATTTGGGGCATGTGCATTGCATTGTTTTTCCCATTGGTGGCCATTTTGCCGTGGCTGCGACAGAGTGATTGCAGGCGGCCATTTTCTTGTGGTCCGCATTTCTTTGAGCACTCGGTGGCCATTTTGGAGTTGGTTTTGGCCTCTAGTGGAGGCTGGCTTCCTGAACAGTGCGGACAGCGCTTTTCACCTCGCACAGCTCCTCAGGCACACGCGGTGTGTGGATGCAGAGCGGGCAGCGGCGCTGAGCGGTCCCTGGCTGGGTGGACTTTAATTGTCAGTATCTTGACTGGGTCCCTAAGGGCGGTCAGTGGGCAGTTATGGAGTCAGAAGCGGGTGTTTCCCCAGACATTCCAGAGGCAGCAACTGGTGCCACTGTACCTGCTATTCCCCTGGACGCTTTGTCGGCAGTCCTAGCGTCATTTGTTGCCAGGGTGGAATTGGCGTGCGGGCGTAAAAGGGGTACTAAGCGCCCCCCCCCCCGCCTGGGGAATGTTCAGACTCGGGCCTGGCCGCGGCTCAGGACCCCTGTTCTGGTGTGTCAGATGATGCGGACCAGGACCTTCCCTGTGAGGAGGACCCCTCAGCTCAAGACAGGGCACTTGTAAGTGCACTTATCCATGCTGTGAGGGACACTCTCAAGCTGGAAGATACAGCTGGGACTTCCACAGCAGGGTCTGTCCCTTTCGGGTCGCACAAACCGACACGCTCGGCTAAGGTTTTTCCTTTTATGTTGAATTTTTTGACAAGTTCATAGATAAGGAATGGGCCCTTTGCGGTCCCTCAGCGTATGGCGGTCCGTTATCTGTTTGAGGAAAGCCTTTTGAAAAAATGGGCTTCTCCTCCGGTTGTTGATGCCCAGTCTCTCGGTTGAATAAAGTAACCATTATACCGGTGGAAGGGACCCCTGCCTTTAAGGACCCTGCTGATAGAAGGTCTTACGGAATGGGCAAAGATTGGACCAGACTGTGGAGGCGTATCGGTTCCCGCGAGAATGCGTGTTACTGGCCGAACAGTTGGTACAAGAGCTTGTGTACGTCTGTGATGCAACCCTGGACGCCGCCCCTTTGATCTCCAGGGCCTCAGCATCGGCGGTGGTTTTGTGCTGCCTACTATGGCTGAAATGCTGGTCTGCTGACCAAGCTTCTAAGAAAACCCTGGCGGACTTGCCTTTTCAAGGGTGGGAGGCTTTTTGGTGACTCACTGGACGACATCATTAAGGATGTCACTGGAGGTAAGAGCACGCTTCTCCCCTCAGTCCACTAAAGGGAAGGAGCCGTGCCATAAGCCGGTGCCCTCCTTTCCCACAAAGAAGCAGTATTTTCATCAGTCGGGACCTACCGGCAGACCCTCCCATGCGGACAAAGGTCCAGCTGGGGGACAGAAGCATCCCTGAGTGCATAAGCCAGCAAGCAAGCCTGCTACCGCATGAAGTTTTGCCCCCGCCCGACTCCAGGGTGGGGGGACGGCTTCGTGGGTTTGCAGCTCGGTGGCCCTCCCTGCTCTCCGACCATTGGGTCTGCGAGGTTGTCGCCTCAGGGTACAAGATGGAGTTCCTTTCTTGTCCACCAAACAGATTTTTTTTTTCCCCTCAAATCTGCCCTTTTCTTTTTTTTTTTTTTTTTTTTTTTTTATCAATTCTTTATTTTTACGTTTTTTTTTTCTTTTACATTCACAAAGATACTTATACAACCTTTCATATAATGCATCTATACAAATGGTTCTGTTATTTCACTCATAGCATCTTCCATTTGTTTTACGTTTCCTACTCTTTACACATCTTCGCAAATCTCAGCTATTGATGGGATGTTAGTAGAGGACTATCCATCTATATTAATCAAATTAATTCCATTCCTCTAGTTCATGGATATGCAATTAGCGGACCTCCAGCTGTTGCAAAACTACAAGTCCCATCATGCCTCTGCATCTGGGTGTCATGCTTGCTGCTTTCAGAGTCTCGCTATGCCTCATGGGACTTGTAGTTTGGCAACAGCTGGAGGTCCGCTAATTGCATATCCCTGCTCTAGTTTCTCCCTCCTCTCTCTCCCTTTGTCATTGTAACCGATACCTTTTTTCCTATTCTACTTTAATATCTTTGTCTCTTTTTGTTCTACAGGGACCCCCCTGCATGTCCCCCTTCCCTTGTACAGTTTGCCCTAAGTATTCGGGCTTAGAACAGGTTTATAGAAAAGTTAGAAATAGCACGACAGATCGAAAAGGCATATATAAAAAAGACAAAATTATTCACATCCACCGGTCCCCCCCCCCCCCCCCCCCACTATCTCAGTCGCTCCCTAATATATATCATTGGGAGCCCAAGTTTGACGGTAATTGTCCTCCTGCTCCCTTATAATCATGGTGAGCTTTTCCATTTTTTGGATTTCTGTTATCTTATTGAACCATTGTGCTCTGGTTGGGGAAATGGTACTTTTCCATAAAGCTGGAATACATGCTTTTGCTGTAATAAGCAGATGCCTCATCAATGATTTTGTTATAGTTTTCGGTCGAGAGGGGAAGATCGAATAACAAAAAGGTAACCGGCTTTTCTTCAGGAGACACATCTATAATTTCTGTAATCGTTTCGGAGACCATTTTCCAAAAATCCCTAACTCCTGAACATTCCCAAAAAATGTGCAACAATGTGCCCACTGCTCCTTGACATCGCCAGCAAAGGTTTGACACTTGTGGGTACATTCTATTTAATACTACTTCTTGGTATCTAGTTGCTAGTGAGGCCTTATGTGTGAACCTAAACATCTTCTTTTTCTGCATCTCGGATAATGTAATCCCTAGGTCTTTCCCAAGCCTGTATAAAACCCAGTTCTTGCGGGGCCTTTAACTCCAGTCAATAAGGCATACAGCAGGGACACTGGGTGTCCCACTGATTCTCCTTTTAGGCATAGCTCCTCAAACTTAGAGAGTGTTACTTCTGTCATTCGCTTTGATATTGATCGGAGAAAAGCATTCAGCTGCATTCTCCTGAATGGGTCCAATTCCTCAGAAAACTCATGCTCAATCTCCTCCCTGGACATCACTCGGTTGTCCTTTATAAAGTGTACGAGTCTGCCTTTACCCTGTCGTTTTTAGATTCCTAAAGCCTTGATCTTTTAAGCCTGGTTCGAAGGCCGGATTACCCACAATTGGGGTCATTGGGCTCGGATACATCGTCATTTTTGTTTTGTTTTTTTTAAAATATCTTTTTCACATACAAAAGTGTGGCGCCCACCGTCGGGTGGCGTTTTACTGTCTGCGGTATCAGCGGGTCCTGAAACCATACTAAACCCTCCAAGGGTAACTCGGACATGGCCTGTTCCAAGTGTATCCATGGCTTGTCTTTTTGAAATACACACCAGTCCGTAACCCTTGTTAGGTGTAGGGCTTCATGGTACCCAACCGGATCTGGGAATCCCACCCCTCCCTTCTCTTTAGGTAGAGTCAAGATGTCTCTTCGCCACGGTGGGTGCCACACTTCAATCTATCAAAAAGATATTTAGGAAAACAAAGGTGTCTATGCATCCGAGCCCCATGATCCCCATCCTAGGTACCCCAATTTTTGAGCCGGGTCTTAAAGATCGGGGATTTAAAGGATTAAGGCGGCGGGGAATTAGCAGGATCATACATTTTGTGATTGATAATCATATTATGACTAAGGAGGAGATTGATTGTGTATTTGCGGAAGATCTTGATGTATTTAGGCGAATACAGCTGAACGCTTTCCTGCGGTCAATTAGGCAACGGGTGCCTGAAGTACGTATACCATCTAGGTTCGAACAGATATGTCTAAAAGGGGAACCATTGAGACACTCACTCTCAATTATGTATGCTCTGTTGATAGTCAGAAGCCCCACAAGAACTGGCCTTCATACAAGCATGGGAGAGAGACTTAGGAGTTACATTCTCTGAGAAGCAGAAAAAGAAAATATTTTTGTTTACGCATAAAGCGTCAATGGCAACATGATATCAAGAAGGAGGGTACAAAATCCTGACTAGGTGGTATAGAACCCCGGCAGTATTGAATCGGATATTTCCACAAGTATCGAATCAATGCTGGCGCTGCAAGGGAGCGGAAGGCACCATGCTACACATATTCTGGGACTGCCCGAGATTGAAAGAATTTTGGAATATGGTTTCTGAAACAGTTAAGGAAATTACTGAGGTGTCTCTTGGAGAAAATCCGGCAGCTTTTCTGCTACACGATATTCCGATATCGACAGAAAAATACAAAAACTCCCTTTTTAAGGCATCTGCTTACAGCAGCAAAAGCATGTATTCCGATTCTGTGGAAAAGTATGGCAGCTCCAACTAAAATACAATGGATGGGGAGAATAACAGAAATCCAGCAAATGGAGAATCTCACTATGATGTTGAGAGAGCAAGAAGAGAGGTACTGGGAGGTCTGGACTCCCTATATTATATATAGGGAACAAAAATCCTAAGGAAGGTCCTGGGTGAGGAGGAGAGGGGGATGGGAGAAGGATTCTGGGGGGGGGGCTCCCCCTCCTTATTCATTTATTTAATTTTTGGTATATTTCTTATTCCTTAACTGTTTTTTTCTTTTTTTTTTTCTCTAAAAAACGGAACGGTAATAAGGGCAGGAAGTATCACATGGTTGTACTAAAAATATGAGGAAGCATGATTAAAAAGGAAAGAAGGTTTTAGGAGATTCCAACTATGTGATAAATGATGTAGTAATTGATAAGTTGAAGTATAAGTGGAAGTGGGAGGTGTTGATGTACAAATGTAATTTGTTATTGCTGTGAAAAAAATAAAGAATTTATAAAAAAAAAAGATGTCTCTTCGGACTCTTGCTGGTTTTCCTGCCCAGATAAACCCCCGCAAACCTAGTTCTCAGATCTGCCCTTTCTAACGGCACGCTGAGCTGCTCTCCAGGGGGCGGTGCAAGACTTGTTGGGGTGCCGGGAGATCATACCCATACCACTATGATAAAACAACAAAGATCACAAGCGCTAAAATAGGTGGAGAAAGGATAAAAAAGTTTTTTATGAATGAATGATCGATCACAAAAAGTCCCAAATATTCAGGAAAATATAAACAAAAACAAAAGGGGAGGACCAAAATCGAGAGCAGCAAGAAAAAAATTCATACCCGGAAGTACAAAACGCACACCATACACACAATTGTCCAGCGCTCATGGAAAGTCCCAATATCTAATGAAGACTATGGAAATAATAATAAAAAAAACTTAGACTGTTTATTGATTGCAATAAAAAGAGGGAGTACACTCCCAAATGTACAGAAAGCAGGTGAATCTTCACTCTCTAGCCGCCATTGATAGGCTCCTTGTTTAGCTTGCAAAAATCCGTGGAGCAAGGAGGGGTTAAAAGAAAGTCAGCACAAAGCCTGCAATCAGATCACTATAGGTACAGTACCTTGGATGATGTGAACTGACAGAGCGGCGTGTAGAGGACCCTCCAACGAGGGGTACAGAAACAGGTGCGTAGTGCGGCTGGGACAGGGGGAATCCCTCACTGCGTTCCGGATCTATGACGTCACCTGGCCGCGACGCCAGCTGATGTATCAGGGAGCAGACAGTGTAGTGAGGCGAGAAATGCTGTCCAATGAATTTGTCTCCTACGGGGATAACAGCGTCACTGCTCTCTGCTCTGCTCTCAGCGTCACTGCTCTCTAGTGGAGTAATAGGGGGATGAACACTTCAGGAGAAAAAAATGTTCAAATTTGCTCATGAGCACAGTAACCAGGGAGGTTCCGATGCAGAGCAATTCCTGGATTATAGAAATATATAAAAGATGTAATATCTTAAGGAGGGAAGGGGATAGTGCCTCGACTAACGTTTCGCGCTTCCCTGAGCGCTTTATCAAAGTCCGAAAATTGCTCTGCATCGGAACCTCCCTGGTTACTGTGCTCATGAGCAAATTTGAACATTTTTTTTTTTTCTCCTGAAGTGTTCATCCCCCTATTACTCCACTAGAGAGCAGTGACGCTGAGAGCAGAGCAGAGAGCAGTGACGCTGTTATCCCCGTAGGAGACAAATTCATTGGACAGCATTTCTCGCCTCACTACACTGTCTGCTCCCTGATACATCAGCTGGCGTCGCGGCCGGGTGACGTCATAGATCCGGAGGAACGCAGTGAGGGATTCCCCCTGTCCCAGCCGCGCTACGCACCTGTTTCTGTACCCCTCGTTGGAGGGTCCTCTACACGCCGCTCTGTCAGTTCACATCATCCAAGGTACTGTACCTATAGAGTGATCGGACTGCAGGCTTTGTGCTGACTTTCTTTTAACCCCTCCTTGCTCCACGGATTTTTGCAAGCTAAACAAGGGGCATATCAATGGCGGCTAGAGTGAAGATTCACCTGCTTTCTGTACATTTGGGAGTGGACTCACTCTTTTTATTGCAATTAATGAACAGTCTAAAGTTTTTTTTTTTTTTTCATTATTATTTCCATAGTCTTCGTTAGATATTGGGACTTTCCATGAGTGCTGGACAATTTGTGTGTGTGTATATATGTATGTGTGTGTGTGTGTGTGTGTGTGTGTGTGTGTGTATATGTGTGTATATATGTGTGTGTGTGTGTATATGTATATGTGTGTATATATATATATATATATATATATATATATATATATATATATATATATATATATAATGTATGTGTATATATATATATAATCTCCATACCACCACAGGACAGGTTTCAGGGGTTTTACTCAAATCTGTTTGTGGTCCCAAAGAAGGACTGAGTTCGTCCTGTACTGGACCTCAAGGCCCTCAATGCATTTGTAAAGGTCCAAAAGTTCCGGCTGGAATCGATTCGTTCGGTTGTGGCTGTGCTCCATCTGGGGGATTTTATGGCATCCCTGGATATCAAGGACGCATATTAGCATGTCCGGCATCAGCGGTATTTGCGATCGGCGAAGACCACTATCAATTTGTGGCTCTTCCCTTTGGCCTAGCATCGGCACCAAGAGTTTTGCTCACCCCGATTCTAGCTTTGCTGAGACAACGCGGCATTGCTATTGTAGGCTACCTGGACGACCTTCTTCTGAGCGCTGTTTCAAGCCCAAAATTAGAGGAGGACGTGTCTATAGTCAGTCAGACCCTCCGAGTTCGGGTGGATACTGAACCTCCAGAAGTCGGTGTTGGCACCGACCCAGCGCCTAGAGTACCTGGGGCTGATTCTGGACTCCTCGGAGGCCAGAGTCTTTCTTCCCTCAGAGAAGTTGGAGACACTCCAGGCGGCAGTCAGGTTGTTGACATCCCACAAATGGTCGTTTCTGCATGCGAGTTCTGGGTCTCGTGGTGACCTCCTTCGAGGCAGTACCGTATGCCCAATTCCACACTCGGGCCTTGCAGAAGGAGATTCTCTCCAAATGGAACAAATCTCCGTTGTCTCTGGATCGGCAGATTCAGTTAAGTCACCTTGTCAGGTCATCTCTGAGTTGGTGGCTGAGATCCTCGGCTCTTCGATCCGGGAAGTCGTTCCTCCCTTTTCTTTGGACGGTGACCACGACGGACGCCAGCCTGACCGGGAGGGGGAGAGTCTGGGGGGTTCAAGCTGGGGGAGGGGGAGAGTCCCCGACCGAATCCCAACTGTCGATCAATGTTCTGGAACTCCGGGCAATCAGGCTGTGCCTCTCCCAAGTGGTCTCAGAGGCTGCTGGGGCGTCCAGTCAGACAACGCCATGGCGGTGGCATACATCAACCATCAAGGAGGAACAAGTGCAGCTGCAGCGTCTGAAGTCGCTCACATCCTGCGGTGGGCGGAAAGGAGCGTGCCAGCCACATCGGCTGTTTACATTCCAGGCGTGGCAAACTAACAGGCGGACTGAGTCGCCAGATGCTGGACCACGGGGAATGGTCGTTGCAGCCGGAGGTTTTTCACCTCCTTTGCCGCAGATGGGGCACGCCGGACGTGGATCTCCTGGCCTCTCGACTCAATCGCAAGGTGTCGGTTCGTGGCCAGGTCCAGAGATCCCTGGGCGATGCACTCTGACGGGGGGCGTGATCGGATGTAGGAGGACGAGGTGAGAGGCTGTAGCAGCATGGAAACCCATACCCGCTTGCACGCCGTCTAAGCCACCCTGCATGGAGGAGGAGATACGGAGAAGCCGAGGCGCCGCAATACAATTTATACAGCCGCAGTTCAGAGAACGCTGCAGCGGGCGTACGGGACTTCTCATGAATCCCCCTGGAGCTTAGACCCGGACAGACTGACTTGCTTTTGGCGCCATCCCCTCGAGTGGAGGAGTAGATTGCTGGGGACCGCGGCGGTGGGTGAGTCCCGGTGTCTCGTCAGGTTCCCTGCTGGCTGGTTGCCTGGCGTCCTTTACCAGCTAGGAGCCAGAGCCGCCGCAGGGACTAATGAACTATTATTCACTACTATAACTGGAGTGTCTGGATCTAGCCTCTTGGGGTCAATGACAATGAGACACGGGGGCGGAACCATATAGCGTGGACACTGGGCAGTGGCAGGCTGTTTGTTGGTTGCTTCTCTGGCTCTTTTTTTTTTTTTTGGCCCGGCTGCCATAGGGACTAGTGACATTTAAACTGAAAGACCCAGTCCCAGTCTCTCCAGAGGTCTGGGATAGTGAAAACCAGTGTAGGCGGAGCCATATAATGTGGATAACTGTTGGGAGAAGTTAACCTGAGCGCAATCGACACTGGGGCACCACAGTGGAGGTGTAAGTCCTATAGTCCCAATAATAACCAGTGGATAATGCCGGGTATCCTGTCAGTAATGACAAGGGGAAAAAAGGAGGGGAAGCTGCCTCTCAGGAAGGTGGCTGTGTCTGTATCTGGCCCCCGACACCTGCACAAGTAACGCGTGGAACCAAGGCAAGCCAGGCGGCGGCAGCTAAATTGGAAAAATTTGCACATACAGCAGGCTATATAGTGGGCCAGACGCCCAAGAAAACACCCAAGACAGCACAGGGGGAGTTAACAACCCAATACCCAGAGGAGAAGCTAGGGAAAGGCACCAGCAACAGAGGCTCCAGTAATGACAGCTAGCAATACGGGGGCCAAGAAAAAAACGCAGAAAGAAAACACGGAGCTAATGGCAGAAATGGCGAAAGAGGAACCATCTATGAGAGAGATTCTCCAAGCAGTCAACAACTGTAAGTCTTCATTACTTGAAATATTTGATCAATTAAAAGATATAAAAGAGGACATGACAGTGCTTAAACAAGATGTGCAGGGGATTGGGGAACGGACATGTGCCTTAGAGGGGAGACTTAGTCAGGTTGTAGATGATGTTGATCCATTGAAAAGCGAGATAAAAGTAATGCGAGAACAGCTGAATATGTGCATCCATAAGATGGATGATATGGAGAATAGACTGCATAGGAAAAATATCAGGGTACTAGGTCTGCCGGAAAAAAACAGAAGGTAACAGTCCCACAGAATTTATGGAAAACTGGCTTGGAGAAATGTTTGGTAGAGACTGCTTATCAATTTTTTTTGCGATTTGAACGGGCCCATAGAGTCCCACTAAGGACCCCTGCCCCTGGCGGCCAGCCAAGGCCTCTTATTAACCACTTTGCGCCCGGGCAATGCTCAAAAGACGTCTGCATTGCGGCGCCGAAGTGCTGACTGGACGTCCTCCAGGAAGAGGGAGAAGGAGGAGGAGGAGGGCCCACCCGCCAGACGAAGGCGTTCTGCTGAGGAGGCAGTGCCATCCACCAGCACCGCAGTACCTCGAGAAGCAAGGCCACGTACCAGTGGGGTGTCACCTCAGCCCCAAAGGGTTAGGTCCCATGCCAGCCTTCCCTATTCCCTTCAGTACCCATTGTGGCTTCCTCCAAATTCTGGAGATGCCAACA
>CM055123.1:847500-932500 GCA_029206835.1 Rana muscosa
CCCTTTCACCAGTGATCGCCGTATAAGCGTCACTGGTGTCACTGGTTAGCCAGTAAGTTATTTAGTTATTTAGGTAACCCGTCAGGTTTTTATATAGTGTCAGGTACCCCCATATTTAACCTAATAAAGGTTTTAACCCCCTGATTGCCCCTAGTTAACCCTTTCACCAGTGATCACCATATAAATGTTACGGGTGACGCTGGTTGATTAGTTTGCTTTTTATAGCATCAGGGCACCCGCCGTATATAACCCAATAAAGGTTTAACCCCCCTGATCGCCCGGCGGGTGAGATCAATTAGGTTTTAGCGCCAGAGAGGGTCTGCGTCGCCCCAGGCAGTGTTAGGTTAGTGACAGTAACGCTAACACCCACGCGCAAAGCATACACCCCCCTTAGTGGTATAGTATCTGATCAGATCTATACTAGCATCCCCAGCGGTTTAGGGTTCCCAAAAACGCAGTGTTAGCGGGATCAGCCCAGATACCTGCTAGCGCCTGCGTTTAGCCCAGCCCAGCCCACCCAAGTGCAGTATCGATCGATCACTGTCACTTACCAAACACAACACACATAACTGCAGCGTTCGCAGTGCTTGGTTTTTGGGGCCATGTACGCGGCTAGGCTCCCAAAAAGTCCCACACATGTGGTATCCCCGTACTCAGGAAAAGCAGCAGAATGTATTTTGGGGTGCAATTCCACATATAACCATGGCATGTGTGAGCAATATATCATTTAGTGACAAATTTTTTTTTTTCTTTGTCATTATTCAATCATTTGGGACAAAAAAAAAAATATTCAATGGGGTCAACATGCCTCTCAGCAAATAGCTTGGGGTGTCTACTTTCCAAAATGGGGTCATTTGGGGGGGTTTTGTGCCATCTTGGCATTTTATGGCCTTCAAAACTGTGATAGGTAGTGAGGAGTGAAATCAAAAATTTATGCCCTTAGAAACCTTGAAGGCGGTGCTTGGTTTTTGGGGTCCCGTACGCGGCTAGGCTCCCAAAAAGTCCCACACATGTGGTATCCCCGTACTCAGGAGAAGCAGCAGAATGTATTTTGGGGTGTAATTTCACATATGCCCATGGCATGTGTGAGCAATATATCATTTAGTGACAACTTTGTGCAAAAAAAAAAAAGTTTGTCATATTCCCGCAACTTGTGGCAAAATATAAAATATTCCATGGACTGAACATGCCTCTCAGTAAATAGCTTGGGGTGTCTACTTTCCAAAATGGGGTCATTTGGGTGGGTTTTGTGCTATTTTGGCATTTTATGGCCTTCGAAACTGTGATAGGTAGTGAGGAGTGAAATCAAAAATTTGCGCCCTTAGAAATCCTGAAGGCGGTGCTTGGTTTCCGGGGTCCCGTACGTGGCTAGGCTCCTAAAAAGTCCCACACATGTGGTATCCCCGTACTCAGGAGAAGCAGCAGAATGTATTTTGGGGTGCAATTCCACATATAACCATGGCATGTGTGAGCAATATATCATTTAGTGACAACTTTTTGTAATTTTTTTTTTTTTTTTTTGTCATTATTCAATCACTTGGGACAAAAAAAAAAAATATTCAATGGGCTCAACATGCCTCTCAGCAATTTCCTTGGGGTGTCTACTTTCCAAAATGGGGTCATTTGGGGGGGTTTTGTACTGCCCTGCCATTTTAGCACCTCAAGAAATGAGATAGGCAGTCATAAATTTAAAGCTGTGTAAATTTCAGAAAATGTACCCTAGTTTGTAAACGCTATAACTTTTGCGCAAACCAATAAATATACGCTTATTGACATTTTTTTTACTAAAGACATGTGGCTGAATACATTTTGGCCTAAATGTATGACTAAAATTGAGTTTATTCGATTTTTCTTATAACAAAAAGTAGAAAATATATTTTTTTTTCAAAATTTTCGTTCTTTTTCCATTTTTATATCGCAAAAAATAAAAATCGCAGAGGCAATCAAATACCATTAAAAGAAAGCTCTATTTGTGGGAAGAAAAGGACGCAAATTTCATTTGGGTACAACATTGCATGTCCGCACAATTTACAGTTAAAGCAGCGCAGTGCCGAATCCCAAAAACAGGCTTGGTCCTAATGGCCCGAAATGGTCCGGGGCTTAAGTGGTTAAAAAACACATGCGACCTTGTCCAGGATAGATCTGGTGCTTTGTAGTAAGGATGCTTTTGAGCGAGGTGGGGGAGGTGAAATATGAACCGAGAAGTATATCGGATCATGCTTCAGTAATTTTTGAAATAAACACAAGTAGGAATCTTAGTAAAGGGGATTGGAAGTTGAACCCATTCTGGTTGGAAGTAATTAACGATGCAGGGGAAATTCGCGCTAGTCTAGAAGAATTCATAAAATTAAATGATCAGCACCGAAAGGAATTATCTGGGATACCTTGAAAGCCATCCTTCGGGGGGCCCTAATATAAAAAATTTCATATGTTAAAAAACAAACACAAGCCAAGGAGGTTACATCAAGGCAAAAGGTGAGAAGGGCTTAAGTAAAATATGTGGAAAACCCAACTATAGAGAAACTTAAAGAGTGGATGAAAAGCCAGGAAGAATATAAAGATTTGTTAGTAAAAAAAAAAAGAAGCAGAAAATGTTTCAAAAACAGACCTTCTTTGGGGAGGGAGAGAGAGAGTGGGGAGGATGCTGTCCCTGATCGCTAGGTCCAATGCCCCCTCCTCGGTCATCTCAGCTATATGTGAATAAAGAAGGGGTGATTAGAAGAGGCACCAGGGAAATAACAGAAGTCTTTAAAAACTATCAAAACTTGTATAGTAGTACATCATCAGAAAATGTAGAAAGAGAGATGGGAACTTTTTTTTTTTTTTTTTTAAGGGCTACGAATCCCCCAACTATCAAACAATGGAAGATAGGGAAGGATTGGAGACACCACTGACGCTGGAAGAATTACAAAAGGCGACAGCAGGTATGGCGAACCAGAAGGCCCCTGGACCTGATGGACTGCCAATAGAAATATATAAGACTTACAGTGAGGTGCTGCTTCCAAAACTCCTGGAAGTGCTTAATTGGGCAGCTGAAGAAGGGAAGTTGCCTCTGTCTGACAGAGGCAACAATTATAGTGCTTCCTAAGGAGGGGAAAAGTCAGGTTGATGCAGCATCATATAGACCGATATCTCTCTTATGCTCGGATGTGAAGATATTGGCTAAAGTACTGGCAACACGACTTAACAGAATTAGTTGCAAAATTGGTGCACCCGGTAGGGCTGGGCGATTTTTTTCCCCCCCAAAAAAATCTGCAATTTTTTTTTATTTTATAAACTCTATTTACGAATCGATTTTTTATTTTTTTTTTATTTTATTATATTAATTAAAGTGCATCAACAAACAAAATTGCAAAGGCAAACCCTTTCTCTAACTGCAAAGTCAGTGTGCAACAAACACACAATATATTCCAGCGCTCATGGAACATACATTATTACTATTGAAAACTCTTGAAACTCTGTGTGTGATTCCTTCTGTCCCAGCCTTGCTGCGATCCTGGCTCTGCATCCTTTTGGGTTGGAGGGCCCTCCACACGCTGGTCTGCCTGTTATCCATCATTCAAGGCAGGGCTCGACAAACCCCAGGCGCCAGGTCGCCATTGCGACTAGAATTAGCGACCTGGGGCAGCACAGCTGGGGAATCCTGTCTCTCCGTGCCCCCCCCTCCGCGCCGCGGGATCGCGTCGGGCCGCGCCAGCCGGTAATTGAGGCCGCGGCTTTGCGGCCTTCTGCAGGCCTATGCTTCCTTCTGTGGTCTAGCGCCATCTTGTGGTGGCCATTGGTATGACAACCAGCAATGCTAATGGAGTTTCCCTGTCTGTTTCCCCTGCCATCTCCTTCCCTCTAATTAGAACCCCCCAAATATTATATATATTTTTTTATTCTAACACCCTAGAGAATAAAATGGCGGTCGTTGCAATACTTTCTGTCAGACCGTATTTGCGCAGCGGTCTTGCAAGCGCACTTTTTTGGGAAAAAATACATCTTATTTTTTTATTAAAAAATAAAAACAGTAAAGTTAGCCCAGTTTTTTTTTTTTTTTATATTGTGAAAGATAATGTTACGCTGAGTAAATTGATACCCAACATGTAACGCTTCAAAATTGCGTCTGCTCGTGGAATGGCGACTAACTTTTACCCTTTAAAATCTCCATAGGCGACGTTTAAAAAATTCTACAGGTTGCATGTTTTAAATTAGAGGAGGTCCAGGGCTAGAATTATTGCTCTCGCTCTACCGATCACGGCGATACCTCACGTGTGGTTTGAACACCGCTTTCATATGCGGGCGCTACTCACGTATGCGTTCGCTTCTGCGCGCAAGCTCGGCGGGACGGGGCGCGTTCCTGGCTCCTAACTTTTTTAGCTGGCTCCTAGATTCCAAGCAAATTTGTCAAGCCCTGATTCAAGGTACTGTGCTCACACGGAGATCATGCCACAGGCTTTGTTTTGACTTTTTTAACCCCTCCTTGCTCCACGGATGTCACTGCAAGTTTAACAAGTTTGTCACCACTGGCAACTGGAGAGTTAAGATTCATTTGCCCTCTGCACATTTGGGATTGGATCCCTCTCTTTATTGTGATAAATGGACTAAGCTTTTTTATCAATTCTTCAAGAGTTTTCAATAGTTAATAATGTATGTTCCATGAGCGCTGGATTATATTGTGTGCATGTTGTGTATTTTGTACTTCTGGGTACGGATTTTTTCTTGCTGCGCTGGATCCTGTTTTTTTCCCCCTTTTGGATACTTTGTACTTCCCAAAATATTTTCGATTTTTCTTCTTCTTCTTATTATTATTATTATTATTATTATTATTATTATTATTATCATCCATTATATTTTTTTTCTTTATCCACCAATTTAGCGCTTGTGACCTTTTTGTTTTTTGCAGTGTGCAACAAAGATTGTTAAACATCCAAATTATTAATACTGTATTTGGATTTAGCTAATAAAACAACAAAAAATCCTGAGGTTACTCTTAGTTGAATTGAACTGTGTCCATGTCTCACTGTACCCTTGTCTCACTGTGCCCATGTCTCACTGTGCCCGTGCTTCAATGACTGTGCCCGTACCTGATGCAGATTTTCATGGTATACGGATTTTACTGCTACACCGGTGGCCATTCCAGTATTCAAAAGCCGCGCCTCCTCCTCGTCTGTGATAGGCGGAACACTCAATTTCCCAGCATTCAGTGTTCCGCCTATCATGGTCATCCTCATAAAACAGACGAGGATGAGAGGATGTCCGTGATAGGCTGAATACTGCCTGCTGTGAAATTGAGTGTTCCGCCTATCACAGACGACGAGGACTCGGGAGGCGCGGCTTTTGAACACTGCAATGGCCGCCGTCTGTCTGCATGACACGCTGATCAGGTAGGCAGACGGCGGCTGGAGCGAGTAGATGTAATTGGGGTAACGCTGCCCAGTGCCATTCCGGATACGCCCCCTGCAGTCCTGCTACGGAAACTTTGAAGGGAAAAAAAATAATTTTTTTTTTTTTTTCCAAAAAAAAAAAAACTAAAAAAATCGATTTTCTTCAAAACTGAATCGATTGGAGCTCAAAACTCGATTCAAGATTAAAATCGATTTTTTTCCCAGCCCTAGCACCTGGACCAGACTGGATTTATTCCAGGCAGATCCACAAGTATCAATATGAGAAGGACATATTTAAACATTCAACTTCCAATAGAAAACGGAGGGACAAGAGCCATTTTGTCTTTAGACGCAACCAAGGCGTTTGATAGCCTTGAGTGGCACTTCTTGTGGAGGGTACTGGCTGAGTTTCAGTTTGGCCCGAGGTTCATCCAATGGGTCAAGACATTGTACGAGGGTCCAAGGGCTAAAGTAAGAATAAATGGTGAGTGCTCAGTGGTTCCAATTGGCGAGGTGGACAAGGCAGGGGTGCCCACTGTCGCCCCTGCTTTTCGCCCTCGCAGTGGAACCTCTGGCCATTTCAATAAGGGCATCCCCAGAAGTACAGGGATTTAAGAGGAAACTTGGGGAAGAAAAGATTGCCATGTATGCAGATGATATTTTGCTCTTTTTGGGGGACACCCAGTCCTCGCTGGATGCAGCAATGGGGATAATTGGAGAATATGGTAAGATTTCAGGGCTGGTGATTAATTGGGAAAAATCTGCACTTTTGCCGATAGACCCAATAACACAGCAGATAACCCAAGTTAAAGTTGTAAGTCCGATGAAGTACCTGGGAATAAATGTAACGAGATCCAGGACAATATATAGCTAATAATTTAGTACCATTGATGATAAGGTTAAGACAGAAGTGCCGCGTGTGGAACGGACTTCCACTTTCGGTGGTCGGACGTTGCAACCTTGTCAAAATGGTCTGGATGCCTCAGATCCTATACGTCATACACAACTCCCCAGTATGGATCCCAAAGTATTGGTTTAAAAAAATTGGACCGCGTATTTAGGGAGCTGATATGGAAAAATGGAGCGGCAAAAATTCGCCGCGTTTACAGCAAACCAGAGAGAGGGGGGGCTTAGCACTGCCCAATCCGAGATACTACTTCTTAGCTGCACAAATGCAGCATATGAGTGGAAGTAATCTACCGGTGAGCAGGGAGGCTGGGAAGAATCTACTATTGAATGATACAAGTCATGATAGAGAAGTGGAGCCGGACTCTTTCGGTTCTAGGTGTCCAACAGGAAAACTGATGGTAAAATGTTGGGAAACGGTCAAGGAGATGCTGGGGTATAATGGATTCTCAGAATTCTCCCCTATTTGGGATAATAGTAATTTAGAAGAGCTCAAAATTATGGGGAAAATTGAGGAATGGGATATGTGCGGTGTACACCTTTTTTGATACAGCTTTTTAAAGGGGGAAAAATAAAAACATTCCAGGAGCTAAGAGGAGTACTCAGTTCCCAATAAATCATTCTACAGATACCTACAGGTCAGACATGCCTTAAATGCGCAATTTGGGCAGGAAATACCAGTATGAAATGCTCCAGCTCCGCAGGTTAGTGAATGTGGATACATCTAGAGGGATAATATCAGATGTACAAGTGTATAAGTGAGGTAGATCAAGAAGAGAGATCTGATACTAAAAACAAGGGAAAATGGGGAAGAGATCTGGGCCCAAGAACAGTGGAAGAGGATATTAGAAGCAGGTCCGAGAGCCACACTCTCCCCCTCTCAAATGGTTTCACAACTATACTTAATACACAGAGCATATTATACACCCCAAAGAATGTATCAGTTTTGGTAGTAGACAAGATGCGAAGTGTCAGAGATGCAGAAACGAGGAGGGAGACTTGATGCACATGATTTGGAGATGTCCCAAACTGTACTGGTATTGGAAAGAGATAATAGATGGAATAAACTTTGTATTTGGGACATCTTTACAACCAGAGGCTAGACTGTGTGCTGGGACTGATAGAAGAAAGGGGAATCCCAGGAGACATACAAACGGCAATATTAAGGTGTCTGTTCCAAGGTAGGAAACTTATAGCGCAAAGGTGGCAAGCAAAAGACCCCCCAACAGGGATAGAATGGAGGAAAGTAATAGACAATACCATTAAAGAAGAATTTATATATAATAAGAGGGCAAATAGAAAGAAGTTTATGAATATATAGAAACACTGGATAGAGGTGGAGGTATGGTAGAGAGTGGGGGGTGGGAATATGGGGATGGGAGAGAGGGGGGAGAGGAAGTGGGGAAAATGTGAAAGGGTGGGTGGAGGTGGGAATTCTTTTACTGCTTGTGGTTAAATGATATGTATATTGTTGCATATGGAAGGAAGTACTGTATGTATAAGAATGTTTTTATATAAAAAAAAAGAATATTTGATTTAAAAAAAAAAAGAGATCCCTGGGCAGACGCGTTGGTGGCTCCGTGGGGTCGGAATGGGCTAATTTATGCCTCACCCCACTGAAGTTGCTCCCCCGTCTACTCTGCAGAGTAGAGTTCGAAGGAATTCCAGTGATTCTAATCGCCCCAGATTGGCCCAGGCATCCCTGGTACGCCGACCTCGTGCGGCTGGTGGCGGATGTGCCCTGGCGGCTACCACTGAGGGAGGACCTTCTATCGCAGGGTCCCATTCTTCATCCTGCTTTACAGTCGCTGGCTTTAACGGCGTGACTATTGAAAGCAAGGTGTTGAGGGACTGAGAAACTGGAAACTAATGATTGGACTTTGAAGGCATACAAGGTAGATAAGAGTAAAAAACTAAAGATTTCTTGGTATACAAAAAGTTTGATATATAAAACAATCATAAAATATCAAATTGCTTGATTAATGATTATGACTGGTCCAAAAGGGGTTATCAGTATCATACAGTACAATAAGTTCTCCTTAAGATGACTCAACTGAGTACACAGATAAAAGAAAAAGGATATAATTGTGTAATTATAAGATAGATAACCAGCAGATGGATCCAGAGGAGATGGAGAACTTGCTCGACATGTTGCGCGTTATTGTAAACCCTTCCCCAGGAGTGTGTATGTATGTATGTGTGTGTGTATATATATATATATATATATAATCATATACAGAAAAACAATACATAAAATTGAGGCCTAAATAAAATATACATAAAAAAACATTAATACAAAATTTATTCACGACAGATATACATGTATCACAATGATCCTGTGGCCAAACATCAATCCCTCCCACCCTAAATCCATAATAATGAAGGCATAGCCATGAGGATAGGAATCATCTCGCTTCAAAGAGTATATAATTGTAAATTATACATTGTATTTGTGAGTATATTTTTTAATTGTGTTATCAAGGAGCATTTGTGCAAAGGAGGGTAGCTATTAAATATTAATAAAAATGGTTGAAGGCTTGTAATGTGTACTTCAAACAAGAAAGCAAGGCGTATTAGGCCGTCGTTGACAAGTCAAACCATCTACCTAGACAGTGGTATTGTATAAAAACTATACCCGGTCAGAAAAATGATATCTGTAAATAGTAATAATAGAGAAGCTTTTTATATGGTTTGAGCATATAGTAGTTGATCTAATATGAGACAAGGAAGAAAGGAAAGCAGGGAAGAGTAGAGTGGGGATGCATGGGGAAGGATAAGAGGGGAGGGAGGAAAAAAAGAAGAAAAAGGGGTAAAGAGTGAGTGAGAGGAAGAATTTCCTTTTAGCCTCTACTAGTGTGTATATATAGTGCATAGTTATCTATGCTAATAAGGAAGAGAATGTGGCAGTGGATACTTGTGGCATGCAAGGTATATAAGGTATATACATATGGCTCACCGCTTTGATATATTTATGGTAGATCTGATAGAACGGTCAATGCTGGTAAGCAGGAGGCTGTAGGAGTACAATCAACTATCCGAAGTGGGTTTAATGTTGTGGTTGGCAAGAACGTAAGAGCTTGTTCCAAAGTGTGGCAGACTATATTGGAGTCTGAGCAGTGATAGTAATACTACCTTTTCTGGGTAAGACGGGTAGGTTTAAACCTATATAAAATATGTATATATGTATACATAGGTAGTTAGTCCATATTGTTTTATGCTAGAACTTGTGAGACAAGCTATAGAACTGAGTCAGAAGTTTTTAGCCTTACCCAGATACGGATGATGGTCAGAGTGGTGAGTGCTCCTATGCTCAATGAGGACCGTCTGTTGTATATGCGGCGTCGTACCTATTTATGATGCATCTCCGCCGTAAGTGCGTCACCGCAACCCGGAAGTGATAATCCCAATTTGTTCTCAGTCTAAGCACGCAGGCGTGCGTGCGCCGTCATTACGGCGAACGGAAGCCAGTGCGGAGATAGGAAGTAGGGGCGGGGATCTTATGCACTGGTGTCTCCACAATTAAAGCATTTCCGGTCACTTACCGGATACACAAAGGTTTGAAACTTGGTCAATTTTATGAAAAAAATAGGTATTTGCAGCGCTTGCAGAAAAGTATATAAACAAAAGGAAATGTGTAACAAACACTTGTATCACAAATATCTATAAGTGAATAGCTTACTACTATATGACATAACATCAATTAATGGTGTATCCACTGTGCTCATGAATGAAAATATGTGAAAACAATAAGTGAACAAACTTTTAAGTTCATTGAATAGCCGTTATACCAATCCTGGAGAACTGAGTGTTTCCACACCAGAAATCGGATGTTGGTTCCTAGATAAAAATTCCCCTCTTATGGCCCCACTCATCAGATAGGGGAATAATATAAATACGAGATCTCACCAACTAAAGTCCAGGCAAACTTCATCTCATGTAGATAGGCTCCATAGTATCAGTAGCAAAGGCATTTAAGTGACCATAGGGAAAGAAAGGGAAAAAAAAACATTCATGTAAAGTACCGCTAGTGAACAGACAGCATGGCGCTGCTAGCAAAGAGACTCACAGGACTGCAGTGATAAACGAGCGTCAGTGTTGTTCCGGGTACACAGCGTGTGTTCCACCGAAACCGGAAGTAGCGTCACTGGTTCTGGATTGGCCGGAAATTGCGTCAACGCGTTTCGCCCCTCCTCCAGGGCATCATCAAGGACATCACTTCTGGCCAAGAAAGTAAGAATTTATATGCGCCGAGGTCTCCGCCTCTTTACAAACAAACCAATTATAATAACAGAACCTCTAGGCGTAAAAAAACGCCCACTTCCTGATCACATCATTGCCCATCACTTGTCAAGAAAAACAACTTTATTATAACATAACATTGACAGCAATAAAAACGATCCGATGGAAGTTCATTTAAACAATAAAATGCAATTATTTCATTATAAAAATCGATATAAACATAAAAATTAATTAAAAAATTATGCAATTAGATAGGGACTGATTATAAACATGGTTAAATTATAATAGACTAAGGGCTCTTTCACACGGAGGTCCGTTCAGGTCCGCCTGTCAGTTTTTTAGGCGGACCTAAAACGGATCCTCCATGTACCCCTATGGAGGCACGGATGTCAGCGGAGACATGTCCGCTGACATCCGCTCCGCCAAAGTGTGACGGAGGAAAACCCTATTTACTCTTTCGTCCATGGACCGACACAGCTTCTCTATTGACAAAGTGGGTATTATCCGTTAATTAGGAGTGACTAGGCAGAAAAACTTGTAAAAAGTGTTGCATCACACCTTCTACAGTACCGCCCAGGGGGCGGACCCTCTGGGTATACCCTCTCAGTCTGCACATCGCAGATCAGTTTTTTTCTGTCTAGCAAGGAGTAGGACATGGCTCCCTTCGGGCCCATTGGTCCGGGGGAAAAAAGATTATATATATATATATATATTTTTTTTTTTGCTACATTTGTTGTTTCCTGCGATCTTCGATCAACTGCCGACTGGGTGACAGGCTGGATCCTTGTAGTCTCCCCAGTTTCGGCCATCGAGCGTGTGCCGACCCTAGCTACGCACTGGGTTTTCCACGACATGCCCGTCGCTCCACGGGTGGCCGGTGAGCTTACGCTCCAGGGCCTGCATCGGACCGCTCAGCTTCGGCTGACCTTACGGCCGAGTCGCAGCAGCCTGGCCGGTGAGCTTGCGCTCCAAGGCTTGCATCGGACCGCTCAGCTTCGGCTGACCTTACGGCCGAGTCGCAGCAGCCTGTCCGGTGAGCGTCATGCTCCAGGGCATACATATGATCGTCCCTTCTGGGTCCAATCACAGCATGCCTGGCCAACAGTCACCTTCCGTGCGCGAACGATGATCTGTTTGGAATGTCTTCCAGCAGAATACATGCAGGATAGGTAAGTAAAACTCCCCTGCCTCGGCTGGGTGATTTAGCTGGACATTCCTGGAGAGATCAAGTAAGTGGTTGTGGCCCCTTTCTTCCCTCTCTCCCTGCCTTTCCCTCCTCCCTGGGCTTCTAGCTAAAGGGTGCTGGGGGTCACCTAGGGGGTCCCACTGGAGCGGGGCTGGCTGTAACTAACATTTAAAAGAAATGTCATTTTTTCTTACCTGTGTTTGTGTCCTTCCTCCTCCATGCTGTCGGCGGCCATTTTGAGGTGGTCCATGCCAAGTTTGGCCTCTTGTGACTGCCCGGCGGCCATCTTCCTGTGGTTCGGCCACACCCACTGGCCCCTATCAGCTGATCGGCGGCCATGTTTGTCCACCCTGTATGCAGATATTGCCGTTCGGCGGCCATCTTTTTGTGGGCTATGGCTGCTTGACCTCTATCTTCTGTCGGCGGCCATTTTCTTAGAGCCCACATTATCTTCCATACAGACGTTTTTGGCAACCATTTTTCGAGAGCCTCCGGCCTCTAGGGTGCATTACACTGGCGCGAAAATTCACACAGGAAGTGCTGATAAAAGAAGCAGACTGACAGCAGCAGGGGGACAGCATCACAGGCGCAGCATAGCAGTACCTATCCAGGGTGGTGAGTCCTCTGGGTGACCCGGCCTCTCTGCAGCACAGGAGGGTGGCCTATTGATATCTTGCCTGGAGCCCTGTGAGTGTCAGCGTGTGGTCAGCATGGCATCTGAGCCAGATGTCTTCTCCCCTGAAACACCAGATTTAGCAGCTGGTGCCCCTGAGGTGTCTAGGATTGCCGTCATAGCGTTCATAGAGGCGTTTGCTGCCAGGGTGGAAGCAGCACACGGGAATACAGGGGGTAGTAAACGCCCCATCCCCTGCAAGCTTCTGGGGATAATTCTGGTGCAGAACCAGGTCCAGCTACGGCTCGGGGCCCAGATTCTGACGCATCAGAGACTGCAAACCGTGACCGGACAGTGAGAATGACTCCAAGTCCAGGTCAGTACGCGAGACGGCTTTAGTATCTGACCTTATTACTGCAGTGCGGGATATGCTAAAATTGGAAAATACTGCAGAAGCAGCAGAGACTCCGGTCCACTTGGGTTTCATAGACCTGCCCGCACTGCTAAGGTGTTCCCTTGTGTGTCTTTTGATAAACTCTTATACAAGGAATGGGAGAACCCACTGAGGGTCTTTACAGCCCCAAAGAGGTTTGCGGTACGGTACCCCTTTTTGAGGAGAGTTTTCTGAAGAAATGGACCTCTCCCCCCTATAGTGGACCCTCCGGTGTCCAGACTTAATAGAGCCACCACAATTCCTGTAGAAGGGGCTCCTGTTTTCTAGGACCCTGTGGATAAGAAGGCTGAAGCACTCGCTTGCTACCTATACTCAGTGGTAGGCTCGGCAGTACGCCCGGCATTGGCGGGGGCCCTAGTGTCTCACACACTTACTGAATGGGCAAGATTGCTACTCCAGGGGTTAAGGAGCGAGATGCTCCTCCTGATGAGATAACATTGGCTGACCAGTTGGTCCAGGGCCTTAGGTTTGTCTGCGAGTCAGACATGAATACTATTCCCCTGCTGTCTAAAACATCGGTTTATGCAGTAGCAATACGCCGCCTGATCTGGCTAAAAGGCTGGTCTGCGGACCAGACTTCCAAGAAAGCCCTGTTGGATCTGCCTTTTAAGGGCGACAGACTTTTTGGGGCTTCTCTAGATGACATCATCAAGGATGCCACAGGAAGTAAAAGCACTTTGCTTCCCCAAATTAGAAAGGGTAAGGGGCCACGCCAAGGGCAAGGGCCCTCCTTTACTGCACACAAGTGGTTTTTTCGTCCCCCTAGGGCGACAGGGAAAAGACCCCGGGCCGATAAAGCGCCTGCCCAAGGACAAAAGTGTCCCTGGTCCCGCATACCCAATAAGCCTGCGGACAAATTTGCGTCCGCATGAAGGTCCACCCCCACCCAGCTCTCGGGTGGGGAGACGTCTTCGCAAATTCGCGACTCAGTGGACAGCACTAATCTCCGACAGGTGGGTTTGCGAAGTAATCTCCTCAGGCTACAAGATAGTTTCTCTCTTGTCCACCGGACAGATTCAACACCTCCAATCTCCAGCTACTACCGACCCGTCGGGAGGCCCTGCATGGGGCGGTCCAGGGTCTACTGGAACGCGGGGTAGTTATTCCAGTTCCAGAACTGGAACGGGGTTTTTACTCTAATCTGTTCATTGTGCCGAAGGAGGGGGTTCGTCCAAGCTTGGATCTCAGAGCCCTCAATTGCTTTGTGAAGGTACAAAGTTTTCGGATGGAGTCGGTTCGATCTGTAGTCACGGCTCTCCATTCGGGGGACTTTCTGGCCTCCTTGGACATCAAGGACGCATACCTGCATGTCCCCATATACTCCAGACACCAGAGGTTTCTGCGATTTGCTATCGGGAAGGACCACTACCAGTTTGTGGCCCTCCCGTTGGGCCTTGCCTCAGCACCCAGGACGTTCACCAAGGTGCTCGCTCCGATTCTGGCACTTCTAAGACAGCGGGGTATCGCTATCACAGGCTACTTATACGACCTTCTGCTGAAGGCCCCTTCAAGCTCAGAAATAGAGGTAAGCGTGTCCATTACCTGTCAGACTCTTCGAGCCTGTGGTTGGATACTAAACACGCAAAAGTCAGTATTGGTGCCCACTCAACGCCTAGGGTACCTGGGGTTGATTCTGGATTCTTCAGAGGCAAAGGTATTCCTCCCTGTGGAGAAGTTGCAGACCCTCCGGGCTGCAGTACGGCAGCTGACTTCCAGGAATTGGTCGTCACTCCGTTTTTTGCATGCGAGTGTTGGGCCTCAGGGTAGCCTCCTTCGAGGCGGTTCCATATGCTCAATACCACACTCGAGTGTTATAGAAGGAAGTTCTGTCCAGATGGAACAGATGTCCATCATCTCTGGATTATCAAATCTGAGTGAGCCACCTAGTCAGGAGATCCCTGGTATGGTGGCTGACAGCACCGGCTGTAATGGCCGGGAAGTCATTTCTTCCGGTTTACTGGATAGTGATGACGACGGACGCCAGCCTTACAGGTTGGGGGGGAGTCTGGGGTGTCCAGTTGGCGCAGGGTCGCTGGACCCCAGAGGAAGCCCTCCTGCCGATCAATGTCCTGGAGATCCGGGCGATCAAGCTGTGCCTCTTCAAATGGTCTCAGAGACTGCAAGGGCGTCCAGTCAGGATCCAGTCAGACAACGCCACAGCAGTGGCATATGTCAATCATCAAGGAGGAACAAGAAGCTCAGCTGCAGCATCGGAGATCGCTCGCATCCTGAAGTGGGCAGAGAGGAGCGTACCGGCACTGTCGGCCGTGTACATTCCGGGTGTGGAAAACTGGCAGGCGGACTACCTGAGCCGCCAGATGCTGGACCAGGGAGAATGGTCCTTACACCCGGAGGTGTTCCAACTCCTCTGCCAAAGATGGGGCACACCAGACGTAGATCTTCTGGCTTCCCGACTCAATCGGAAGGTATTGAGATTTGTGGCCCGGTCAAGAGACCCATGGGCAGACGCAACGGACGCGTTGGTAGCATCGTGGGGTCAGTATCGGCTAATCTATGCCTTCCCTCCCTTAAGGCTTCTTCCTCTTCTGCTCCGCAGAGTGGAGGCAGAGGGAATTCCAATGATCCTAATCGCTCCAGATTGGCCTCAGCGTCCTTGGTACGACGATCTAGTACGTCTGGTAGCAGACGTCCCCTGGCGCCTACCACTACGGAAGGACCTGCTATCGCAAGGTCCCATATTCCATCCTGCTTTACAGTCATTGGCTTTAACGGCATGGCTGTTGAGAACCAGGTACTGAGAGACCGGGGCCTGTCAGACTCAGTAATCTCTACGATGAGAAGTGCTCGAAAACCGTCCTCTAGGAAGGTCCATCACCGCACTTGGAGGGCCTACATCTCCAGGTGTGAGGAAATGAAATGGCATCCGCGTACCTATTTGGTTTCCAGAATCCTGCTGTTTTTACAGCATGGGGTGGACCAAGGGCTTGCCCTAAGTACGATTTAAGGGACAGATATCTGCCCTGGCTGTCTTTTTTTTCAGCGACCCCTGGCGACTCACTCTCTCGTGAGTACATTTGTGCAGGGGGTCCGACAGGTGGCCCCTCCGGTCCGTCCCCCGTTACCTCCGTGGGACTTGAACCTGGTCCTCTCGGTGCTTCAGAAGGCACCGTTTGAGAATATTAGAGATATTCCCCTGTTGACACTTTCTCAGAAAGTGGTCTTTTTGGTGGCTGTTACGTCAGTTAGACGAGTCTCTGAGCTGGCAGCCTTGTCCTGCAAGGCTCCCTATTTGATTTTCCACAAGGATAAGGTGGTGCTGCGGCCGCAGCCTTCCTTTCTTCCGAAAGTCGTTTCGGCTTTTCAGCTCAACGAAGACATTGTACTTCCATCCTTGTGTCCTCAGCCATCGAATCCTAAGGAGTCGGCGTTGCATTCCTTGGACGTTGTCCGAGCTTTGAGAGTATACCTATCTGCTACTTCCCTGTTCCGGAAGTCAGACTCACTGTTTGTTTCGGTGGCTGGTCCCAAGAAGGGCCAAGCAGTCTCATCGGCCACCATCTCTAGGTGGATCCGACAGATAGTAATCCAGGCTTACGCCTTAAAGGGTCAGGCGCCCCCCTTTCCTGTCACGGCGCATTCGACCAGGGCAATAGGTGCCTCTTGGGCTTTCCGACATCAAGCGTCTGTTTCCCAACTATGTAAAGCGGCGACTTGGTCGTCCGCTCACACTTTCACAAAATTCTACAAAATTGATGTAGGTGCATCTTCGGATGCCTCTTTTGGCCGCAAGGTTTTGCAAGCGGCTGTTTAGAGTTGCAACTCCTCCATTGGAGTGCTGTTTTGTGTTTTGGGGTGAAGTTTGTTTTTATGCTGTTACCACCCCTCGTTTTTTCTCTGATACTGCTTTGGGACGTCCCACTTTGTCAATAGAGAAGCTCTGTCGGTCCATGGACGAAAGAGTAAATAGGATTTTTTACTCACCGTAAAATCCTTTTCTCTGAGTCCATGGACCGACACAGCACCCACCCCTACTTTTAAGTTTGTACTGCTTTTTGACGAACTGATCTGCGAAGATGCAGACTGAGAGGGTATACCCAGAGGGTCCGCCCCCTGGGCGGTACTGTAGAAGGTGTGATTCAACACTTTTTACAAGTTTTTCTGCCTAGTCACTCCTAATTAACGGATAATACCCACTTTGTCAATAGAGAAGCTGTGTCGGTCCATGTACTCAGAGAAAAGGATTTTACGGTGAGTAAAAAATCCTATTTTTCCTTGCGTCAGCGGATCGGATGACAACGGACTCTACGGTCCGTCGTCATCCGATTCCCCATAGGGGAGAGCGGAGCTCTGACAGGGCGGTCCCTGCACAGTGTGCGGGGACCGCCCAGTCATCCGTCGGCTCCGCGGGGATCAACGGAGCGATCCCCGCTGAGCAATCTGCACGGATCCGCCCCGTGTGAAAGGACCCTAATATTTCGTTGGTGGACGTACACATAAAAAATGAATGTAAAAATAAGCAATAAAAAATAAATAATAAATAAAAATGAATATTAAATAAATAATAAAATAAAAAATAATGTACAATAAAAAAATAAAATAAAAAATAAAATTAAAATGAAAAATAAATATAAAATAAAAAATAAAATGTGAAAAATAATAAAATAAAAATAAAGAATGAAAATGTGTGTGTCCCAGCAACATCACCAATTGGATAAGAAACAATTTAAATCTAGTTCGATGTTGAGGCCATTCGGGCTTAAAGTGCCCAGCCTATGTATCCACTGGGTTTCATTACGTGAAATTGCTTGTTTGAGATTGGAACCTCTCCAATGAGCTTCCACTTTATCAAGTCCACAGAACTTCAATCCTCTCGGATCTCTGTTATGGAATAATCTGAAATGATTAGACAAGCTATGATGTTTAAACCCTTTCTTTATTCTATTTACATGCTCCCTTATCCTAACTCCTAATTTTCTTGTGGTTCTTTCCACATAGTGGAGCCCACATGGGCAAGATAATAGGTAGGTTACATGAGTTGTTCCACAAGTAATGAATTTTCTCTTATCATCCATGGACCGACACGGCGTGTCTTACACTTTACACGTGGGTATATGTCCCTGCTTGCAGGAGAAGACCTAGGCAGAATGTTAAATGTTAAAACATTCCAGAACAAACCAGAGCTGAACAGCCCCGCCCAGGGGGGGGGGGGCGGTCCCTCCGGACATTACCCTCACACCTGCAGCTAGCAGGCCTCAGTTTTGTTCTGCCTAGCAGAAGGAGAAGACATGGCTCTCTCAGGAGCCAGTCTCCTGGAAGATTTTACTTTTAATTTTTTATTCCTTTGGGAATTTTATTATTTTATTTTTGAGACCTTCAATCAACTGTCGGCTGGGCAACAGGTTGGGTACACTAGTATCCTCGTAGTCTTCCCTGTCCGACCATCGAGCGTGCTGATCCCCGCCTTGTGTGCGTGAGACTCAGTTCACGACATACCTCATGGCTCCAGGGGTGGCCGGGTTGCTTTCATGCTCCCACGGTCCTCTCAAGATCGAACAGTACCTACTGTATCTTTCGCGGTGGGCCGACAGCTACGCAGTATGACTCTGTGATAGGCCTGTCTGAAACAAGCCAGTGAGTCCCTCCTATGGGCACCGGGGGTGTTCTCCAAGGTGCTTGCGGGACGGCTAAGTAGTCTCTCCTGCTGCAAGGTGAGTACATGCTGGCTGTGTTTCTGTGTGTGGGGGGTTCTCCCTGTCTCCCCCCTGTTATGCTGCTCTCTGCACCCTGTTGTGCTGTGTGGGGATGCTTGGGGGGTCACTCTGCCCTGGTGGGGCCGCTCCATGACTGTTATCTGGTTTGGGAAGTGTTCTGGGGGACTGGCTGTGTTTTCTGTGCGCCATTTGCGCGGTGTTTTTTTTTTTTTTTAAAGTGCGCCATTGGCGGCCATTTTGGCTGGGGCTTAATGCATAGTTATACTGGTGCCCGGCGGCCATTTTCTTGTAGCCGCGGCACTTTCACTTTCGTTTTCGGCCTCTAGCAGCGCTGCTGTACGGCGCGAAATACACACATCTTCACAGATTCTTCACCTAGGGCTGCACCAGCGCGACTCATACAGTGGTACCGAGCGGTCCCTAGGGGTGGTGAGTACTCCAGGTATCCCCTCCTCAGCCCCAGCACGGCCTGTGGGTGGGCTGTATTATTTACTCTAATGGTGAATAAGGTCTCAGAGCGTGGCAATATTGGAGTCTGGTTCACCTGTTTCTTCACACTGTTGGAGACAACTGGCAGTGCTCCTGCACCTGCGGTCCTTAGGGACCAGTTGTCGGCAGTCCTGGTATCATTAATCTGACCGGAAGAAGCAGTGTGTGAGCGCAAGGGAGCAAAAAAAAAAGCCCCTATCCCCACTTTTTTTCCACAAAAAAAAGGGGGGTGTGCGCTGATTCAGATATGGGCCTAGCCACTACCGCTCAGGACCCTAGCTCTGAATATATATTTGATGGTTTTGAACAGGACATTCCTTGCAAGGAAAACTCCAGTTCTGTGTCAGTAAATGACAGGGTGCTTGTTTTGTGAACTCATTGATGCAGTGAGGGACACTCGCAAGCTAAATGCTGCGGATGCAGAACCTCAGGCGGACGGTCTCCTCTGGTTCCTTAGGGCCGGGCCTTCTAAAGTGTTTTTTTTCAATATGTACCTTCCTTTGACCAGCTCACTGACAAGGTCTGGGAAAAAGGTGCAAAAGACTTTTTTATGGTCCCGCAGCGTTTGCCTATAGATACCCCTTTAAAAATGCCCTACTTAAAACGTGGGCTTCTCCCCCAGTGGTCGACCCTCCAGTCGCCCGGTTGCACGAGGCCACCATTCTCCCGGTGGAGGGGACTCCTGCATTAAAGGACCCCACTCACAAGAGGTCAGAAGTGGTGAGTAGAGCTATGTTTGCCTTGTTGGGGTCCGCCCTACGGCTTGTGGTAGCGGCGACCCTTGTGTCTCCAACACTTGCGGGATGGGCAACTAATACAGGAGCATGATCTTCCTCCAGACACTATTGCTCTGGCCCACAAATGGTGCAGGGCCTGGTTTATGTGGCGATGCCACGTTTGACGCGGTCCCTTATAACTCGGGGTATTGCATTGTCTGTCTGATCTGGTTGAAATGCTGGTCTGCTGACCTAGCTTCTAAAAAGCCTCCGAAGGGTTTACCATTGAAAGGTGGTAGGCTTTCCGGTGCTGCACTGGATGACGTCATCAAGGATGTCACGGGAGGTAAAAGCACTGTTCTTCCTCAGGCTGGCAAGGAGGCCGCTATAAGCAGGGTCCTTCCTTTCCAGAAAAAAAGGTGTTTTTTCCAAGTCATCTTCCAGGACGGCTTACAGAGAGATAGGCTCCTCCCACCTAGAACAGGAAACACATGATCCACATCATAAAAGCCTTACTCATGCATTAGCCCCTCAGTATTTGTGTTTCCTCAGGCTAGACAGGCACCATCCAAGGGATGTTTGTTATTTTTTTTTTTTTTTTGGGCCTTCGTGCCAGGCGGCAGGGGCCCCCCCGACGGCCATACCCAGTCAACAGGGGTAGTTCCCCTGGGGTATGAGTCAGTTTGGGGCCACCCAGGAGACCTGAAACAGGGGTCATGGGTGATGGTATGGGACCCCACCTCCCAAGTCGGGTGTATCCTCAGCGAGGTTACCTGTGAGGGTGGAGGAGGTGATCCAGTGGGTCCAGCCGCGGCACAGCAGGGTATCCTCCTGGCGGAGGCTCGGGGCCGGTATCCTTCCCGGGCAGACAGATCTCCAGAGGGGAGTCTCTAGCTCCAGAACAGCGTGGCGCTGGGCGCACAGCTAGAGTGTCACTTCCGGCGCAGAAAACAGGAAGTGACACGACAGGAAGTCTCGCGGCGGCCATCTTGGGACACCCATTTGGAAGCCTAGTTGAAGATAACAGGCGTGCTGTGCCGTGGGGCGGCGTCGGATCCACAGTGCCGCCCCGGACCTCCACTCCTCTCATATTTAAGGGACCCGGACCTAAAGATGGCGCCGCGCAACATGGAAGGATCCAGAGACGCAGATCTGGAGGCGCCATCGGTCGCATCGGGCCCTAAGGTAAGAAAATAAGGGGCAGACCGCTTCTTTCCTTCTCTTACCCCCCTGTGGGGGCGGCACAGGGGGAGTCTGTTTTATTCCAGAGACCGTTTGTTTTCTCCTATGCTGATGGTGGCAGACGTCACATATTCTAACATAGGCTCTGGTGGTGGGTACTTCTCATAATTCTTAGACTAGAATAAGAGAGTCCACGTGGTGTTTCTGGTTTGGGTGTTTACTTCAGTGTAAGTAATATGCAGGGGCTTGTCATTTACTGTATTACAGGACAAGACCCACGAGCCCAGAGATAAGAAAGAAACACCTAGAAAAAGATGCCCAATATATACCAGGAAGATGCAGATTGGGTGGAAAAAGAATGCTTGTCAGGACTGCATAGACAGACTTGTCAAAGAAGAGACAGGCCCTGTTCTCAAAGGCTTTATGGACTCATTAAAGTCAGGGATGAAACAGACGTTTCAGTCCTTTAAGCCCACACAGCAAGAGACACTTGCTGAGCCCAGCCCAGGTACTTCAGGCACCAGTACT
The DNA here is from genome assembly GCA_029206835.1 of Rana muscosa. Classification (NCBI taxonomy): domain Eukaryota; kingdom Metazoa; phylum Chordata; class Amphibia; order Anura; family Ranidae; genus Rana; species Rana muscosa. The sequence goes on from CM055123.1 coordinate 868,855, forward strand.
ACCGTGAGGCCAGAAGTTAGGGCCCAGGTACGGGCAGTCCACCAGCATAGAGTCCTGGAGGACGGGGAGAACAACTCAGGCTCAGCCTCAGAGCCTGAGGAGATGGACCCGAGCGAGGAAGGGCCAGTAAAGATACAAAAATTCCTTTTTCCTTCAGAGGAGACAGAGGAGCTCCTGAAAGCAATCTACGACACCCTGGAACTGGAGCCCCCAGAGAACCAGGAGTTGTCAGTGCATGACCTCCTATATGAAAGCCTTCAGACTAGACAGGGCAGAACCTTTCCGGTGCATGGATCCCTAAGGGAGACCATACTTCATGAATGGAGGAAGCCGGAGAAAGCAGTATTCTTCCCTAAAAATTTAAAGAGAAGGTTCCCCTTTAAGGAGGAGGATACAAAGCTGTGGGATAGATGGCCCAGACTGGACGCTTCCATAGCCAAGGTCTCTAGAGCTTCAGAACTTTCCTTTTGAGGATACAGGTATCCTGAAGGACCCAATGGACAGGAAGGCGGAGGGCTATTTAAAGAAGGCGTGGGAAGCTTGCTCCGCCAACTTTAGACCCGCACTAGCCACCACATGCGTGGCGCGTACACTTGACTTATGGCTTAAACAGCTCCGCACTCTTCTGGAGTCAGACACTCCCAGGGAAGAGATCCTTGATGCTTTACCCACGCTAAGCAAGGCAGTGGCCTATATAGCGGATGCATCCACGGAGTCTGTCACATTCTCGGCCAGAGCCACAGCCTTGGTTAATGAAGCCAGGAGGGCTATCTGGCTAAAGACCTGGGGAGGAGACTCTGTCTCAAAGACAAGACTCTGTTCCCTCCCATTCGATGGAGATCTGCTCTTTGGAAAGGAGCTGGAATCCGTCCTAGAGAGGTCGGCCGATTAAAAAGAAGGGGTTCCCTTTTCCCAAGAGGCAACAGCAGCAACAACAACAAAAGAGGAGTTTTCGTCCCTTTCAGGTGTCAAGTGAAAGGAACTCTCACCAGGGGGATAGGAGACGGAATAACAGAGCCCAAGATCAGAAAGGGGGTTGGCAATACAGGAGGGGAAGGGGCAGAGGAGGTTTCCTCTTTAGACCCTCCCAGCCTAAGAACACTTCCCAGTGACTCAGTCGGGCCTGTGGGGGGGAGATTGGGGTCATTCCTTCCACAGTGGCAGACCATCTCCAGCAGCCGTTTTATCCTAGATCTGATCGCATCAGGGTACAGGATAGAACTTTTAGGCTGCCCCCCTCAAAAAATGTTCATAACAAGTCTCCCAAGAGACGTGGAAAAGGCCACAGCTATGTCTTCCCTCCTACAGAGTATGCTAGAAGAGAAGGTGATAAGCTTCATCCCCCCATCTCTAAGAAAAGGATTCTACTCTCAAGTTTTTCTGATAAAGAAATCATCAGGAAAATTTCGACTGATTCTAAATCTGAGACAAGTAAACATGTACGTGAAGTACAGACGTTTCAAGATGGAATCAATCTACTCCACCAGAGAGCTGTTAACCCCTGGGGTCTTCATGGTCTCATTGGACCTAAGGGACGCCTATCTTCACGTCCCTATTCGAGAGGAGTCCCAACAATTTCTCAGATTTGCAGTAAGAAAAGGGTTCAGAACCCTCTATTTTCAATTCAATGCTCTGCCCTTCGGACTAGCGTCAGCTCCACGCATTTTTACGAAGATACTGGCAGAAGCGCTAGGGACTCTGAGATCAGAGGGAATTCAGATTATCCCCTATCTGGACGACCTACTGATTTTTGCAGACTCAGCAGACGAAGTCAGACGGAACCTGAGCAGAACTACCAGACACCTTCAGCAACTAGGGTGGCTGGTAAATCAGGAGAAGTCACAATTGGTACCTACTCAGAGCATTGTATACCTAGGATACCTGATAGACTCAAGGAAGTCCAAGATATTCCTGACAAAGGAAAAGGTAGAGACAATTTTGACAGAGGTGAGGAACCTCTGCACTTGTTCAAGGACCTCAATTCAGAGTATAATGAGGGTCCTTGGGTTAATGACAGCGGCCATCCCAGGAGTCCAGTGGGCTCAGTTCCATACTCGAGCGCTTCAGGCGTTCATGCTTTCTCTCTGGGATGGACAAACAAATTCACTTCAGAGACAGACGGAAGTTCCGCAGGAAGTAAAGCTCTCAATAGAATGGTGGTTGATCCCTGCAAACCTCTCGGCTGGCCGACTCTGGTCCCAACACTGTCCTCTGGCAGTCACCACGGACGCCAGCGGGCAGGGCTGGGGGGCCCATTCAGGCACTCTGATAGCCCAGGGGCTCTGGAACCGGCAGGAAGCCGGCCTCTCCTCCAATGCGAGGGAGATGAAGGCGGTTCTAAAGGCCCTAGTAGCCTTTTGCCCATCCCTAAGGGGAAGACATGTGCAGGTCCTTTCGGACAACATTACCACGGTTTGTTACCTCAACAAGCAAGGGGGTACGAGAGTCCCGGGTCTGATGAGGATAGCAAGAGAGATCCTTCAATGGGCAGAAGAAAACCTGTTATCCCTATCTTCCATTCACCTAAAAGGGGAATTAAATTCCCTGGCAGATGCCCTAAGCAGAGAGACGCTGTCTTCGACAGAATGGTGCTTGAATCGAACAGTGTTCGAAGAAATAGTGCAGAAGTGGGGAGACCCACAGATAGACCTTTTTGCTACAAGACACAACAGGCAGGTGAAACGGTTCTATTCCCTACAGAGAGATCTTCTCAGTCGGGGCCTAGATGCCCTATCCCAGTCTTGGGAGGCAGATCTGGTATACGCATTTCCACCGTTTGCCCTCATTCCGAGGATTATCCGGAAGATAAGAGGGTCCAACACAAAGGTCATCCTGATCGCGCCATTTTGGCCGAGGAGGTCTTGGTTCTCAGGTCTTCTAAGACTCAGCATTGCAGAACCTTGGAGACTACCTTACAGGTCGGACCTCTTATACCAGGGAGAAGCGAATCATCCAGAACTGAGCTCTCTTTCTCTGACGGCTTGGCTTATGAAAGGGAGCTGTTAGAGCTGAGAGGGTTATCGGCCAAGGTAATCGATACCATTCTTAGCAGCTGAAAGCCGTCCACTAACACAATTTTATAATAAAATTTGGAAGAGATTTGGGGACTGGTGCAGGCTCAACAACAGAGTGTCAGGTGCCATGGTCCCGGCGGTTCTAGATTTCCTCCAAGCCGGAGCAGATCTAAACCTTGCAGTTAGTACTCTTAAGGTTCAGGTGGCCGCCCTGTCCAACTTTTTAAATCAAAGACTGTCAGAAGAACCACTGATCAAAAGATTTCTTGTGTCCATCAGCCGGAAACGAGTCCCCAAAGCAAGGAGGTTCCCTCCCTGGGACTTAACAGTATTACAGGGTCTCGGTAGGGCACCATTTGAACCTATAGATGAACTACCCATAAAACTGTTAACCCTGAAGACAGTAGTTTTGGTGGCCCTAGTCTCGGCTAGGAGAGTCAGTGAGATCCAGGCACTTTCAGTGATCGAGCCTTTCTGCACCATTTTACAAGACAAAATTATCCTCTCGCTGGACCCAGCTTTTCTCCCCAAGGTATCGTCTAACTTCCATAGGTCAGAAGAAATCGTGATACCATCATTCTGCGGAAATCCAAAGAATGATAAGGAAGCAGGATTTAATAAAATAGACGTCAGGAGATGCCTGATTGCCTACATAGAGCACACCAAGGAGTGGCGACGCTCCACCAGCTTGTTTGTTTTATTCGCAGGTCCTAACAAGGGGAAAGAGGCATCCAAAGGTACCATCGCCAGGTGGATGAAGTCGGCCATTGCGGAGGCATACAAGGCAGTCTCCCGCACACCTCCATTAGGTATAAATGCTCACTCCACAAGAGCGGTTTCTACTTCTTGGGCTGAAAGGGCAGGAGCATCTCCCCTCCAGATCTGCAAGGCCGCAACCTGGTCCAGTTTCCAGACTTTTGTGAAGCATTACAGACTGAACCTGCTTACCAGCCAGGACCAGTCTTTCGGCAGGAAAGTGCTGCAGGCTGTGGTCCCGCCCTGATCAGGTAGTACTATATTGTCCTCTCTGTAAGCCGTCCTGGAAGATGACTTGGAAAAACAGTGTTATTACCTGTTAACTACTTTTTCCAGGAATCTTCCAGGACGGCGTCAGTTCCCTCCCTTTTTATGAGGTGAGTAGCAATGTAAAGCATATATAAGGATAGAGCTACGCTGATCCAGGTTTAATGATTCTGAGGCCTTCGGTTATTTGTTAAATACTGAGGGGCTAATGCATGAGTAAGGCTTTTATGATGTGGATCATGTGTTTCCTGTTCTAGGTGGGAGGAGCCTATCTCTCTGTAAGCCGTCCTGGAAGATTCCTGGAAAAAGTAGTTAACGGGTAATAACACTGTTTTTTTCGTCAATCAACGGGGAGGCCCTCCCAGACTGACAGCGGTACGGCTGGTGGACACGAGCGCCCCTGGGTGCGTATGCCGAACAAGCCGGCTCCCTAGCCCGCCTCCGCGTGAAGTCTTGCCCCCTCCTGACCCTGGGGTAGGGGGGACCACTTTGCAGGTCCATGGATCAATGGACCTCCCGGATCTCCTGGTGGGTGTGCGAGGTGATCACCTCAGGTTACAGGATAGGTTCCGTTCCTAATTCCAGACAGATTCTTCCCTCAAATCTTTCTCTCCTTCCTGCCCGTCGGGTGGCCCTATGGGGCCTATTCAGGTTTGAGGTCCGGAGTGATTGTGCCGGTTCCGTCACAGGAGAGGTTTCAGGGATTCTACTCGAATTGTTTGTCGGCCCAAAAAAGGGACGGGGTTCGGCCTATCTTGGACCTCCAGGTCCTGAATGCCTTCGTGAAGGTGCAAAAGTTCCGCATGGAATCCATTCGCACGGTGGTCAGTGCACTCCGTCAAGGATTTTCTGGCGACCTTGGAAATCAAGGACGCCTACTTGTATGTTCCGATCGGCGAAGTCCACTATCAATTTTGTGGCTCTTTCTTTCGGCCTAGCCCCGGCACCGAGGGTGTTCACCAAGGTGCTTGTGCCGGTTCTAGCTTGCTGAGACAGCAAGGCATTGCTGTCGTGGGCTATCTGGAATCTCAGTCTGATTCTGGACTCCTTGGAGGCAAAAGGTAGTCCTACCTCCGGGGAAGCTACTGACACTTCAGTCTGCAGTGCGGATGCTGACATCCCAAAGAATGGTCGTCAATCCGTTTTTGCATGGGAGTCCTGGGACTCATGGTGACCTCTTTCGAGGCCATTCCGTATGCCCAATCACACACCAGGGCATTGCAGAAGGAGATCTTGTTCCCTTGGGACAAATCCGCGTTGTCTTTGGATTTTCCGATCCAGGTGAGCCACCTGGTCAGGGCTTCCCTGACATGGAGTTTGGGTCCCCGGCTCTTCGGTCCGGGAAGTCGTTCCTCCCCGTCCAATGGACGGTGTTCACTACGGACGCCAGCCTGAAGGGCTGGGGTGTAGTCTGGGGAGTCCTGTTGGCCCAAGGGCTTGGACTCCGGACGAAGTCCGTTTGCCGATCAATGTTCTGGAAATACGGGCCATCAGACTGTGCCTATCCTCGTGGTCTGAGAGATTGCAGGATCGTTCCATTAGGATCCTGTCGGACAAGTCACGGTGATGGCGTATGTCGACCATCAAGGGGGGACTCGGAGCTCAGCTGCGGCTTCCGAGGTCCCCCGTACCCTGAAGGGGGCTAAAAGAAGCGTGCCGGCTCTGTCAGCCGCTTACATTCCGGGCATAGAACTGGCGGACTATTGAGTCGCCAGATGTTGGACCAGGGAGAGTGGTCCTTGCACCCGGAGGTATTTCAACTCCTTTGCCACACAGACAGTGGGGCACGCCGGAGGTGGACCCGATTGCCTCTTGACTCAATTGCAAGTTGCCGAGATTTGTGGCCAGATCCAGGGATCCTTGGGCGGATGCCTCAGAGGCGTCAGTGGCCCATGGGGTCATGGTCACCTGATACACGTTTATCCTCCGCTGCAGTTGCTTCCTCGCCTGCTGCGCAGGGTGGCGACCGAGGGAATTCCGGTGATCCTCATTGCTCCGGATTGACCTCGGCTTCACTGGTACGCCGATCTCGTACGTCTCGTCGCGGCCGTTCCCTAATGGTTGTCAATAAGGGAGGACTTTCTGTCTCAAAGTCATATATTTCACCTGCTTTTACAGTCTCTGGCCTTAACGGCATGGTTGTTTAAAGCCAGGTGTTGAGAGACCGAGGTCTCTCGGACTTGGTCATTTCGTCCATGTTAAGGACACGGAAGTCTTCCTCCAGAACTATCTCTGTACCTGGAAAAGCTTACATCGCCATGTGCGAAGAGCTGGACTGACATCCTCGGACGTATTCCGTCCTTAGAATCCTGCGTTTCCTACAGCATGGCGTGGCCCAAAGGCTCGCTTTGAGTATCATTAAGGTTCAGTTTCGGCCTTGGCCGTCTTCTTTCGGTGACCACTAGCGGGTCATTCCTTGGTTGGCACCCTTGTGCAGGGGGTTCGCCATGGGCTCCCTCCTGTCAAGTCTCCTCTCCCCCCGTGGGATCGGAATTGGTACTCTCGGTTCTCCAGGAACCTCCTTTTGAGAATATCAGGGATTTTCCCCTCTTCACTTTGTCTCAGAGGGTGGCCCTTTTAGTGGCAATTACTTCTGTTAGACGAGTATCTGAATTGGCGACCTTGTACTGCAAGTCGCCATGTTTAGTCATCCATAAGGATAAGGCGGTGTTGCATCCGCGACTTTTTCTTTTGTCAAGGTTGATCTCGACCTTTCACCTAAAATGAGGACATTGTCCTCCCGTCCTAGAGTCCTCGCCTATCGCATCCCAGAGTGTGCGCGGCACATTTTGAATGTGGTACGAGCCTTGCGGGTGTGCCTGTCTGCTGCTTCTATTCGGAAGTGTACTCTCTGGTTGACTGTCTCTGGTCAGAAACAGGGTCAAGCGGCTTCGCCTGCCACCTTTTTCTAGGTGTATCGGACAAACCGGCTTTCAAGCCTATGCTCTCATGGGGCGGGCGCCTCCCTTCCCGGTTACGGCGCATTCCACCAGGGCAATTGGTGCTTCCTGTGTTTTTCGACATCAAGCGTCGGTTGCACAAGTGTGCAAGGCGGCGACCTGGTCGTCTGTTCATACCCTTTCTAAGTTTTTTATAGGGTTGATGTGGCTGCATCTCCGGATGCTTCCTTCGGCCACAAGGGGTTGCAGGCCGCTGTTTAAAGTGGCAACTCCTCCGTTGAGGAGCTCTGCGTTGTTTGGAGTGAAGTTTTTTTGGTTTTTCCATTTTTTTTTTTATACTGCTCCCATCCCTCTTGACACTGCTTTGGGACATCCCACGTGTAAAGTGTAAGACACGCCGTGTCGGTCCATGGATGATAAGAGAAAATGGGATTTTTGTACTCCCCATAAAATCCATTTCTCTGACATCCATGGACCGACACGGCACCCACCCTTCCTTTAAGTTTGTGCTGCTTTGTTACGAACTGAGGCCTGCTAGCTGCAGGTGTGAGGGTAATGTCCGGAGGGACCGCCCCCCTGGGCGGGGCTGTTCAGCTCTGGTTTGTTCTGGAATGTTTTAACATTTAACATTCTGCCTAGGTCTTCTCCTGCAAGCAGGGACATATACCCACGTGTAAAGTGTAAGACACGCCGTGTCGGTCCATGGATGTCATGAAATAAAAAAAAAATAGGATTTTTGTACTCACCGTAAAATCCATTTCTCTAAGTCTTGCCATGAATAGAAAAATTTGTGTTTTTTTTTTTTTTCACCCTGTGTCTGGAGGTGCGACAGATCACACATCTCCCACAACTAAAAAAACCTGGCTGATCTAGAAAAGTAAGTTTTCTTCGGGGGGGGGGGGGTTTACAACATTATGTGCCAATTTTAGCTTCAACGTGGGAGGTTTTGTATAAATAAAATTGGGTGCAACAGGAAGAACATTTGTTAGATCTTTATCTTTTAGTAACAAAGGCCAGTGTTCCCTAATAATAATTCTTTCAAACTGTTTGTCTGGTATATCCTGTTAGAAAAGCAGTTCCATAGTCTCTTTTCTCACGAACTTTCTTTTTAAAGAGCTGTTTACTATCCATATCATGGATATCTTCTCTGGTTCTATTAAGAGTATTGGTGTTATATCCTTTTTCCTGGAATCTCTTCAGAATTACCTGAGATTGAATATCATAATCTTCAATTTTGTTACACTTGCGCCGTGCTCGCAACATCTGGCTTTTGGGTATTCCATTCAACCACCTAGGGTGGTGGCAACTCCCTAGTGGTATATAGCCATTCCTGTCAACCTCTTTAAAGAAAGGTGCGTGTAAGTAACTTGCCATTCTCCTTGAAGATGACCAGATCTAAGAAATTGACCGACTCGGAACTGGATACTTCTGAGAAAGAAATACCACATGGATTGTTGCTGATCTCTTCCAGAAAGCTATAAAAAGAATCTCTTGATCCTGCCCAGATGATAAAAATATCATCGATATAGCGTTTGTAGGAGCTCAACTGTGGTATATCTTTGCCATAGATAGTTTGGGACTCCCACCAACTCATGAAGAGGTTGGCCACTGATGGGGTATATTTCGCGCCCATTGCAACCCCTCTTTTTTGCCTAATAGTATTTTTTCTCGTGCCCAAAAAAAATTATGGCTCATAGCCAACTCTAAAGCTTCAAGTAAGATCTTTTTGTAAGGGCTTGATATTGGTAGTATCCAAAGCCCATTTTACTGCTTCCAAAGCATGATGTATATTTGTATAAAGGGAATTAACGTCAACACTGGCAAGGATACAGTCCTGATCCACTAAAAGAGGCTCAAGGAATGTTATAAGGTATTTACTATCTTTAAGGTATGCAGGACATTTTTTATCCAAATATTCCCCAATTCTTGAAAATAAAGAGTCTACTCCACTGACTATCGGCCTCCTTGGAGGCTTGAGTGTATTTTTGTGTATTTTAGGTAATTGATAAATTACCGGGATTCTTGGGGCGTCAGGAACCAAAAATCTAGTTTCTTTCTTGTTCAATATTCCTATTTGATGTGCATTCTTAGACAGTTGCTTCAGTTTGGCTTTATATTTGTTACTAGGATTTCCTTTCAGTTCCTCATATGTTGCAGTATCTGACACCAATTTATTTAATTCTTCCAAATAATCAGACTTGTTGAGAATCACTAGCCCCCCCCCCCCCCCCTTATCGGCTGATCTTATTACTATATTTTTTTGTTTCTCTAACAATTCTAAACCTCGTTCAACGTCCTTTTTTTTTTTCTTTCTGCTTGGTTGCACTTTTAATTTTCGTAGATCCTCTTCCACCACTGATTTGAATACTTCAACAAAATGATTGTTGTTTGGTTTTGGATTAAAAATTGAATTGTTTCTTAATGTAGTATGAGTAAATTCTTCTATATTTTCTTTTGGTGAAATATCTTTGTTTTGCATACGTCTTTTTTATGTTTATTTTCCTTATAAACTTCTGGAAGTCTATGAAAACTTCAAATTTATTTAAATCTTTATCCAAAGCAAATTTCAGTCCTAATTGTAAAACTTTATTTTCATCTACTGAAAAAATTGCATTGCTCAAATTTAAAAATTCCTGATTTTAACTTGTTCTTTTCCTTTTTCCTTTTTCCCTCCTCTGCATCCTCTGATCCGTCTTCCGATTGATTTTGATTGGATGGAGGAGGCTCCTGGGGGTACCAAGGTCTTCGTTCTTCTCCCCTTACATCTTGAGGGTATTGGCCTCTCCCTCTGCCTCTGGGGTTGGGTCCTCTTCGAGGTCTCCGCGGGGGTCCACCAAAACCCCTCCTCTGAAAATCCCCTCTATGGTCATTTTGATTCGGATAACGGCCTTGTGGTGGGTATTGGTTATAATAGTATGGTGTCCATGGGACACCACTTCTATATTCATAACCTCCTCTATTATCATAACCACCTCCTATGGTCATAACCTCCTCTTTGACCATAACCATTCATGCTATGAGAGCCTTTGTTATTTTGTTGGGTATGATCATAATTTAATAACTCATACCGGTTGTGAGTGGGAATTCCATATTGTGGAGTAGAGGGTCGCGGGGTACCTCTCCCACCCCCATAATGGGCACCCCTAGCAGGATCTTTCCGCTTTCCCTCATATCTGATAGGTGTTTTAGGTTGTACAGATCCTACTCCTACTTCTTCCATGAGGTCCCCAGGATCATTTTGTTCCTCCACTAATTCCTGCCACCTATATACTTTGTTGGACTTATAATCATTGGTGTCTCTGATATATTTTTCCAGAAGTTTATAAGGAAAATAAACATAAAGACGTATGCAAAACATAAATATATTTCACCAAAAGAAAATATAGAAGAATTTACTCATACTACATTAAGAAACAATTCAATTTTTAATCCAAAACCAAATAACAATCATTTTGAAGTATTCAAATCAGTGGTGGAAGAGGATCTACGAAAATTAAAAGTGCAACCAAGCAGAAAGAAAAAAGACGTTGAACGAGGTTTAGAATTGTTAGAGAAACAAAAAAAATAGTAATAAGATCAGCCGATAAGGGTGGGGGGGCTAGTGATTCTCAACAAGTCTGATTATTTGGAAGAATTAAATAAATTGGTGTCAGATACTGCAACATATGAGGAACTGAAAGGAAATCCTAGTAATAAATATAAAGCCAAACTGAAGCAACTGACTAAGAATGCACATCAAATAGGAATATTGAACAAGAAAGAAACTAGATTTTTGGTTCCTGACACCCCAAGAATCCCGGGAATTTATCAATTACCTAAAATACACAAAAATACACTCAAGCCTCCAGGGAGGCCGATAGTCAGTGGAGTAGACTCTTTATTTTCAAGAATTGGGGAATATTTGGATAATTTTCTTCAACCACTAGTGCAAAAATGTCCTGCATACCTTAAAGATAGTAAATACCTTATAACATTCCTTGAGCCTCTTTTTTAGTGGATCAGGACTGTATCCTTGCCAGTGTTGACGTTAATTCCCTTTATACAAATATACAACAAGATCATGCTTTGGAAGCAGTAAAATGGGCTTTGGATACTACCAATATCAAGCCCTTACAAAAAGATTTCTTTCTTGAAGCTTTAGAGTTGGCTATGAGCCATAATTTTTTTTTGGCACGAGAAAAAATACTATAGGCAAAAAAGAGGGGTTGCAATGGGCGCGAAATATGCCCCATCAGTGGCCAACCTCTTCATGAGTTGGTGGGAGTCCCAAGCTATCTATGGCAAAGATATACCACAGTTGCGCTTTTACAAACGCTATATCGATTATATTTTTATCATCTGGGCAGGATCAAGAGATGCTTTTTATAGCTTTCTGGAAGAGATCAGCAACAATCCATGTGGTATTTCTTTCTCAGAAGTATCCAGTTCCGAGTCGGTCAATTTCTTAGATCTGGTCATCTTCAAGGAGAATTGCAAGTTACTTACACGCACTTTCTTTAAAGAGGTTGACAGGAATGGCTATATACCACTAGGGAGTTGCCACCACCCTAGGTGGTTGAATGGAATACCCAAAAGCCAGATGTTGCGAGTACGGCGCAACTGTAACAAAATTGAAGATTATGATATTCAATTTCGGGTAATTCTGAAGAGATTGCAGGAAAAAGGATATAACGCCAATACTCTTAATAGAACCAGAGAAGATATCCATGATATGGATAGGAAACAGCTCTTTGAAAAGAGTTCGTGAGAAAAGAGACTATGGAACTGCTTTTCTAACAGGATATACCAGACAAACAGTTTGAAAGAATTATTAGGGAACACTGGCCTTTGTTACTAAAAGATAAAGATCTAACAAATGTTCTTCCTGTTGCACCCAATTTTATTCATACAAAACCTCCCACGTTGAGGCTAAAATTGGCACATAATGTTGTAAACCCCCCCCAAGAAAACTTTTACTTTTCTAGATTAGACAGGTTTTTTTAGTTGTGGGAGATGTGTGATCTGTCGCACCTCCAGACACAGGGTGAAAAAAAACACTCCTTTTTCTATTCATGGCAAGACTTATGAAATAAAAAAATTCATTACTTGTGGAACAACTCATGTAACCTACCTATAATTATCATGCCCATGTGGGCTCCACTATGTGGGAAGATCCACAAGAAAATTAGGTGTTAGGTTAAGGGAGCATGTAAAGAAAGGGTTTAAACATCATAGCTTGTCTAATCATTTCAGATTATTCCATAACAGAGATCCGAGAGGATTGAAGTTCTGTGGAATTGATAAAGTGGAAGCTCATTGGAGAGGTTCCAATCTCAAACAAGCAATTTCACGTAATAAAACCCAGTGGATACATAGGCTGGGCACTTTAAGCCCGAATGGCCTCAACATCGAACTAGATTTAAATTGTTTCTTATCCAATTGGTGATGTTGCTGGACACGCACATTTTCATTTTCATTCTTTATTTTTTATTTTCATTTTATTATTTTCATTTATTTTTATTTTATTATTTTTCACATTTTTATTTATTTTTGTACATTTTTATTTATTTTTTTATTATTTATTTAATATTCATTTATTTTTATTTTTTTATTTGTTTATTTTTACATTTTTTATGTGTATGTCCACCAACGAAATATTGATTAGTCCATTTATAATTTAACCATGTTAATAATCAGTCCCTATCTAATTGCATAATTTTTTAATTAATTTTTATGTTTTATCGATTTTTTTATTTTTATTTTTTTTATTTTTTTATAATGAAATAATTTTATTTTATTGTTTAAATGAACTTCCATCGGATCGTTTCTATTGCTGTCAATGTTATGTTATAATAAAGTTGTTTTTCTTGACAAGTGATGGGCAATGATGTGATCAGGAAGTGGACGTTTTTTACGCCTAGAGGTTCTGTTATTATAATTGGTTTGTTTGTAAAGAGGCGGAGACCTCGGCGCATATAAATTCTTACTTTCTTGGCCGGAAGTGATGTCCTTGATGATGCCCTGGAGGAGGGGCGAAACGCGTTGACGCAATTTCCGGCCAATCCAGAACCAGTGACGCTACTTCCGGTTTCGGTGGAACGCACGCTGTGTACCCGGAACAACACTGACGCTCGTTTATCACTGCAGTCCTGTGAGTCTCTTTGCTAGCAGCGCCATGCTGTCTGTTCACTAGCGGTACTTCAGATGAATGTTTTTTTTTTTTCCCCTTTCTTTCCCTATGGTCACTTAAATGCCTTTGCTACTGATACTATGGAGCCTATCTACATGAGATGAAGTTTGCCTGGACTTTAGTTGGTGAGATCTCGTATTTATATTATTCCCCTATCTGATGAGTGGGGCCATAAGAGGGGAATTTTTATCTAGGAACCAACATCCGATTTCTGGTGTGGAAACACTCAGTTCTCCAGGATTGGTATAACTGCTATTCAATGAACTTAAAAGTTTGTTCACTTATTATTTTCACATATTTTCATTCATGAGCACAGTGGATACACCAATAATTGATGTTATGTCATATGGTAGTAAGCTATTCACTTATAGATATTTGTGATACAAGTGTTGGTTACACATTTCCTTTTGTTTATATACTTTTCTGCAAGTGCTGCAAATACCTATTTTTTTCATTGTGTTGAGGTGTTAGACATTTTGTTGCAGCAGCTGCGGAGCTATTTATTTATTTATTCACTTTAATCAATTATCACTGCACAGTCTTAGCGCCGGTTTTAGTTTTGTTAAAATATGGTCAATTATATGGTTTACATGTTTGTCACAGCATATGGGTAATGGAGGGACGGATCGAATGGTCGGCAACTTGGATCAGTGAAATATAAAACCTTGACAATTATTGTCACAAAACATTTTAATTAAATTAAAATTATTCTTATGGTATAAATTATTATAGAGTGTGTGTGTGTGTGTGTGTGTGTGTGTGTGTGTGTGTTTTTATATAAAAGTCAGTCATAGCTTGTGCAATAACCACATAAAGTTGCATCTATATTACAGGCAATCAAATAGTTTTGCATAGATTAGTTAACTCATTTGCATAATAGTTTCGACATAACTACATGAAAGACCCAAGAAAAAAAAAAAAAAAGGGAAGGAATGGATGAGAATAAAGAATGTTAAATACAAATTAAGGGAAACGAAGAAAGCAGAGTGAGGTTAGTCAGATATGTAGAAATGGTAGCGACTATAAGCCTAGATTCTCATATAGTAGATGATGTCCAACAGGGGAGGAGAGTGTGTTTTTTTTTTTTTTTTTTTGGTTTGTATACATTTCGTCCACTGTCAGGACATTAGAACGCGTGTGTGTGTGCTATCATCTTGAAAAATTGTTAATAGAATAGTATTTAGTATGTATTAGTGAATTGCATAATAAGGTGAAAAGGTGATTTTCTCTTATCGTCCATGGACCGACGCAGCTCTCATACTGATTACATGTGGGTATATGTCCCTGCTCGCAGGAGAAGACCTAGGCAGAATGTTAGAGGTTAAAACATTCTAGAACAAGCCAGAGCTGAACAGCCTCGCCCAGGGGGGCGGTCCCTCCGGACATTACCCTCACACCTGCAGCTAACAGCCTCAGTTTTTCTTCTGCCTAGCAGAAGAAGACGTGGCTCTCAGGAGCCAGTCTCCTGAAAGATTTTACTTTTGAAATTTTATTCCTTTGGGAATTTTTATTTTATTTTTGAGACCTTCAATCAACTGTCGGCTGGGCAACAGGTTGGGTACACTAGTATCCTCGTAGTCTTCCCTGTCCGACCATCGAGCGTGCTGATCCTCGCCTTGCGTGCGGGAGACTCTGTTCACGACATGCTCCAGGGGTGGCCGGGTTGCTTTCATGCTCCCGCGGTCTTCTCAAGATTGAACAGTACCTACTGTATCTCTCGCGGTTGACCGGGCCGACAGCTACGCAGTACGACTCTGTGATAGGTCTGTCTGAAACAAGCCAGTGAGTCCCTCTAATGGCACCGAGGGTGTTCTCCAAGGTGCGTGTGGGATGGGTAAGTAGTCTCTCCTGGAAAGGTGAGTACATGCTGGCTGTGTTTTTGTGTGTGGGGGGTTTTCCCTGCCCCCCCCTGTTATGCTGCTCTCTGCACCCTGTACTGGTGCTGTGCTGTGGGGATACTTGGGGGGTCGTTCTGCCCTGGGGGGGGGGCTGCTCTAGGCTGTCTTTATTGATGGAAAGTGTTCTGGAGGACTTGTGTGGTGTTTTTGCGTCCGCCATTGGCGCGGTATTTTAAATTTAAAAAATGCGCCATCGGCGGCCATTTTGCCGCGGCTCAGGTACAATCGCCCGGCGGCCATTTTCTTGTAGCCGCGGCGCTTTTAGTTTCGGTTTCGGCCTCTAGCGGCGCTGCTGAACAGCGCGAAATACTTTCTCCTCACAAGCTTCCTCACAGCTTCCTCACTCTCCTCAGGCTTCACACCACGCTACAGCGCGGCTCATACAGCGGAACCGAGCGGTCCCTAAAGGGTGGTGAGTCCTCCAGGTATCTCCTCAGCCTCAGCGCAGCCAGTGGGTGGACTGTACTATTCACTGCTAAAGTGAATAGGGTCTCAGAGGGTGGTAAATAATGGAGTCTGGTTCACCTGCTTCTCCCCACTTGCCAGAGGCAACTGGCAGTGCTCCTGCACCTGCGGTCCCTATGGACCAGTTGTCGGCAGTCCTGGAATCCTTCCTTGTCAAGCTGGAAGCGGTGTGCGAACGCACGGGGGCTGTAAAGCGCCCCCTCCCCATACAATCTCCACATGGGGAGTGCTCTGAATCAGATATGGGCCTAGCTCCTGCTGCTCAGGACCCTAATTCTGAGGAGGTTGATGTATTTAGTCAGGACATTCCTTGTGAGGAAGACCCCTGTCTTGAACCACCTACTGACGGGGTGCTTATGAGTGAACTCATAAATGCTGTGAGGGATGATCTCAAGCTAAATGTTGAGGCAGAGGAACCTCAGGCGGACACTTTGACCTTTTTGGTTCTTTAAAAGCCGTGTCTTCAAAAAAGGTTTTTCCATATGTGCCTTTTTTTGATACATACATTGACCAGGTCTGGGATAAGCCGCAGAAGACTTTGACGGTCCCACGGCGCCATAGCCTTACGGTACCCTTTTAAAGAGGACCTGGTTAAGAAGTGGGCTCAACCCCCTGTGGTCGACCCCCCGGTCGCCCGTTTGAATAAGGCCACTATGCTCCCAATGGAAGGGACTCCTGCATTTAAGGATCCCGCTGACAGGAGGTCAGAGGTGGCGTGTAGAATGATGTTCACCTTATTGGGGGCAGCCTTACGCCCTATAGTGGCGGCAACACTGGTGTCTCAGACACTCACAGGCTGGGCACGGAGCATAATCTCCCTCCTGAAACCATTGCCCTGGCTCAACAGCTTGCGCAGGGTTTGGACTTCGTGTGCGATGCCACTGTGGATGCGACTCCTTTAATCACAGAGGCCTCCATTTCGGCTGTGGTGGTGCATCGCCTTATCTGGCTGAAATCCTGGTCAGCCGACCTAGCTTCCAAAAAGCTCCTGGCTGACTTGCCCTTTAAGGGTGGTAGACTGTTTGGAGCCGCCCTGGATGACATTATTAAGGATGTCACTGGAGGTAAGAGCACCTTCCTTCCCCAGTCTTTTAAGGGAAAGGAGCACCACCGCAGGCCGGGCCCTTCCTTTCCGGCGAAGAAGTTTTTTTTTGTCAGTTTCCACGGGCAAGCCCACCCAGACTGAAAAAAGTGCGGCTGGGGGACAAAGACGTCCCTGGGTGCGTAAGCCTACCAAGCAAGCTCCCAGGTCCACCACCGCATGAAGTCTTGCCCCTGCCCGACTCTGGGGTGGGGGCATGTCTTCGCAAGTTCTCGTGCGGTGGACCTCCCGGATCCCCGACCGGTGGGTGTGCGAGGTGGTCACCTCGGGATACAGGATAGTTCCGCTCGGGGCCCCCAAACAGGTTTTTCCCTCGAACCTCCCTCACCTACCGGCCCGCCGGGCGGCCCTCTTGGGGGCCGTACAGGATTTGCTCGGGCGCGGAATAATTGTGCCGGTTCCGTCACAAGGGAGGTTTCAGGGGTTTTACTCAAACCTGTTTGTTCCGAAAAAGGACAGGGTTCGGCCAATCCTTGACCTCAAGGCCTTGAATGCCTATGTGAGGGTACAAAAATTCAGGATGGAATCCATTCGCACGGTGATCGCGACCCTCCAACGGGGATTTTTTGGCGTCCTTGGATATCAAGGACGCTTACTTGCACATCCCAATCTGCGCAGGCCACCAGAAGTTTCTGCGCTTTGCCATAGGCGAAGTCCACTATCAGTTCGTGGCCCTTCCCTTCGGCCTGGCATCAGCACCACGGGTTTTCACCAAGGTGCTGGCCCCGGTTCTAGCTTTGCTGAGACAGCGAGGAATTGTTATCGTGGGTTATCTAGACGATCTCCTTCTCAGAGCAGAAAATAGCTCAGAATTGGAGCAAAACGTGACGATAGTCAGTCAGACCCTCTGGGACTTCGGATGGATTCTGAACACGCAGAAGTTGGCTCTAGCCCCGACTCAGCGCTTGGAGTATCTGGGTCTGATCCTGGACACTTCGGCAGCAAAGGTGTTTCTACCCTCAGAAGTTACTGACACTTCGGTCAGCAGTACGGGTTTTGTCGTCCCGGAAGTGGTCGTCAATTCGCTTCTGCATGAGAGTCCTGGGACTGATGGTGGCCTCCTTCGAGGCGGTTCCGTATGCCCAATCACACATTTGGGCATTGCAGAAGGGAATTCTGTCGGTTTGGATCTTCAGATCCAGGTGAGTCACTGTCAAGGCGTCCCTGACATGGTGGCTGAGGTCCCCGGCTCTTCAGGCCGGGAAGTCGTTCCTCCCCATCCACTGGACGGTGATCACAACGGACGCCAGCCTGACGGGCTGGGGAGGAGTGTGGGGAGTCCTGTCAGCTCAGGGGCTCTGGACTCCAGCCGAATCTCGTCTCCCAATCAACGTCCTGGAATTGCGGGCGATCAGACTGTGCCTCTCCGTTTGGTCAAAGAGGCTACAGGACCACTCGGTCAGGATCCAGTCGGACAACGCCACGGCCGTGGCGTATGTCAACCATCAGGGGGGCACTCAGAGCCAGGCTGCGGCATCCGAGGTCGCCCACATCCTAAGATGGGCGGAAAGAAGCGTGCCGGCCCTGTCGGCCGTTTTTCCGGCGTAGAAAACTGGCAGGCGGACTATCTGAGCCGCCAGTCCCTGGACCAGGGGGAGTGGTCCTTGCATCCAGAAGTGTTTCACCTCCTTTGTCAACGATGGGGCACTCCGGATGTGGACCTGATGGCGTCTCGACTCAATCGCAAGGTGTCGGTTTGTGGCCCGGTCCAAGGACCCCTGGGCGGATGCCTCAGATGCGTTAGTGACCCCGTGGGGTCGGTATTGCCTAATATATGTCTACCCTCCACTGCAGTTGATTCCTCGTCTGCTGCGCAGGGTAGCGGCTGAGGGTATTCCGGTGATCCTCATTGCCCCGGACTGGCTTCGGCTTCATTGGTACGCCGATCTGGTACGTCTCATCGCGGACATCCCTTGGCGCCTGCCCTTGAGGGAGGACCTTTTATCTCAAGGTCCTATCTTTCATCCTGCTTTACAGTCTCTGGCTTTAACGGCATGGCTATTGAGAGCCAGGTGCTGAAAGACCGAGGTCTGTCTGATTCGGTAATTTCAACAATGATTAGGGCACGGAAGTCTTCTTCTAGGAAGATCTATCACCGTACCTGGAGAGCTTACATCGCTATGTGCGAGGAACTGGACTGGCGTCCACGGACGTACTCCGTTCCCAGAATCCTGAGGTTCTTGCAGCGTGGGGTTGCTCAAAGGCTGGCTTTGAGCACTATTAAGGGTCAGATTTCGGCTTTGGCCGTTTTTCTTTCAAAGACCCCGAGCTGGTCATTCCTTGGTTAGCACTTTTGTGCAGGGAGTACGTCATGTGGTTCCACCCGCCAAGCCCCCGCTCCCTCCTTGGGATCGGAACTTGGTGCTTTCGGTTCTTCAGGAATCTCCTTTTGAGAATATAAGAGATATTCCTCTTTCAACTTTGTCCCAGAAGGTGGCTTTTTAGTGGCCATCACTTCTGTTAGACGGGTGTCTGAGTTGGCGGCTCTGTCATGCAAGTTGCCTTACCTGGTCCTTCATAAGGACAAGGCGGTATTGCGACCGCGACCATCTTTTCTTCCTAAGGTGGTTTCGGCTTTTCACCTTGAGGACATTGTCCTTCCGTCCTTGTGCCCTCAACCATCGCATCCTAGGGAGGTTGCGCTTCACAATTTGGATGTAGTGCGTGCCTTACGGGTATACCTGGCGGCTACCGCTCCTATTCGGAAGTCTGACTCGCTGTTTGTGTCTGTCTCTGGTCCGAAACAGGGCCAAGCGGTGTCGTCTGCCACCATTTCTAGGTGGATCAGACTGTTATACAGGCCTATGCCATTAGGGGACGGGCTCCTCCCTTTCCGGTAACGGCGCATTCCACCAGGGCAATCGGTGCTTCCTGGGCTTTCCGACATCAAGCGTCAGTTGCACAAGTGTGCAAGGCGGCGACCTGGTCGTCCGTTCATACCTTTTCAAAGTTCTAAAAGGTTGATGTGGCTGCATCTTCGGATGCTTCCTTCGGCCGCAAAGTGTTGCAGGCCGCTGTCTAATGTTGCAACTCCTCCGTTGAGGGGCTCTGCTGGTTTGGAGTGACGTTTTGGTTGTTCCTTACTTTTTTTTGCTCCCACCCCTTTCTTATCCTGCTTTGGGACGTCCCACATGTAATCAGTATGCGAGCTGCGTCGGTCCATGGACGATAAGAGAAAATAGGATTTTTGTACTCACCGTAAAATCCGTTTCTTTGACGTCCATGGACCGACGCAGCACCCACCCTTCCTTTTTTAAGTTTGTACTGCTTTGTTACGAACTGAGGCTGTTAGCTGCAGGTGGGAGGGTAATGTCCGGAGGGACCGCCCTCCTGGGTGGGGCTGTTCAGCTCTGGCTAGTTCTAGAATGTTTTAACCTCTAACATTCTGCCTAGGTCTTCTCCTGCGAGCAGCGACATATACCCACATGTAATCAGTATGAGAGCTGCGTCGGTCCATGGACGTCAGAGAAACTGATTTTACGGTGAGTACAAAAATCCTATTTTTGGTGAAATACAGTGTATAATGGTATAGTGATAGGTTGTAATTGATAATAATAATGTTAAATAAATGGAGAGGTGTTAATGATAATATATGTGCAAGAATAAATCAGTGGTGAATGGGTAAGTGCAATGGAAAAATAAATAAGTGAAAATAAGTAAATAATTTATATTGTAATGTACCGACGGAGGACATATAACATCTAAATATTGTATTCATTTACAGGAATGGTTTGTATGATATATTTTCATTTAACCCAGGGGGCTGGATAGCGTTTAACCGCTCGATCCAGATTGTCTCCCTCTGGAGTATTATTTTGTCCCACTCTCCTCCTCTTGGATTTTGGGGAATGACGGCCAGAACAATAAAAGATACACAAGAGGTGTCAAATCTGTGGTAGAGGTCAAGATGCCTGCTGATGGGAGTGAGCATCTTGCCGCCACTTGAGTAATATATGTGGTCATTTATTCTTTGTCTGAATTGTCTGGCCGTCTTTCCCACATAAAAGCATCCACATTTACATGTCATCAAATAGACTATACCTCGTGTAGAGCAGTTAGCAGAAAATCTAGGTCTAAATATTTCCTCATTAGGGAGTACAGTATGGGTAGCTGGCAGGACTCATTTACAAAATGAACACCTGCCACATCTGGTAGTCCCCAGAGGTGGTTGGACAGACTAGTCTGTCGCGAAGTGATGTGGCCCTCCTAAATATAACTTGTGGGTGATAACCCACATATTTGATTAGGGTAGGGTCTTCTCTGAGCAGATGCCAATGGGTCTTAAGCATTTTTTGGATATCCTCATGATGCAAGGAGAATTTTGTTATTACTTTGACCGTTTGGATAGGGGAGGGGGATTTCTTTTTAAACAGTAACGTATTTCTAGTATGGCTCAAAGCCTTATTGTACGCTTGTCGTAACAAGGTTTTACTGTAGCCCGGAGACGAATTTGTAGCGGTTTAGCTTGTTGGAAATTAGTAAGGCACAAACAATTTCATCGTAGACGAATGTACTGCGCATAGGGGATGCTTCGAATAAGTGGGGGGGGGGATGGGCACTGGCCGCATGTAGCAGGGTATTTCCTGCTGTATCCTTCCGATATAAATGGTCGCTAGGGGTTCATCTTCATTTCTAAGTATGGTCAAATCAAGAAAATTTGTTTTGTTAGTGTCGCAACTGAAGGTAAACTTCAAATTGTAATTGTTGAGTTTGGAAATTAATTCATCCAAGGTCTTACGATCCCCCAACCAAATCAAAAAGATGTCATCAATGTATCACATCCAACAAAGGATGCGATCAGTGAATTGCGACAAACTAGCATTGGAAAAGATGTCCCTCTCCCACCCCCCCAGGTACAGATTGGCGTAGGCCGGTGCACAGCATGTGCCCATGGCCACGCCCTGCACCTGGAGGTAGTGGGAGAGGTTAAATCCAAACCAATTGTGAGTAAAAATGAAATTAAGTAGCTTCACAATAAAATCATTAAATGGCCATTGATGGTGGTCCTCCTCGTAGAGAAATGTATGGACCGTCTCGACTCCCCGCTCGTGAGGGATGCTGGAGTACAAAGCCTCCACGTCCAAGGTCACGAGCAGGGAGTCGGGAGGGACGGACATACCCTCCAATTGTCTGAGGAGGGCCAAGGTATCCTTTGTATATGAAGGTAGTGCTACCACATGTGGCATAAGTATAGAATCAATTAGTCTACTAGCATTTTCTGTTAGACTTCCGATCCCCGAAATTATCGGTCTCCCAGGGGGCGACACAGAATTCTTATGCACTTTGGGAAGTGCATAGAAGGTTGCCGCCCTGGGAGACCAAATATTCAGGTAATCGTAGAGGTCCTGGTCAATCAGGCCTCGAACGAAGGCATCGTTAATGATGTCCAGAAATGTATTTTTGTAAGTAGCTGTAACAGTGGGAGATACGCGACAGTACCACTGGCGATTTAAGCAGAATATCAAAACACATGTTTTCATAGAAATTTCTGGTCATTAACACTATATTTCCACCTTTGTCGGCCGCCTTAATGATTATATCAGTATGTCTTTGTAATTTAGATAGTTTGTCGTGTTTTGGTAAGATTGTCCGGTTTAGGGGTGATTTGGTATCGTTTAACATCACTGATTATGTTGCGCATAAAAGCCCAAGCTTGAGGGCTTGTAGTAAGGTCAGGAAAATGCTTAGATTTGGGTTTGAATTTTTTGAGGGGCAGTGTAGTGTTAACCGTGGAATTATCATCCACGTCCTCTGTATCATTCTCATCTAGAAGGAGGATCAGGTCCCTTAGTGCCCTGAATTCCTCCATTTTGAAATGCTTTATTTTTTCCGAGAATTCCTTCTCCTCCCTGGCCCGAGTGCGGTATTTATCGAAGATGAATTTAAATGTAAGGTTTCTAATAAACATATAGATGTCTTTGATTCATATTTGTCCAATTTGTCGGATGGACAAAAGCTCAGCCCAAATCTAAGTACCTCCAGCTCATCCTTGGAGAATTGGTAGGGAGTTAGATTTAGTATGTCTAGTTCTACGTCTGGGGTGGTGGGATCCCTAGCGCGGGAAAATTTAGAATAGATAGTTGGGAATGGGTGGGACTAACATGAGAGTCAAGTGTACTTTGTTTCCTATAGGTTTGCAATTGTACAGACGGGTGTATTTGAAGTGTTGTCTGCATGGTAGATTCTATCTCCCAAAGCAATATCTCCAACGGTGGAATGGAGCTTGAAAGGT
The DNA here is from genome assembly GCA_029206835.1 of Rana muscosa. Lineage (NCBI taxonomy): Eukaryota > Metazoa > Chordata > Amphibia > Anura > Ranidae > Rana > Rana muscosa. The sequence continues at coordinate 891,658 of CM055123.1, forward strand.
TAATCGGTACAAGTCCCGCATGTTGTACTGTAGGGGCTGTGGTAGAAGTAGGGTTTCGAGTGGTTAGCATTTGTAATGCTTTCTGTGCTGTGTGACCCATATATTTTGGGTATTGTTTCTACCTGTGGCTATACCTTGATGGGACTGCTGGTCAAGTAGTCCAGTGTCATGGTTTTCTGGTCTTTTTTTGGGGTATGGCGTAAAGTTCCCTTCATCTTGAGGTCTCTTGCGAGACCACCCATTCTTATGTGTACTGTTCGGTCCTCGTCCCTGTGTTTTGGTGCACAGAGGAGGCAGACATAGAGGAATCTGACTCGGTACTATAGGGGTTACCGATGAGGAAACTATCGGTTCGTGGGGTTTGAGGTTTATTAAATCTTTTAGGCCCTCGCCCTTGAAAGGGATTTTGCCAACGATATGCAAAACCTTCGGCAAATGCTGTTCTGTCCTTCACTAGTTTATATTGTTTTTTTAGGATAATATCCTTATTAATTTTAGTGATGTAATCTTTAACATCTTGCCACTTCTTGTCAAAGTTTTTGTGGCTTTTAAGAGTCTCCCTAGTGGTTTGTAGGGATATAATTTCTTGATCCAGCATAATTTAGTTCAGCTTGATGGTGAGTGACTAAAAGTTGAATAAGTTCAGTGCTACATTGGGTTAGAATCTTCTCCCATGATTTTTTAAAATCTGCATTAATATTCTGGAATGAGGGATATATTTTTTCTTGGGTCTTTCGTGTAGTTATGTCGAAACTATTATGCAAATGAGTTAACTAATCTATGCAAAACTATTTGATTGCCTGTAATATAGATGCAACTTTATGGGGTTATTGCACAAGCTATGACTGACTTTTATATAAAAACATATAGATGTTTTATTTATATATAATATATTTATAAATTAGGGCTGGGCGATTTTCCCCCCCAAAAAAATGCGATTTTATTTTTTATTATAAAAAAAAAACTCGCTATTCGTTCGTTTTTTTTTTTTTTTTTTATTATATTAATTGAAGTGCATCAACAAACAAAATTGCAAAGGCAAACCCTTTCTCTAACTGAGAAAGTCAGTGTGCAGTGTGCAACAGATTGTTAAACATCCAAATTATTAATACTGTATTTGGATTTGGCTAATAAAACAACAAAAAATCTTGAGGTTACTCTCAGTTGAATTGAACTGTGCCCGTGCCTCACTGTGCCCGTGCCTCACTGTGCCTGTACCTGATGCAGATTTTCATAGGATACAGATTTTACTGCTACACCGGCGGCCATTCCAGTATTCAAAAGCCGCGCCTCCTCCTCGTCTGTGATAGGCGGAACACTCAGGCGGAACACTAAATGCTGGGAAATTGAGTGTTCCGCCTATCATGGACATCTGCTCATCCTCATAACACAGACGAGGATGAGAGGATGTCCGTGATAGGCTGAACACTGCCTGCTGTGAAATTGAGTGTTCCGCCTATCACAGACGATGAGGATTTCGGGAGGCACGGCTTTTGAACACTGCAATGGCCGCCGTCTGTCTGCATGACACGCTGATCAGGTAGGCAGACGGCGGCTTGCGGTTAGTTAATGTTGCATTACATCTACTCGCGGCGGCTGCGGCGAGTAGATGTAATTGGGGTAATGGCACCCAGTGCCATTCCGGATACGCCCCCTGCAGCCCTGCTACAGAAACTTTGAAGGAAAAAAATGAAGAAAAAAAAAAAATGTTTTTTTTACAAAAAAATCTGAAAAAATCGATTTTCTTCAAATCTGAATCGATTTGAACTCCAAACGCGATTCAAGATTAAAATCGATTTTTTTCCCAGCCCTAAAATACACATACACACACACACACACACACACACACACACACACACGTGTGTGTCTACTATAAGAATTTTAATTTAATTAAAATGTTTTGTGACAATTGTCACGGTTTTATATTTCACTGATCCATGTTGCCGACCATTCGCTCCGTCCCTCCATTACCCATATGCTGTGCCAAACATGTAAACCATTTAATTGACCAAGTTTCAAACCTTTGTGTATCCGGTAAGTGACCGGAAATGCTTTAATTGTGGAGACACCAGTGCATAAGATTCCCGCCCCTACTTCCTATCTCCGCACTGGCTTCCGTTCGCCGTAATCACGGCGCACGCACGCATGCTTACACTGAGAACGAATTGGGATTATCACTTCCGGGTTGCGGTGACGCACTTACGGCGGAGATGCGTCATAAATAGGTACGACGCCGCACATACAACATAGACGGTCCTTATTGAGCATAGGAGCACTCACCACTCTGACCATCATCCGTATCTAGGTAAGGCTAAAAACTTCTGACTCAGTTCTATAGCTTGTCTCTCAAGTTCTAGCATAAAACAATATGGACTAACTGTGTGTGTGTGTGTGTGTGTGTGTGTGTGTGTGTGTGTGTGCGTGCGTGCGTGCGTGCGCACACACACACACACACTTTTTATATAGGTTTAAACCTACCCTTCTTGCCCAGAAAAGGTAGTATTACTATCACTGCTCAGACTCCAATATAGTCTGCCACACTTTGGAACAAGCTCTTACGTTCTTGCCAACCACAACATTTAACCCACTTCGGATAGTTGATTGTACTCCTACAGCCTCCTGCTTACCAGCATTGACCCTTCTATCAGATCTACCATAAATATATCAAAGCGGTGAGCCCTATGTATATACCTTATATACCTTGCATGCCACAAGTATCCATTTCCACATTCCTCTTCCTTATTAGCATAGATAACTATGCACTATATATACTAGTAGAGGCTAAAGGAAATTCTTCCTTTCTCATTCACTCTTTACCCCTTTTTTCTTTTCTTTTTTTCCTCCCTCCCCCCTTATCCTTCCCCATGCATCCCCACTCATACTATGGCTTTCTCACTCTCCTCTTCCCTGCTTTCCTTTCCTTTCTTCCTTGTCTCATATTAGATCAACTACTATATGCTCAAACAACCATATAAAAAGCTTCTCTATTACTATTTACAGATATCATCTTCCTGACCGGGTATAGTTTTTATACAATACCACTGTCTAGGTAGATGGTTTGACTTGACAACGATGGCCTAATACGCCTTGCTTTCTTGTTTGAAGTAAGTACACATTACAAGCCTTCAACCATTTTTATTAATATTCAATAGCTACCCTCCTTTGCACAAATGCTCCTTGATAACACCAGTAAAAAATATACTCCCAAATACAATGTATAATTTACAATTATATACTCCTTTGTTGAAGTGAGATGATTCGTATCCTCATGGCTATGCCTTCATTATTATGGATTTAGGGTGGGAGGGATTGATGTTTGGCCACAGGATCATTGTGATACATGTATATCTGTCGTGAATAAATTTTGTATTAATGTTTTTTTATGTATATTTTATTTAGGCCTCAATTTTATGTATTGTTTTTCTGTATGTTTTATATATATATATGTATGTATGTATGTATGTATGTATGTATGTATGTATGTATGTATGTATGTATGTATGTGTGTTCCTGGGGAAGCGTTAACAATAACGCGCAACATGTCGAGCAAGTTTTCCATGTCCTCTGGATCCATCTGCTGGTTATCTATCTTATAATTACACAATTATATTCTTTCTCTTTTATCTGTGTACTCAGTTGAGTCGTCTTAAGGAGAACTTATTGTACTGTATGATACTGATAACCCCTTTTGGACCAGTCATAATCATTGATCAATCAATTTTGATATTTTGATTTGTTTTATATATCAAACTTTTTGTATACCAATAAATCTTTAGTCTTTTACTCTTGTCTACCTTGTATGCCTTCAAAGGCCAATCATTAGTTTCCAGTTTTGCTATTCATATATATCGGGACGGTGGCATACCTGTATCAGTGTATCCACAGTGTCGCCCTGTGGGAAGATACACGTAAAAAGCTTAGAATTCTCTAATACGTGTTGAGGGACTGAGGCTTGCCTGATTCGGTCATTTCAACTATGTTGAGGGCACGGAAATCTTCTTCTAGGAAGATCTATGTGCGAGGAGATGGAATGGCATCCACGGACTTATTCGGTTTCCAGGATCCTGCTGTTTTTTTGCAGCCAGGTGTGGATCAGAAACTGGCCTTAAGCACCATTTTAAGGGGCAGATTTCAGCCCTGGCTGTTTTCTTTCAGCGACCCCTGACGTCTCATTCGCTAGTAAGTACGTTTGTGCAGGGGGTCCGACATGTGGCTCCTCTGGTGCGTCCTTCGTGGAAAATGGGAAAATATATTGACTTGAGTATAAGCCTAGGGTGTCCATCTGCATGCCTCACTGTGCCCATGACTAGACTTACGTTTAACATGGGAGTATATGGAAGGGATGCCTGGCTTTGAAAAATCTGTGCTCCCTGGACAACAAACCTTGCACACTTGTAGATGAGAACTGAGACTACATGTGTGCCAAGTTTCGGGTCTAGGGGACCTACGGCCGGTATGGGGTCCCCGAAATTACCGTTTAACATGGGAGTCTATAGAAGGGGTGCCCGGCTTTGAAAAATTGGTGCATGCCGGCCGTAGGTCCCCCGGACAACAAACCTTGCACAATTGTAGAGGAAGAGTGGGGGCTATATGTGTGCTTGGGGTCGACTGGTACCGGGTCCCCAAAGTCCGGGAGATCAGGCACAAAAAGGTTACTCGAGTATAAGCCGAGGGGGGCATTTTCGGCACAAAAAAATGTGCTGGAAAAACTGCTTATACTCGAGTATATACAGTAATTACCAAATTTAGTAATTGAAGTGAGTCATTTGGACCTCCTGTGAACATGATAGGAAAAGTGACCAATCGAAAAATAATGAAAAAGTAAAAACCAAAATGATGTGGTATTAAAACGAATGGATTCAAACAGTGTATGTATGTATGTGTGTGTGTCTGTGTGTCTGATATATATATGTGTGTGTGTGTGTGTGTGTGTGTGTGTGTGTGTGTGTGTGTGTGATATATTCCCTGACAAAAGTCTTGTCGCTTCTCTATTTTGTAGAAACTCCTGCTATTAATAACCTGACTTTTAATTAATCAATTGGTGTTAGAAATAGCTCCTATGAAAAGCTAAAGCCCTCCCAAATGATGTTTTTAATGCACTGAAATAAGTTAGTTTCACTGAAAAAAGATTTATCATTTTAATCAAGACAGGTAAAATTTTGGCTAGACAAAAGTTTTTTGTCGCCTATACAGAAATTGAACAACTTTACTGAAAATCCAAAAATATGTCCGCAAATTAAGTAGTGGTGCTGTGAGATCCAAATTTAATATCTTGTATGACTTCCATGAGCTTGAAGGACAGCATCCATGTGGTTTGGCAAGGATTCATACAATTTTTATTGATGAAGTCATCAGGAATAGCAAAGAAAACAGTCTTGCATGCCTCCCAGAGTTAATATTCTTTGGTTTCGTCTTCCATGCTTCATCTTTCATCCTACACCACATATGCTCAATGATGTTCATGTCTGGTGACTGGGCTGGCCAATCCTGGAGCATCTTGATCTTCTTTGCCATTAAGGAACTTTGATGTGGAGATGGAAGTATGCGATGGAGCACCATCCTGCTGCAAAATTTGGCCTTTTTGGTGGTTGGGAATATAAGAGGTAGCTAAGATTTCTTGGTATTTTAGACTATTGATGTTGCCTTCCACCCTGCAGATCCCTCGCACTCCCCCATACTGGATGTAACCCTAGACCATGATTTTGCCTCCACCAAACTTCACTGTTTTCTGGGTAAATCTCGGCTCCATGCGGGTTCCAGTTGGTCTCCTGCAATATTTGCGGCGACTGTGGTGTAATTCAACAGAAGATTCATTTGAAAAATCCACCTTATGCTACTTTTCCAGAGTCCATCCTTTTAGCAGGCTGTGGCCCTTGGCAAATGCCACACGGTTTTTCAATTGTCTTTTGTTTAGTGCTGGTTTATGGGCACCGATTCGACCATGGAGGCCATTTCGAGACAGAATCCGACAAACTGGTTGACACAGGGACTTCAGGTGACCAGGTCTCGTGGAGCTCTGCTGCAGTGGAAAATGGGCTGGCCTTGGATTTTCGAGCCAACAAACGGTCTTCCCAAGCAGTTGTCTTGCGGGGTCGGCCTGACCTGGCCTTGTCCAAAACGTCTCTAGTCTCTTCAAATCTTTTTTTTTTTATCCTCTGAACTTGACGCTGAGACACATTGAAGGTGTCTAACACATCAGCAGTGGATCTGGTCTTCAGCCTCTTGATAATCAACACTTTGGTCTCCGGGTGAATCTTAGGCATTTTTGCAGAGGTCTAGTTGCAGTTGAGAAGGTCTAGTGTACTGGTGTTCTTTTTATACACACCTGAGACCTAATTGATCCATTATTAGTCACAGGTGAAGCTCATATAACAAGGCGACAACACTTATGTCTTGGCAAAAATTTACTCAATGGGCTTTACCAAGCTGTGAATATTAGAATACTTTTTGTCAGTTTCGTTTTGCACTGAAACATTATTACAAAAGCTGTTGGGATTAAAATGACCCATTTCTTGTAACGCAATCCTTGATTAGAAATATATTTTAGCAGCACTTCAGGTCAATTTGTACACAAGCGACAAGCCTTTTGTCGGACTGTGTGTGTACATACATACATACATACATACATACATGTCACCATAACCAGTGTAAAACATATCTCTATAATTGTGTTTTACATGAAAATTGGATGTGAGATAACAAAGTTTTTTTTAAACGATGAATAAACTACACTTCTTTCAAAAGGACTTCATTTTTGTCCAAGACATTTTTAACTTTTTAGTACCCTATTGGATGTGAACAAATTCTTTTGTGGACTTACCGTATAAGCCGAGGCACCCAATTTTACCACAAAAAAATGAGAAAACCTATTGACTCGAGTATAAGCCTAGGGTGTCCATGCGCATGCCTCACTGTGCCCATGCCTAGAGACTGTTTAACATGGGAGTCTATGGAAGGGGTGCCCGGATTTGAAAAATCGGTGCTCCCCGGCCGTAGGTCCCCCAGACAACAAACTTTGCACACTTGTAGAGGAGAAATTGGGCTACATGTTTGCCAAGTTCCGTTCCAGGGGACCTACGGCCGGCTGGTACCGGGTCCCCAAAGTCCAGGAGATCGGGCGCAAAAAGGTGACTCGAGTATAAGCCGAGGGGGGCATTTTCGGCACAAAAAAATGTGCTGAAAAACTCAGCTTATACTCGAGTATATACAGTACTTTAAAAAAATATTATTTTGACTTTCCTTCAGAGGGATATGATATCTCCTCCGACGGTCGGCATGTGGGTGAGTCACCTCCTTTTTCCTGTTATGTTTACGGAGGTCTGTGCTTTTACAGGACCTTATTGATTTAGCTACAGAGTCTAATCCATGCCCCCGTTGACCACACAGATATTCAGAATAATATATCATTCAAACTTAGATCGGATTTTTATCCAGTGGGGTCACGGGGCAGAGATCTTGACCTTTTTTCAGAAGATGGTAGAGAGGGATCTCACCCACTTAGCCCGCAACTGCCGCAAGAGATATATGTCCAGTAATTTGTCTGTTTCAGAAAAGGCTGCACTTAAAAGTTTAGAGTTGGATAAGAATATCGTCGTCAGGAATGCTGATTAGGTGGGTATGGTGGTAGTTCTAAATTCAGATTCTTAGAGAAATGAGGCACTACGCCAACCTTTAGACACCAACACTTATCAACTACTTAGAACCGACCCCACTATCCCTTTTACCAAAGCACTGTCTTCGTTATTGGATAGGGCAGTCCACGCTGGCATCTTCTCCGTCAAAGAGAAAACACTTTACTCTTTCGTGCATGGACCGACACAGCTTCTCTATTGACAAAGTGGGTATTATCCGTTAATTAGGAGTGACTAGGCAGAAAAACTTGTAAAAAGTGTTGCATCACACCTTCTACAGTACCGCCCAGGGGGCGGACCCTCTGGGTATACCCTCTCAGTCTGCATCTTCGCAGATCAGTTTTTTTCTGTCTAGCAAGGAGTAGGACATGGCTCCCTTCGGGCCCATTGGTCCGGGGAAAAAAGATATATATATATATATATATATATATATATATATATATATATATATATATATATATATATATATATATATATTTTTTTTTTTTTTTTTTGCTACATTTGTTGTTTCCTGCGATCTTCGATCAACTGCCGACTGGGTGACAGGCTGGATCCTCGATCCTTGTAGTCTCCCCAGTTTCAGCCATCGAGCGTGTGCCGACCCTAGCTACGCGCTGGGTTTTCCACGACATGCCCGTCGCTCCACGGGTGGCCGGTGAGCTTACGCTCCAGGGCCTGCATCGGACCGCTCAGCTTCGGCTGACCTTGCGGCCGAGTCGCAGCAGCCTGGCCGGTGAGCTTACGCTCCAAGGCTTGCATCGGACCGCTCAGCTTCGGCTGACCTTACGGCCGAGTCGCAGCAGCCTCTCCGGTGAGCGTCATGCTCCTGGGCATACATATGATCGTCCCTTCTGGGTCCAATCACAGCATGCCTGGCCAACAGTCACCTTCCGTGCGCGGACGATGATCTGTTTGGAATGTCTTCCAGCAGAATACATGCAGGATAGGTAAGTAAAACTCCCCTGCCTCGGCTGGGTGATTTAGCTGGACATTCCTGGAGAGATCAAGTAAGTGGTTGTGGCCCCTTTCTTCCCTCTCCCTGCCTTTCCCTCCTCCCTGGGCTTCTAGCTAAAGGTTGCTGGGGGTCACCTAGGGGGTCCCACTGGAGCGGGGCTGGCTGTAACTAACATTTAAAAGAAATGTCATTTTTTCTTACCTGTGTTTGTGTCCTTCCTCCATGCTGTCGGCGGCCATTTTGAGGTGGTCCATGCCAAGTTTGGCCTCTTGTGACTGCCCGGCGGCCATCTTCCTGTGGTTCGGCCACACCCACTGGCCCCTATCAGCTGATCGGCGGCCATGTTTGTCCACCCTGTATGCAGATATTGCCGTTCGGCGGCCATCTTTTTGTGGGCTATGGCTGCTTGACCTCTATCTTCTGTCGGCGGCCATTTTCTTAGAGCCCACATTATCTTCCATACAGACGTTTTTGGCAACCATTTTTCGAGAGCCTCCGGCCTCTAGGGTGCATTTAACTGGCGCGAAAATTCACACAGGCAGTGCTAATAAAAGAAGCAGACTGACACAGCAGCAGAGGGACAGCATCACAGGCGCAGCATAGCAGTACCTATCCAGGGTGGTGAGTCCTCTGGGTGACCCGGCCTCTCTGCAGCACAGGAGGGTGGCCTATTGATATCTTGCCTGGAGCCCTGTGAGTGTCAGCGTGTGGTCAGCATGGCATCTGAGCCAGATGTCTTCTCCCCTGAAACACCAGATTTTAGCAGCTGGTGCCCCTGAGGTGTCTATGAACGCTATGACTGCAATCCTAGAGGCGTTTGCTGCCAGGGTGGAAGCAGCACACGGGAATACAGGGGGTAGTAAACGCCCCGTCCCCTGCAAGCTTCTGGGGATAATTCTGGTGCAGAACCAGGTCCAGCTACGGCTCAGGGCCCAGATTCTGACGCATCAGAGACTGCAGACCGTGACCAGACAGTGAGAATGACTCCAAGTCCAGGTCAGTACGCGAGACGGTTTTGGTATCTGACCTTATTACTGTAGTGTGGGATATGCTAAAATTGGAAAATACTGCAGAAGCAGCAGAGACTCCGGTCCACTTGGGTTTCATAGACCTGCCCGCACTGCTAAGGTGTTCCCTTGTGTGTCTTTTGATAAACTCTTATACAAGGAATGGGAGAACCCACTGAGGGTCTTTACAGCCCCAAAGAGGTTTGCGGTACGGTACCCCTTTTGAGGAGAGTTTTCTGAAGAAATTGACCTCTCCCCCCCTATAGTGGACCCTCCGGTGTCCAGACTTAATAGAGCCACCACAATTCCTGTAGAAGGGGCTCCTGTTTTCTAGGACCCTGTGGATAAGAAGGCTGAAGCACTCGCTTGCTACCTATACTCAGTGGTAGGCTCGGCAGTACGCCCGGCATTGGCGGGGGCCCTAGTGTCTCACACACTTACTGAATGGGCAAGATTGCTACTCCAGGGGTTAAGGAGCGAGATGCTCCTCCTGATGAGCTAACATTGGCCGACCTGTTGGTCCAGGGCCTTAGGTTTGTCTGTGAGTCAGACATGAATACTATTCCCCTGCTGTCTAAAACTTCGGTTTATGCAGTAGCAATACGCCGCCTGATCTGGCTAAAAGGCTGGTCTGCGGACCAGGCTTCCAAGAAAGCCCTGTTGGATCTGCCTTTTAAGGGCGACAGACTTTTTGGGGCTTCCCTGGATGACATCATCAAGGATGCCACAGGAGGTAAAAGCACTTTGCTTCCCCAAATTAGCAAGGGTAAGGGGCCACGCCAAGGGCAAGGGCCCTCCTTTACTGCACACAAGTGGTTTTTTCGTCCCCCTAGGGCGACAGGGAAAAGACCCCAGGCCGATAAAGCGCCTGCCCAAGGACAAAAGCGTCCCTGGTCCCGCATACCCAATAAGCCTGCGGACAAATTTGCGTCCGCATGAAGGTCCACCCCCACCCAGCTCTCGGGTGGGGAGACGTCTTCGCAAATTCGCGACTCAGTGGACAGCACTAATCTCCGACAGGTGGGTTTGCGAAGTAATCTCCTCAGGCTACAAGATAGTTTCTCTCTTGTCCACCGGACAGATTCAACACCTCCAATCTCCAGCTACTACCGACCCGTCGGGAGGCCCTGTATGGGGCGGTCCAGGGTCTACTGGAACGCGGGGTAGTTATTCCAGTTCCAGAACTGGAACGGGGTTTTTACTCAAATCTGTTCATTGTGCCGAAGAAGGAGGGGGTTCGTCCAAGCTTGGATCTCAGAGCCCTCAATTGCTTTGTGAAGGTACAAAGTTTTCGGATGGAGTCGGTTCGATCTGTAGTCACGGCTCTCCATCCGGGGGACTTTCTGGCCTCCTTGGACATCAAGGACGCATACCTGCATGTCCCCATATACTCCAGACACCAGAGGTTTCTGCGATTTGCTATCGGGAAGGACCACTACCAGTTTGTGGCCCTCCCGTTAGGCCTTGCCTCAGCACCCAGGACGTTCACCGTGCTCGCTCCGATTCTGGCACTTCTAAGACAGCGGGGTATCGCTATCACAGGCTACTTATACGACCTTCTGCTGAAGGCCCCTTCAAGCTCAGAATTAGAGGTAAGCGTGTCCATTACCTGTCAGACTCTTCGAGACTGTGGTTGGATACTAAACACGCAAAAGTCAGTATTGGTGCCCACTCAACGCCTAGTGTACCTGGGGTTGATTCTGGATTCCTCAGAAGCAAAGGTATTCCTCCCTGTAAAGAAGTTGCAGACCCTCCGGGCTGCAGTACGGTAGCTGACTTCCAGGAATCGGTCGTCACTCCGTTTTTGCAGGCGAGTGTTGGGCCTCATGGTAGCCTCCTTCGAGGCGGTCCCATATGTTCAATACCACACTCGAGTGTTACAGAAGGAAGTTCTGTCCAGATGGAACAGATGCCCTTCATCTCTGGATTATCAAATCCGAGTGAGCCACCTAGTCAGGAGATCCCTGGTATGGTGGCTGACAGCACCGGCTGTAATGGCCGGGAAGTCATTTCTTCCGGTTTACTGGATAGTGATCACGACGGACGCCAGCCTTACAGGTTGGGGGGGAGTCTGGGGTGTCCAGTTGGCGCAGGGTCGCTGGACCCCAGAGGAAGCCCTCCTGCCGATCAATGTCCTGGAGATCCGGGCGATCAAGCTGTGCCTCTTCAAATGGTCTCAGAGACTGCAAGGGCGTCCAGTCAGGATCCAGTCAGACAACGCCACAGCAGTGGCATATGTCAATCATCTAGGAGGAACAAGAAGCTCAGCTGCAGCATCGGAGATCGCTCGCATACTGAAGTGGGCAGAGAGGAGCGTACCGGCACTGTCGGCCGTGTACATTCCGGGTGTGGAAAACTGGCAGGCGGACTACCTGAGCCGCCAGATGCTGGACCAGGGAGAATGGTCCTTACACCCGGAGGTGTTCCAACTCCTCTGCCAAAGATGGGGCACACCAGACGTAGATCTTCTGGCTTCCCGACTCAATCGGAAGGTATTGAGATTTGTGGCCCGGTCAAGAGACCCATGGGCAGACGCAACGGACGCGTTGGTAGCATCGTGGGGTTAGTATCGGCTAATCTATGCCTTCCCTCCCTTAAGGCTTCTGCTCCGCAGAGTGGAGGCAGAGGGAATTCCAATGATCCTAATCGCTCCAGATTGGCCTCAGCGTCCTTGGTACGACGATCTAGTACGTCTGGTAGCAGACGTCCCCTGGCGCCTACCACTGCAGAAGGACCTGCTATCGCAAGGTCCCATAATCCATCCTGCTTTACAGTCATTGGCTTTAACGGCATGGCTGTTGAGAAACCAGGTACTGAGAGACCGGGGCCTGTCAGATTTAGTAATCTCTACGATGAGAAGTGCTCCAAAACCATCCTCTAGGAAGGTTTATCACCGCACTTGAAAGGCCTACATCTCCAGGTGTGAGGAAATGAAATGGCATCCGCGTACTTATTTGGTTTCCAGAATCCTGCTGTTTTTACAGCATGGGGTGGACCTTAAGTACGATTTTAAGGGACGGATATCTGCCCTGGCTGTCTTTTTTTTTTTTTTTTTCAGCGACCCTTGGCGGCTCACTCTCTCGTGAGTACATTGTGCAGGGGGTTCAACATGTGGCCCCTCCGGTCCGTCCCCCGCTACCTTAGTGGGACTTGAACCTGGTCCTCTCGGTGCTTCAGAAGGCGCCGTTTGAGAATATTAGAGATATTCCCCTGTTGACACTTTCTCAGAAAGTGGTCTTTCTTTTTCGTACATCACGGGACACAGAGCGACATAGTCATTACTAATGGGTTATATAGATACCGTCAGGTGCTGGCACTGGCAACTTCCAAAACCGGAAGTACCCTCCCCTATATAAGCCCCTCCCATCCGGGAGCACCTCAGTTTTTTGCCAGTGTCTAAGGTGTTGGCCAAGAAGAAACATGTGTTTTTCACTGAGCTTGCGTACAGGTTCTTTTGGGCCTCAGTAAGCTATTCCGGATCCGACCAAAAAAGCTTCATAGCTAAACGGTCGGTACCCGGGCCTTGCAGAGAAGAGCAAGGTTTTGCCTGTAATGCTTCTCTTAGGAGAGCTGGACCCTGGGATCCAGAGCTCTGGTCATACCCACGACCAAGATGTTTTCTGTGCAGGGTGCTATACAGGTCCAGGGGAGTGGAATCCTTGGGAACCCGGTCCCTGAAGGTTTGATTACAATGCCTGCCGTGATAGGTGAAGTTTGGGCTTTTGTGGACCAAACAAAGTCCTGCGGCGGGGAACAGGTAAGTGGGGGCCCCCAGGAACTTGGTTCTATTGGGGGACCCCCAAGCCTAATTTGTCTTTCTGTCTGTTACCTAATGGTATTCCCGCAAAATTCTGTGCATGCCTGTAACTACTAAAAAAATGTAATAATTTTTAATGGTGGTCAAGAAAAAAAAAAAAAAATGTGTTTTTATATATATTTAATATATTAGACTGCGGTACCTGTGTTTGTCCACTAGAGGCCGCTGTGGAATGTTTTCTTGTCATGTGGACTAGCTTCTTCTCAGCAGAGCAAAGTCCAGGCAGATGGTGAGTTCTCTTATAGGAAACTGCTTCCTCTGCCATGTTGCAGTATTTGTCCATCCCCCGGCCTGCGGCAAAGAGGGGCCCTGGCTCCTGTCCCTTGTTACCATATTTGAAATTAGCGCCGAAGGCGCACGTGCCCGCGCGCCTCTATATATAGAGGTGAGCCGGGAAAGGGGCGGAGCCTGGGGGATGACGCTCTGTGCGCGCCGCAGCGCTTCTGCGCATGTGCGGGCGTCCCAGCAGTTTTAAAAAAACCACAATATTGTAGTGAGCTGGCTATGAAGTACAGAGACAGAGCTGGCAACATTTAAAGGCATACAGCAAGCGGTTGATACAGGCATCCCCTAGAAAGGCACATTAGTAGACACCAACTGTGATATAGCAGCAATTGTGCTAGACTATTCTCAGTAAAAGTGGTGTATTACGGCTGGAATACCTCAGCTTTAGGCTTAGGAATATGCCGTCCAGAAGCTCCGGAACTGAATCTTCCAGGAAGCGAAGGGGGTCTCATCGGGCTCTGAGGATCTTGGGCATACTTCTGCTGCACCAGTCTCCCCTGAAGTTCAGAGGTAAGTGACCGTAGAGACCCCGCAGGGTACTTGGTACTGTGGCTGTCCTCAGTTCACCTGCTCCTGTGTATGTAACAGAGGAGGTTTTTTCCTCAGCTCTGGGAGGATTAGAGAGAGATTGTCAACATTTATCGCTGCCTCCCTGTCAGGGAAAGCACGCCCGATCTCCGTCTCCTCCTTCAGAGTGCCTGTTAGCAGAGCAACAGTCCCATACAGGGATCGACCTGCCTGAAGGGGATCAGGATGAGGTTGATTCTGTTATAGAGGAATCAACAGTGGGGGAACCTTTTCTCAGCATCTCAAGCTGAAAGATTATGGGTTCAGTCTCTGACTAACATGGTCCGATCAGCATTTAAAAATGCACCTTGCGGAACCATCAACCACTACTGTATCCTCGTTGGGGTCGCTAGAAGCCCCCAGACTGTCTGTTCTTTTCCACTTCACCCTTTACTGAAAGGGCTCATTTACCAGGATTGGGAATGTCCTGAGAATATTTATTCCCCCAAGAGATTTCCGGTGGTCTATCCCATGGAGGATAAGTTCATCAAAAAAAAAAAAAAAAAAATGGAAGGTCCCTACAGTGGACGCAGCCATCTCTTGTATGTATAAATCACTGACATGTCCAGTGGATAATGTCCAAATGTTCAAGAACCCAATAAATAAAAGATTGGAGTCCTTATGAAAACCTGCTTGGTGATACAACCAGCAGTAGCAGCTATTGGGGTCTGCTAAGCAGTGAAGGATCAGTTGAAACAGGTCTTGAGGGACTTGACAGATCAGCAGGCTTTGCCCTAGCTGATCTACCTAGAGCCTTAGGCTTTGCGGTTGACGCCATAGAGGATTCAGTCCATCAGGCCTCCCGCCTTACGCTGTCTATAGTACATACGCGTAGGCTCCTATGGCTCAAAAACTGGTCTGCTGAAGCTCCCTGTAAAGAATGGCTGGTTAGCGTCCCATTTCATGGTGAACGCTTATTCAGGGAAAACCTGGACAAATATATCCAGAAAATTTCCAGCGGTAAAAATACGCTCTTGCCGGTTAAAAGCAGAGTTAGAGGTCCCTCTTTAAGAGGCCTGCTTCTCCAGTCCCTGGGGCATCGGCTGTGTAACAGTTCCGACGGCCTCCTCGGTCAAATCCCGGGGGTAAAAAACAGGGACAGTAGCAGGGTAATGAGAAACCCTGGGTCAGGGGAGGTACAAAACCTCCCCCAAAGTTAAATTCATTGAAGCCCCCACTCAGTCGGGTGGGGGGAGGACTCCAGTTGTTCGCAAGAGACCTGGCGGGACACGATCAAGACAGATAGGTGCTCTCCGCAGTAGGTTTGGGATACAGTTTGGAGTTAAAAGACTCTCCTCCTTCCCATTTTTGAGGTCAAACGTGCCAAGGGATCCCCGGAAGAGAGAGTCCCTCCTGTTGGCACTAGAACAACTATTGCTCCAAGGAGTAATTATGGAGGTCCCCTGGAAGAATGAGGGTTCGGGTTTTACTCAAACCTCTTTACAGTCCCGAAGCAAACGCGGACGGGAGGCCCATATTAATTCTAAAAGGGCTATACAAATTCCTGTATATCAGGTCTTTCCGATGGAGTCGATCCGATCGTGGCCACTGCCCTACAAGGGGAGGGTTGGTTAGCCACGATCGACATCAAAGATGCTTATTTGCACATTCCCATCTTTCCAGTCCACCAAAAATTTCTACGCTTTGCAGTAGAAGGGCGCCATTTTCAGTTCAGAGCCTTACCCTTCGGTTTGGCCACAGCACCACGAGTGTTTACAAAAATTCTGGCCCTTTATTGGCCAATCTAAGAACACAAGGTGTAATGATAATGGCATATCTGGATGACTTGTTGCTGATAGACCACTCAGTGAAAAAACTAGACGTGGTCGTTCACAAGACAATCAGGTATCTGGAATCTCACGGTTGGATTATCAACCGAGACAAGTCAGCCCTAAAAATTCAAAAGTCTGGAATACTTGGGGCTAAGGTTGGATTCAGGCCAGAGAAAAATATTCTTGCCTCGAGGAAAGGTGTTGTCTTTGAAAGATTTGATCCACTTAGTGGGTACAAAAAAGACAGCCGTCCATACGCCTGTATATGAGGCTGCTGGGGAAAAATGGTGGCATCATTCGAAGTAGTACCCTACGGTCAATTCCATTCAAGGAATTTGCAAGGGGCCATACTGTCAGCCTGGAACAAAAAAATTCAGGCCTAGACTTACAATGTCCTTGTCCCCTTCCGTTCGCAAGAGCCTCCGTTGGTGGTTGGTTTCCCAGAATCTGGAAAAAAGGAAATCCTTCAGTCCGATTTCTTCGGAGGTGGTCACTACAGATGCCAGCCTTATAGGCTGGGGAGCAGTACTGGAGCAATAGTCTCTCCAGGGCAGATGGTCGGATGCAGAAAAGGCCCTGCCCATCAATCTCTTAGAGATACGAGCAGCCCGGTATGCCCTAGTAGCATGGACATCCAAACTCCAAGGGTCCCCTGTCAGACAATGCCACAGCAGTGGCATATATCAATCATCAGGGGGGCACCAGGAGTCGTGCAGCCCAGAGGGAAGTAAATTACATCCTGAAATGGGCAGAAAAAATATGTCCCAGCCATATCTGCGGTATTCATTCCAGGAGTGGAGAAGTGGAAGGCGGACTTTCTAAGTCGCCAGCAATTAGGCCCAGAGGAAGGGTCCCTTCACCCCGAGGTTTTCTGGACAATATGTCAGCGGTGGGGAACATCGGATGTAGATCTTCTAGCATCCAGATTCAACGCAAAGGGGGACAGGTTTGTCTCTCGGACAAGGGATCCCCTAGCTTGCGGCTCGGATGCCCTAGTGTTCCCTTGGGATCAGTTCAAACTGATATATGCATTCACACCGCCACAATGGTTACCTCGAATACTCCGCAGAATCAGGGTAGAAAAGAAACCAATGATTCTGGTGGCTCCAGCGTGGCCCCGAAGAGCGTGGTACGTGGAGATTGTAAAATGTCAGTGGGGAGTCCTTGGACTCTCCCACATCGTCCGGACCTGCTTTCGCAAGGACCGATATACCACCCTTCCTTACCAGCCCTAGGTTTGACGGCCTGGCTATTGAAGCCCACATTCTAAAAAAGAGAGGGCTCTCTAATTCTGTGGTATCTACCATGATCAATGCCAGGAAGCCGGTATCCAGGCAGATCTACTATAGAATCTTGAAGGCGTACATCGCCTGGTGTGAAGCCAAGAAATGGCATCCACGTAAGTACGTAATAGGTAGGAGTCTGGACTCCCTACAATGGGCTGTAGATAGGAAGCTTGCCTTGAGTACTATCAAGGGTCAGATTTCGGCCTTGTCAATATTTTTTCAAAGGCCCTTGGCTTCGCAGTCACTAGTCAAAGCCTTTATACAAGGAGTGATGCGTATTAGTCCTCCGGTTAATATTCCCATATGTCCATGGGATCTAAACTTGGTTCTGTCGGTTCTACAGAAACAACCATTTGAACCATTACAGCATATTTCCTTGGTGCTTCTCACCAGGAAATTGATTTTTCTAGTAGCCATTTGTTCGGCTAAAAGAGTATCGGAATTAACAGCTATGTCCTGTAAGGAGCCATATCTGGTTATCCATAAGGACAGAGTAGTGTTACGTCCTCATCCAGCCTTTCTTCCTAAGGTGGTATCGAGGTTTCATTTGAACCAAGATGTGGTTCTTCCTTCTTTTTTCCCCAAACCTAGTTCGGTAGAGGAAAAGTTATTGCATTCTTTGGATGTAGTAAGAGCAGTTAAAGCTTATCTAAAAGCCACTGCTCAGATTCGCAGAACGGATACTTTGTTTATTCTGCCGGAAGGCCCCAGAAGGGGTCAGGCAGCGTCAAAATCTACTTTAGCCAAGTGGATTCGACAGTTCATTATGCAAGCTTATGGCTTGAGAAGGAGACCGCCTCCGTTCAAAGTTAGAGCGCACTCCACGAGAGCAGTTGGAACTTCATGGGCAGTGCATCACCAGGCCTCCCTGGCTCAAATCTGTAAGGCCGCAACGTGGTCTTCAGTTCACACGTTTACTAGGTTCTACCAGGTGGACGTTAGAAGTCAGGAGGATGTCGCCTTTGGGCGCAGTGTGTTGCAGGCCGCAAAAGATCCTCATGTCTGATAGCGCTCAGCTTATATATGATGTATCCCCCCCCCTCATTTGGCATTGCTTTAGGACATCCCATTAGTAATGACTATGTCGCTCTGTGTCCCGTGATGTACTCCAAGAAAAGGATTTTACAGGTAAGCTGTTATAAAAATCCTATTTTTTGGTGGCTGTTACGTCAGTTAGACGAGTCTCTGAGCTGGCAGCCTTGTCCTGCAAGGCTCCCTATTTGATTTTCCACAAGGATAAGGTGGTGCTGCGGCCGCAGCCTTCCTTTCTTCCGAAAGTCGTTTCGGCTTTTCATCTCAACGAAGACATTGTACTTCCATCCTTGTGTCCTCAGCCGTCGAATCCTAAGGAGTCGGCGTTGCATTCCTTGGACGTTGTCCGAGCTTTGAGAGTATACCTATCTGCTACTTCCCTGTTCCGGAAGTCAGACTCACTGTTTGTTTCGGTGGCTGGTCCCAAGAAGGGCCAAGCAGTCTCATCGGCCACCATCTCTAGGTGGATCCGGCAGATAGTAATCCAGGCTTACGCCTTAAAGGGTCAGGCACCCCCCTTTCCTGTCACGGCGCATTCGACCAGGGCAATAGGTGCCTCTTGGGCTTTCCGACATCAAGCCTCTGTTTCCCAACTATGTAAAGCGGTGACTTGGTCATCCGCTCACACTTTCACAAAATTCTACAAAATTGATGTAGGTGCATCTTCGGATGCCTCTTTTGGCCGCAAGGTTTTGCAAGCGGCTGTTTAGAGTTGCAGCTTCTCCGTTGGAGGAGTGCTGTTTTGTGTTTGGGGTGAAGTTTATTTTTATGCTGTTACCACCCCTCGTTTTTTCTCTGACACTGCTTTGGGACGTCCCACTTTGTCAATAGAGAAGCTGTGTCGGTCCATGGACGAAAGAGTAAATAGGATTTTTTACTCACCGTAAAATCCTTTTCTCTGAGTCCATGGACCGACACAGCACCCACCCCTCTTAAGTTTGTACTGCTTTTTGACGAACTGATCTGCGAAGATGCAGACTGAGAGGGTATACCCAGAGGGTCCGCCCCCTGGGCGGTACTGTAGAAGGTGTGATGCAACACTTTTTACAAGTTTTTCTGCCTAGTCACTCCTAATTAACGGATAATACCCACTTTGTCAATAGAGAAGCTGTGTCGGTCCATGGACTCAGAGAAAAGGATTTTACGGTGAGTAAAAAATCCTATTTTTTTCATGCAGCCTGTTGGCTGAACGAAAAAGAGATTGATCGGTGGGTATGCCCACCATTAGAATACCTCACTTCATCCACCCACTTCTAATGATGGGCATAAATGCCGAAGCATGGGGGCATCCTCCCGCAAAAAAGTTATGCCGCGTACACATGGTCGGACTTTTCCGCGGGCAAGCCTCCGTCAGAATTTCGACCGTATGTACGCGGCATTAGGAGCAAAATCGCTCCTCCGCCCCTGCTGCCCCCATGCTTCGGCATATATGCTCTTTTTTTTTTAACTGTGGTGGTGAAATCACCTCCTACAGCACTGGAGTCACGGCTTTATGTATTGTGGGAGCAAACGCTGTTGCTGTCAAGATAAATAATTCCGCGCTGCAGTTGAATGGCGCACCTGAAAACAAAATTACATACCTGAAAAGCAAGCATGATAAAACGTTGCAGAATGGAATACAGTAAAAAAGAGCAGAGGGGGAGGGGGAGGACTATTTTATTTATTTTTTACACTTTTTTTGTAACTCTAACAACTGTAATGGTTCGGGTCTCTCAAAATGTAATGGCATCTTGGGAGAACCTGTGTAAGTGTGTCCTAGTCTGTGAAATGCTGTACCCTACGCTAAAACTTCACTTCTGAGTGGTAGCGTTCAAAACATTCACCAAGGCAAAGACCAGGCTTGTCAGGACAGAGTGGACAATGACGGGTGTCACGCCTAAATCCGCGCTTGCTACAGACACAACATCTTTTTTGGGGGGCTCGTTGGGTAGGGGTACTCGGGAGGACATACGTATAATGCCTCTCATGCAGCCGGCTTACTGCATTTGGTTGGGGATGGTGAGGTGCAGAACCTCCTGGATACAGGAGTTCTGTGACAATCTCATTCTGAAATTTTAGAAGAGATAAAGTCCCTCCTGAAGCTCTGTATAGCACATGAGCGTTCAGCAAAGCCAATTGAAATAAGGATAGAGACACTTTTTTGTACCAGCGTCTCGCCTTACGGTCAATTAGATACGGCGCCAACAACTGGTCGTTGAGGTCCACCCCTCCCATATTTCTTTCTCGTACATCACGGGACACAGAGCGACATAGTCATTACTAATGGGTTATATAGATACCTTCAGGTGCTGGCACTGGCAACTTCCAAAACCGGAAGTACCCTCCCCTATATAAGCCCCTCCCATCCGGGAGTACCTCAGTTTTTTGCCAGTGTCTAAGGTGTTGGCCAAGAAGTAACATGTGTTTTCACTGAGCTTGCGTACAGGTTCTTTTGGGCCTCAGTAAGCTATTCCGGATCCGACCAAAAAAGCTTCATAGCTAAACGGTCGGTACCCGGGCCTTGCAAGAGAAGAGCAAGGTTTTGCCTGTAATGCCTCTCTTAGGAGGGCTGGACCCTGGGATCCAGAGCTCTGGTCATACCCACGACCAAGATGTTTTCTGTGCAGGGTGCTATACAGGTCCAGGGGAGTGGAATCCTTGGGAACCCGGTCCCTGAAGGTTTAATTACAATGCCTGCCGTGATAGGTGAAGTTTGGGCTTCTGTGGACCAAACAGAGTCCTGCGGCGAGGAAAAGGTAAGTGGGGGCCCTCAGGAACTTGGTTCTATTGGGGGACCCCCAAGCCTAATTTGTCTTTCTGCCTGTTACCTAAGGTATTCCCGCTAAATCTGTGCATGCCTGTTACTACTAAGAAAATGTAAAAAAATTTAATAGACAAGAAAAAAAAAAAAATGGTAAGACCGCGGTACCTGTGTTAAACACTAGAGGCCGCTATGGTTCTTTTTTCTTGTAATGTGGATTTTTTTCTTCCAGAGTCAAATCCAGGCAGTTGGTAAGTTCTCTGCTGGGAAGCTGTCTCCTCTGGCCTGTTGCTGCGCTCATCCATCCCCGGGCCCTGCGGCAGGGACCCTGGCTCCCATCTAGCTCCTTATTTTTTTTAAAAAGAGTGCCGAAGGTGCACGTGCCCGCGCCTCTATATATAGAGGCGTTCTGGAAAAAGGGGCGGAGCTGGTGGATGACGCTCGGTGTGCGGCGCTACTGCGCATGTGCGGGCGTCCAGCGTGTTTAAAGGCACAATCACAGCTGGCTATTGAAGTGCACAGACAGAGCTAGCAACAGTAAATAAGGCACACAGAGGCGGTTGATGCAGGCATCCCCTAGAAAGGCACTTTAGTAGACACCGACTGTTATATAGCAGCAAATTGTGCTAGACTATTATCAGTAAAAGTGGTGTATTACGGCTGGAATACCTCAGCTTTGGGCTTGGGAATATGCCACCCAGAAGCTCCGGAACTAAATCTTCCAGGAAGCGAAGGGGGTCTCCATCGGGCTCTGAGGATCTTGGGCATGCTTCTGCTGCACCAGTCTCCCCTGAAAATTCAGAGGTTAGTGACCGTAGAGACCCCGCAGGAGTACCTGGTACTGTGGCTGTCCTCACTTCACCTGCTCCTGTGTATGTAACAGAGGAGGTTTTTTCCACAGCTCTGGGAGGATTAGAAGAGAGATTGTCAACATTGATCGCTGCCTCCCTGTCACAGGGAAAGCACGCCTGATCTCCGTCTCCTCCTTCAGAGTGCCTGTTAGTGGAGCAACAGTCCCATACAGGGATCGACCTGCCTGAAGGGGATCAGGATGAGGTTGATTCTGTTATAGAGGAATCAACAGTGGAGGAACCTTTCTCAGCATCTCAAGCTGAAAGATAATGGGTTCAGTCTCTGCCTAACATGGTCCGATCAGCATTTAAAATGCACCTTGCGGAACCATCAACCACTACTGTCTCCTCGCTGGGGTCGCTAAAAGCTCCCCAGACTGTCTGTTCCTTTCCACTTCACCCTTTACTGGAAGGGCTCATTTACCAGGATTGGGAACATCCTGATAAAATATTTACTCCCCCCAAGAGATTTCCGGTGGTCTATCCCATGGAGGATAAGTTCATCAAAAAATGGAGGGTCCCTACAGTGGACGCAGCCATCTCTTGTGTGAATAAATCACTGACATGTCCAGTGGATAATGTCCAAATGTTCAAGGACCCAATAGATAAAAAATTGGAGTCCTTATTAAAATCTGCTTTTTCTACAGCAAGCTTGGTGACACAACCAGCAGTGGCAGCTATTGGGGTCTGCCAAGCAGTGAAGGATCAGTTGAAACAGGTCTTAAGGGACTTACCAGATCAGCAGGCACTTGCCCTAGCTGATCTACCTAGAGCCTTATGCTTTGCGGTTGACGCCATAAAGGATTCAATCCATCAGGCCTCCCACCTTACGCTGTCTGTAGTACATATGCGCAGGCTTCTATGGCTCAAAAACTGGTCTGCTGAAGCTCCCTGTAAAAAATTGCTGGTTAGCTTCCCATTTCATGGTGAACGCTTATTCGGGGAAGACCTGGACAAAAATATCCAGAAAATTTCCAGCGGTAAAAGTACTCTTGCCGGTTAAAAACAGAGTTAGAGGTCCCTCTTTTAAGAGGCCGGCTTCTCCAGTCCCTGGGGCATCGGCTGTGAAACAGTTCCGACGGCCTCCTCGGTCAAATCCCGGGGGTAAAAATCAGGGACAATCGCAGGGTAATAAGAAACCCTGGGTCAGGAGAGGTACAAAACCTCCCCCAAAGTCAAATTCATGAAGGGTTGCCCCCACTCAATCGGGTGGGGGGAAGACTCCAGTTGTTCGCAGAGACCTGGCGGGACACGATCAGAGACAGATGGGTGCTCTCCGCAGTAAGTCTGGGATACAGATTGGAGTTAAAAGACTCTCCTCCTTCCCATTTTATGAGGTCAAACGTGCCAAGGGATCCCCGGAAGAGAGTCCCTCCTGTTGGCACTAGAACAACTATTGCTCCAAGGAGTAATTATGGAGGTTCCCCTGGAAGAATGGGGGTTCGGGTTTTACTCAAACCTCTTTACAGTCCCGAAGCCAAACGGGGACGTGAGGCCCATATTAAATCTAAAAGGGCTAAACAAATTCCTACATATCAGGACTTTCCGGATGGAGTCGATCCGATCGGTGGCCACTGCCCTACAAGGGGAGGAATGGTTAGCCTCGATCGACATCAAAGATGCTTATTTGCACATTCCCATCTTTCCAGTCCACCATAAATTTCTACGCTTTGCAGTAGAAGGGCGCCATTTTCAGTTCAGAGCCTTACCCTTCGATCTGGCCACAGCACCACGAGTGTTCACAAAAATTCTGGCCCCATTATTGGCCAATCTAAGAACACAAGGTGTAACGATAATGGCATTTCTAGACGACTTGTTGCTGATAGACCACTCAGTGAAAAAACTAGAAGTGGTCGTTCACAAGACAATAAAGTATCTGGAATCTCACGGTTGGATTATCAACCGAGACAAGTCAGCCCTAAAACCAGTCAAAAGTCTGGAATACTTGGGGCTGAGGCCTCGTACACACGACCGATTTTCTCGTCCAAAACAGTCAAGAAAAGTGCCGCGAGAGTTTTTTTGTCTAGAAAAACGTTCGTGTGTATGGTTTTACGACGAGAAACTTGACGAGAATCTCGACGAGAAAATAGAGAACCTGCTCTCTATTTTCTCGTCAGGATTCCAGATTTCCTCGTCGTGTTTCTCGTCGGCCTGTTTTGTGACGAGAAAATGGTTCGTGTGTATGCTTTTACGACTCTTCAAAAAGCGCGCATGCTCAGAATCAAGTATGAGACGGGAGCGCATCTTCTGGTAAAACAAGCCTTCGTAATGGAAATAGCACATTCGTCACGCTAAAACGAACTGAAAGCACGAAGACTGAAAAGCGCGAATCGTCTCTTCCCAAACTTTTACTTCACACGCGGTAACACGAGATCAGCAAAAGCAGCCCAAGGGGTGGCGCCAAGAAAAAAGATCTTCCCCTTTATAGTGCCGTCGTACGTGCTGGACGTGAGCGCAGAGAACCACGAGGAAATTGGAAAATGACAGTGTGTACGCATAGAAAGCTTGACGAGAAAATCGACAAGCTTAACAAGAATCTCGTCGAAAAAAACGACGTGTTTTTTACGACGAGAAAATCGGTCGTGTGTACGAGGCCTAAGGCTGGATTCAGGCCAGAGAAAAATATTCTTGCCTCGAGAAAAGGTGTTGTCTTTGAGAGATTTGATCCACCTAGTGGGTACAAAAAGACAGCCGTCCATACGCCTGTGCATGAGGCTGCTGGGAAAAATGGTGGCATCATTCGAAGCAGTACCCTACGGTCAATTCCATTCAAGGAATTTGCAAAGGGCCATACTGTCAGCCTGGAACAAAAGATCAGGCCCTAGACTTACCAATGTCCTTGTCCCCTTCCGTTCGCAAGAGCCTCCATTGGTGGTTCTCCAGAATCTGGAAAAAGGGAAATCCTTCAGTCCGATTTCTTGGAAGGTGGTCACTACAGATGCCAGTCTTATAGGCTGGGGAGCAGTACTGGAGCAATGGTCTCTCCAGGGCAGATGGTCGGATGCAGAAAAGGCCCTGCCCATCAATCTTAGAGATACGAGCAGCCCGGTATGCCCTAGTAGCATGGACATCCAAACTCCAAGGGTCCCCTGTCAGAATTCAATCAGACAATGCCACAGCAGTGGCATATATCAATCATCAGGGTGGCACCAGGAGTCGTGCAGCCCAGAGGGAAGTAAATTACATCCTGAAATGGGCAGAAAGATATGTCCCAGCCATATCCGCGGTATTCATTCCAGGAGTGTAGAATTGGAAGGCGGACTTTCTAAGTCGCCAACAATTATGCCCAGGGGAATGGTCCCTTCACCCCGAGGTTTTCCGGACAATATGTCAGCGGTGGGGAACACCGGATGTAGATCTGCTAGCATCCAGATTCAACACAAAGGTGGACAGGTTTGTCTCTCGGACAAGGGATCCCCTAGCTTGCGGCTCTGATGCCCTAGTGTTCCCTTGGGATCAGTTCAAGCTGATATATGCGTTCCCACCGCCACAATTGTTACCTCGATTACTCCGCAGAATCAGGGTAGAAAAGAAACCAGTGATTCTGGTGGCTCCAGCGTGGCCCCGAAGAGCATGGTACACGGAGATTGTAAAAATGTCAGTGGGGAGTTCTTGGACTCTCCCACATCGTCCGGACCTGCTTTCGCAAGGACCGATATACCACCCTTCCTTACCAGCCCTAGGTTTGACGGCCTGGCTATTGAAGCCCACATTCTAAAAAAGAGAGGGCTCTCTAATCCTGTGGTATCTACCATGATCAATGCCAGGAAGCCGGTATCCAGGCAGATCTACTATAGAATCTGGAAGGCGTACATCGCGTGGTGTGAGGCCAAGAAATGGCATCCATGTAAGTACGTAATAGGTAGGATTCTGGACTTCCTACAGTGGGCTGTAGATAGGAAGCTTGCCTTGAGTACTATCAAGGGTCAGATTTCGGCCTTGTCAATATTTTTTCAAAGGCCCTTGGCTTCGCATTCACTAGTCAAAGCCTTTATACAAGGAGTTTAATCCTCCGGTTAATATTCCCATATGTCCATGGGATCTAAACCTGGTTCTGTCGGTTCTACAGAAACAACCATTTGAACCATTACAGCATATTTCCTTGGTTCTTCTCACCAGGAAATTGATTTTTCTAGTAGCCATTTGTTCGGCCAAAAGAGTGTCGGAATTAGCAGCTATGTCCTGTAAAGAGCCATATCTGGTTATCCATAAGGACAGAGTAGTGTTAGGTCCTCATCCAGCCTTTCTTCCTAAGGTGGTATCGAGGTTTCATTTGAACCAAGATGTGCTTCTTCCTTCTTTTTTCCCCAAACCTAGTTCGGTAGAGGAAAAGTTATTGCATTCTTTGGATGTAGTAAGAGCAGTTAAAGCTTATCTAAAAGCCACTGCTCAGATTCGCAGAACGGATACTTTGTTTATTCTGCCGGAAGGCCCCAGAAAGTGTCAGGCAGCGTCAAAATCTACTTTAGCCAAGTGGATTCGACAGGTAATAATGCAAGCCTATGGCTTGAGAAGGAGACCGCCTCCGTTCAAAGTTAGGGCACACTCCACGAGAGCAGTTGGAACTTCATGGGCAGTGCATCACCAGGCCTCCCTGGCTCAGATCTGTAAGGCCGCAACATGGTCTTCAGTACACACGTTTACTAGGTTCTACCAGGTGGACGTTAGAAGTCAGGAGGATGTCGCCTTTGGGCGCAGTGTGTTGCAGGCCGCAAAAAATCCTCATGTCTGATAGCGCTCAGCTTATGTATGGTGTATCCCCCCCCCTCATTGGGCATTGCTTTGGGACGTCCCACATAGTAATGACTATGTCGCTCTGTGTCCCGTGATGTACGAGAGAGAAAATAGGATTTTTATAACAGCTTACCTGTAAAATCCTTTTCTTGGAGTACATCACGGGACACAGAGCTCCCACCCCTCTTTTGGGGACACTTATTGCTTTGCTACAAAACTGAGGTACTCCCGGATGGGAGGGGCTTATATAGGGGAGGGTACTTCCGGTTTTGGAAGTTGCCAGTGCCAGCACCTGAAGGTATCTATATAACCCACATAGTAATGACTATGTCGCTCTGTGTCCCGTGATGTACTCCAAGAAAAGGATTTTACAGGTAAGCTGTTATAAAAAATCCTATTTTTTGTTATATTCGTGGACACAGAGGGGTTTCTCCACAACGCCAGTCGCCGTAGGAATTTGGACTGTCGTGTCTGCATGAAGGGAGGGAAGAAGGAAAACATTCTTATTGTCCCTCCACTTCATAGCGAGCAAGTTATTACACTTTACGCAGGCTCTCTCCCCCAGCATAAGACGGCAATCTACAAGCCGCTGGGGAAAGCCCTGGCGATTAGGTCGCACGGTGCCACATGCTCCAATCTGATGATCAAACAAGTGACTAAACAGTGGCACGCTCGTGTAATAATTGTCCACATACAAGTGGTACCCCTTTCCGAATAAGGGTGACACTAAGTTCCACACTATCTTGCCAGCGCTCCCTATGTAATCTGGGCAGTTGACTGGCTCAACCTGACTATCTTTTCCCTCATAAACCATAAAGCTCCATACATAGCCTGTTGCCCTGTCACAGAACTTATAGAGCTTGACCCCGTATCTGGCACGCTTGCTGGGAAGGTACTGCTTGAAAGCCAAGCGGCCAGAAAATTTAATCAGGGACTCATCAACGCAGACAACTTGATAGGGAGTAAACAAGGCTGCAAAACGTTCGTTGAAGTGGTTTGAGGGGCCGAATTTTATAGAGCCGGTCGTATTCAGGGTCCCCACGTGGACGACAAAGTTCATTGTCGTTGAAGTGCATGAACCGCAAAATCTGCTCGTATCGTTTCCTGGGTATGGAGGCAGAGAACACGGGCATGTGGTCAATTGGGTGCGTGGACCAATAAGCATGCAATGACGGGAATTTATGTGTGCCCATGTTGAGGGAAAGGCCCAGAAAGGTCTTAAATTCGGAAACCGTAATTGGTTTCCAATCTTTGGCAATGGAAGGCAACTGGGGATTAGCGGCGATGAATTGACCAGCATATAAATTTCTCTGGTCCACAATAGATCTATAGAGATCTTCCATGAAAAACTGTGAATAATAATCAATTGGCATAAAATCAGCTGTATCCACCTGAATACCGGGTTGGGCAGTGAATGGGGGAAGTACGGGTTCTGCAGAAGTGGTGGGGACCCAATCAGGATAGGCCAATTCTGCAGGAAGGGCACTATGGGCACGACGGGCCTGCCTTTGTCTTCTTATTGGTGGCAGCGGGACACTGCTTGTGCTTGCCACCTCGCCAGCTTGAACTGCACTTATGGGACTCGCCACGTCACCACGTGATACTGCAGTGCTGGATGTACGGCCAGGCTGTACTAGGCCGCTGGTGCTTGCAATTCACCAGAAGGAATAGCAGCGCTAGTACTACTCTGCTCCATGATACGAGAGCCCTGCGGTTCTTGCTCCTCAACAACCTCAGAAGATCGGGTACGCCTGACCTTAGCAGGGACCTCAACTTCGTCGTCAGAGCTATCTGACGTGGGGCCGCTGACGTCACTGTCTTCTACGGGAAGATATTCTGAGCCTGAATCTGACAGATGCGTGACCTCCTCTTCACTATCTGTCATGCTCAGAATCTCGTAGGCCTCTTTACTAGTGTACCTTCGACTTGCCATTTTGGGTTTTAAATTTAGGGATACACTAGTAAGATTCACAGGAAAAAAAGCACCTTACTGTCGTCAGCAAATATATCAAACGCTACAAAAAAAAACTGTTAGCGATCGCAGGGATCAGGCCTGTCTCTGCGAACGCTGCAGTAATGTGTTTTGTGTTTGGTAAGTGACAATGATCGATCGATACTGCACTTGGGTGGGCTGGGCGGAGGGGCTAAACGCAGGTGCTAGCAGGTATCTGGGCTGATCCCGCTAACACTGCTTTTGGGAACCCTAAACCGCTGGGGACGCTAGTATGGATCAGATCAGATATTGATCTGTTCAGATACTATACCACTAAGGGAGGTGTATGCTTTGCGCGTGGGTGTTAGCGTTACTGGCACTAACCTAACGCTGCCTGGGGCGACGCAGACCCTCTCTGGCACTAACACTTAATTGATCTCACCCGCCGGGTGATCAGGGGGTTAAACCTTTACTGGGTTATATATATATATATATATATATATATATATATATATATATATATATATATATATATAGGTCTCTCGGATTAGGTCATTTCGACCATGTTCAGGGCATGGAAGTCTTCCGCTTGAAAGATAAATCACTGTACCTGGGAAGCTTAAATCGCTATGTGCTATGAGCTGGACTAGCATCTACGGACGTATTCCGTCCCCAGTATCCTGTGGTCCTTGCAGCGTGGTGTGACCCAAATGCTTGCTTTGAGTACCATTAGGGGTCGGTTTTTGGCCTTGGACGTCTTCCTTGAGCAACCGCTAGCGGGTCATTCCTTGGTAGCACCTTTTTGTGCAGGGGGTTCGCCATGTGCTCCCTCCTGTTGAAACCTCCTCTCCCTCCTCGGGATTTGAATTTGGTGCTCTGGGTTCTCCAGGAACCTCAATTTGAAAATATCAGATATTCCCCTCTTGACCTTGTCTCAGGAGGTGGCCTTCTTAGTGGCCATTATTTCTGTCAGACGGGTGTCTGAATTGGCTGCCTTGTCCTGCAAGTCGCCCTATTTGGTCATCCATAAGGATAAGGCGGTGTTGCGTCCGCGACCTTCTTTTTGCATAAGGTGGTCTCGGTTTTCCACCTACATGTGGACATTGTCCTCCCGTCCTTGTGTCCTTACACATCGCATTCCAGAGGGTTTGCGCTTCACATATTATATGTGGTACGTGATATGACTCACTAGTTGTGTCTGTCTCGGGTCCGAACAGGCCTGAGCGGTGACGTCTGCCACCTTTTCTAGATGGATCAGACAGACTGTTATACAGGCCTATGCCATTAAGTGGGTGGCCCCTCCCTTTCCGGTTACGGCGCATGCCACCAGGGCAATTGGTGCTTCCTGGGCTTTCCGACATCAAGCGTTGGTTGCACAAGTGCGCAAGGCGGTGACCTGGTCGTCCGTTCATGCCTTTTCAAAATTCTATAAGGTTGATGTGGCTGCATCTTCGGATGTTTCCTTCGGCCGCAAAGTGTTGCAGGCCGCTGTTTAATGTTTCAACTCCTTTGTTGAGAAGCTCTGCTGGTTTGGAGTGTAGTTTTGGTTGTTCCTTTACTATTTGCTCCCACCCTTTTCTTATACTGCTTTTGGGACGTCCCACACGTAATCAGTATGACAGCTGTGTCAGTCCATGGACGATAAGAGAAAATAGGATTTTTGTACTCAAAGTAAAATCGGTTTCTCTGACGTCCATGGACTTCTTCTTTCTTCTTCTTCAAGAGATAGAAGATCGGGGGGTATGCCCACCATTAGAATACCTCCCTTCATCCACCCACTTCTGATGGGCATACATGCACCATTTATATATGTCAAAGCATGGGGGCATCCTCCCGCAAAAAAGTTATGGCGTGTACACACGGTCGGACTTTTCCACGGGCAAGCCTCCGTCGGATTTTCGACCGTATGTACGCGGCATTAGGAGCAAAATCGCTCCTCTGCCCCTATGCTTCGGCATATATGCTCCTTTTTTTTTTTTTAAACTGTGGTGGTGAAATCACCTCCTACAGCATTGGAGTCAGGGCTTTATGTATCGTGGGAGCAAACGCTGTTGCTGTCAAGATAAATAAATCAGCGCTGCAGCTGAATGGCGCACCTGAAAACAAAGTTACATACCTGGAGAGAGGGAGAGAGAGATCTCAAAATGCGATGGTACCCTGTGTAAGTGTGTCCTAGTCTGTGAAATGCTGTACCCTACGCTAAAACTTCACTTTTATGTGGTAGCGTTCAAAACATTTACCAATGCACAGACCAGGATTGTCAGGACAGAGTGGACAAAAATGAGTGTCGCGCTTGCTACAGACGCAACATCTTTTTTGGGGGCTCGTTGGGTAGGGGTACTCTCGAGGACATAAGGAAAATGCCTCTCATGCAGCCGGCTTACTGCATTTGGTAGGGGATGGTGAGGTGCAGAACCGCCTGGATACAGGAGTTATTTGACTATCTCATCCTGGAATTTTAGGAGAGATCAAGTCCCGCCTGAAGCTCTGTATAGCACATGAGCATTCAGCAAAGCCAATTGGAATAAGGATAGACACTTCTTTTTTTTTTTTTTTTTATACCAGCGTCTCGCCTTACGGGCAATGTGATGCGGCGCCAACTTCTGGTCGTTGAGGTCCACCCCTCCCATATTTTGGTTATATTCGTGGACACAGAGGGGTTTCTCCACAACACCAGTCACCGTACGAATTTTGGACTGTCGTGTCTGCATGAAGGGAGGTAAGAAGGAAATTGTTCTGATTATCCCTCCACTTCACAGCGAGCAAATTATTACACTTCAAGCAGGCTCTCTCCCCAGCCTAAGACGGCAATCTACAAGCCCCTGGGGAAAGCTCTGGCGATTAGGTCACACGGTGCCACATGCTCCAATCTGATGATCAAACAAGTGACTAAACAGTGGCACGCTCGTGTACTAATTGTCCACATACAAGTGGTATTCCTTTCCGAATAAGGGTGACACCAAGTTCCACACTATCTTGCCAGCGCTCCCTATGTAATCTGGGCAGTTCACCGGCTCTACCTGACTATCTTTTCCCTCATAAACCGTAAATCTCCATACATAGCCTGTACCCTGTCACAGAACTTATAGAGCTTGACCCCGTATCTGGCACGCTTGCTGGGAAGGTACTGCTTGAAAGACAAGTGGCCAGAAAATTTAATCAGGGACTCATCAAACTGACAACTTGATCGGGAGTAAACAAGGCTGCAAAATGTTCGTTGAAGTGGTTTATGAGGGGCCGAATTTTGTAGAGCCGGTTGTATTCAGGGTCTCCACGTGGACGACAAAGTTAATTGTCGTTGAAGTGCATGAACCGCAAGATCTGCTCGTATCGTTGCCTGGGCATGGAGGCAGAGAACACGGGTATGTGGTCAATTGGGTGCGTGGACCAATAAGCACGCATTGACTAAAATTTATGTGTGCCCATGTTGAGGGAAAGGCCCAGAAAGGTCTTAAATTCGGAAACCGTAATTGGTTTCCAATCTCTGGCAATGGAAGGCAACTGGGGATTAGCGGCGATGAATTGACCAGCATATAAATTACTCTGGTCCACAATAGATCTATAGAGATCTTCTGTGAAAAACAGCAAATAAAAATCAAGTGGCATAAAATCAGCTGTTTCCACCTGAATACCTGGTTGGGCAGTGAATGGGGGAAGTACGGGTTATGCAGAAGTGGTGGGGACCCAATCGGGATAGGCGAATTCTGCAGGAAGGGTACTATGGGCACGATGGGCCTGCCTTTGTCTTCTTGGTGGCAGCGGGACGTTACTTGTGCTTGCCACCTCGCCAGCTTGAACTGCACTTATGGGAGTCGCCACGTCACCAAGTGATACTGCAGTGCTGGATGTACGCCCAGGCTGTACTAGGCCGCTGGTGCTTGCCAGTTCACCAGAAGGAATAGCGGCGCTAGTACTACTCTGCTCCATGATACGAGAGCCCTGCGGTTCTTGCTCCTCAACAACCTCAGAAGATAGGGATCGGGTGCGCCTGACCTTAGCAGGGACCTCACCTTCGTCGTCAGAGCTATCTGACATCGAGCCGCTGTCTCCTACGGGAAGGTATTTTGAGCCTGAATCTGACAGATACGTGACCTCTTCACTATCTGTCATGCTCAGAATCTCGTAGGCCTCTTTTACTAGTGTACCTTTGATTTGCCATTTTGGGCTCTAAATTTAGGGGTACACTAGTAAGATTCACAGATAAAAAAGCACCTGACTGTCAGCAGCAAATATATCAAACGCTACAAAAAAAAACTGTTAGCGATCGCAGGGATCAGGCCTGGCTCTGTGAACGCTGCAGTTATGTGTGTTGTTTTTGGTAAGTGACAGTGATCGATCGATACTGCACTTAGGTGGGCTGGGCTGAGCGGAGGGGCTAAACGCAGGTGCTAGCAGGTATCTGGGCTGATCCCGCTTACACTGCATTTTTTGGGAACCCTAAACCGCTTGAGACGCTAGTATAGATCTGATCAAATCAGATAGTGGTATAGTATCTAAACAGATCAATAAGGGAGGTGTATGCTTTGCGCGTGGGTGTTAGCGTTACTGGCACTAACCTAACGCTGCCTGGGGCAACGCAGACCCTCTCTGGCGCTAAAACCTAATTGATATCACCCGGCGGGTGATCAGGGGGTTAAACCTTTATTGGGTTATATACGGCGGGTGCCCTAATGCTATAAAAAGCAAACTAACCAACCAGTGTCACTCGTAACACTTGTACGGTGATCACTGGTGAAAGGGTTTAACTAGGGGCAATCACGGGGTTAAAACCTTTATAATGTAATATATGGGGATACCTGACGCTATATAAAAACCTAACTGGCTAACCAGTGACACTTGCAGTAATCACTGGTGAAAGGGTTAACTCTAGGGGCAATCAACGGGTTAAACCTTAGATGATATATGGTGGTACCTGACACTATAAAAACCTGCGGCGAACCTAAAAAAAATAACTTGCTACCTAGAGGCACCACCGACACTAATACAGCGATGGGAAAAACGATCGCTTAGTGACACTGGCGATAAGGGGTGAAAGGGTTACCTGGGGGGCGATCAAGGGGGTTAAACCTTTATAAGGGGGGGGGGGGTTAGGGGGCTACCCTGGACCTAAAGGGGCCTAAACCTAACTGCCCTGCAACTTTTTACTGTTACAGATGACACTAAATGCAGTGATCAGTAAATAAATGATCACTGCAATCAGTGACACTGTGGCTGGGGGGAGAAAAGTGTGCCTACGTGTGCTGGTGTCAGTAGGCTGTTGGTGCACTTACTGTGAGATGTCTTCTCTCCTCGCGCCGGACGAAAAGACCGCTGCATGGAGAGATGACATCACTTCCTCCTGCCTGTGTTTACATTTACACAGCAGAGGAAGCATATTATTCGCCGGGAGCGATCGCGAGGGGGTGGCCAGAAACCAATGGCCGCCCGCTCATCATGGATCGCTCCTGAACGGAAAACCACCGCTCGCTGTACTGGAGGGGGGTCCGATTGGACCCCCCACCCATACGAAGGCAGGCACGTACAGGTACGTGATTGTGCCTCCCAGGTGCCATTCTGGCGACTTACATGTAAAGTGAGCGGTCGTTAAGTGGTTAAATACCACCAAAAGATCGCTCTGTGAGAAAAAAATAACATTTTTTTTTGTTTGGGTACAGTGTAGCATGACTGAGTAATTGTCATTCCAAGTATGAGAGCGCTGAAAGCTAAAAATTGGTCTGGGAAGGAAGGGTGTATAAAAGCCCTGTATTGAAGTGGTTAAGGTATTTTAGTACATCTGAAGTTATTTTTAACTGTTTTAAATGTTTATTCTATGTAATATGAATCTCTCAAAAAGTTAGAAAAAACAAAACTGATTTATTTTCTTATCCTAAGTGAGCCCAATGTGCCTTTAATCAGCAGAGGCTGTGCTGTCATTTCAGAAAGTAGAGGCCAGTGCTAGTTGTGGTCAGCAGCTAATTAACGAGCTAGAAGCATGTGAGTCAGTAGTGACAACCCTGAAAAAATCTTCTCTCTGCCTGTGATGTGGTGACAGTGCTGCTGTGAATTTGTAGGCAGTGCAACAGTGCTGTCACGGCATCACAAAGCTTCCGAACGTGGTGCTCACTGCCAGCATAAACTGGTATTTGTGAGAGACTGCAGGGGTATTGGGGTAAAATTATAGGTGCAAATGTACACAGTTAAAGCGGAGCTCCGCCGAAAAAAAAAATAAAAGCCAGCGGCTACAAATACTGCAGCTGATGACTTTTAATATTAGGACACTTGCCTGTCCTGGAGTCCAGCGACGTCCGCAGCAGAGGACGAGCAATCGCTCGTCACTCTGCCCCCACCGTCATCCTCGGTGAGGGAACCAGGCAGTGAAGCCTTGCGGCTTCACTGCCCGGTTCCCTACGGCGCATGCGCCAGTCGTGCTGCGCCGTTCTGACTGGTCCCCCTGTGTTCTGGGAGCCGAGTGTCTCCCAGAACACTACGGGTATTCTGCGGGTAGTGACGTGCTTCCCGCAGAGAGGACTCCCAGAAGTGGGTGCAAATACCTGTCTTAGACCGGTATCTGCGCCCCCCCCCCCTGAAAGGTGTCAATTGTGACACCGGAGGGGGGTGGGTTCCGATGGGCGGAAGTTCCACTTTAGGGGGGAGCTCCACTTTAAGTACTGCTCCATTTAATAGATTATGGTTCTACTTTTAAGCATTACATGGAGGTAATCTTATAACCGTAAATACTGTTTTATTTAAATTGCTTTATTTTTTATTTATTTTTGCTGTCTTTGTTGCCATCTTATAGTTGCTCACCCAGTTCGTCCAAAACCACCCTCTGCAACAAGTATTCCAGCAATTCTGAAGTCTTTGCAAGATGAATGGGTAAGTTTCAGTTCAGACAATTTTGTTATTTGCATATGATTCTTATTACATTTTCTAGTAATCTTCTTTAAAAGCAACACCAGCGACTTTTAGTAGCTCCTACTGCCACTAATTGCTAGCCATTTAATTGCTAGCTGTAGCATATTCACGCTAAGCAAATGGCTCCCAATGTAGAATGCTATACAGTAGCATGTAGTAGTGCTTAGTTCCGTGTAATTACGCAATGCTCTGTTCATGTGTGATTAATTTGCTGCAAGATGTTATTTACTTAGCTTTTTTTCATAGGAAGACATTTTGTTCTATTTAGCAGTCGTGTTTTTTTTTTTTTTTTCCCTCTTCTCTCTGTAAAACTCATAACTAGGTGTGGTGTTTGATCCAGTTAGAGCAGGGTTGCTCAACTGCACTTCTTCCTAAACTGCCCCCTTGCTCCCAATGCAAGGGGGCAGTGTTACAATAAACACCAAGGTAAGGGGTCACTTCTATACTGACCACAGATGTTAGAGAACACCACACTTTTCACTGCCTTGGTGAGAGTCTAAGCCGGATGCTTTAGCCCAATGTTTCTCAACCAGGGTTCCATAGAACCCTAAGATTCCTCAAAAGGTTGCTTGGGGGTCCTTGAGCAATGATGCCTTCCATTAGTTGTAGGCTTCATATTATCTGGTCTTGGGGACCCTGGATAATGAAAGAGTTTCTTAGGTGTAAAAAAGTTGAAAGGCTTGGTTAGAATATACAGTACTGACTACATAAGGATGTCTATACTAGATTTATACTTTTCCATTTTTTTCTGATGTATTTTCATTGAAATCAATAAACGCACCAAAACATACATCGGTGCACGTCGTGAGGCATATCTCCTATCAATGCAAATTGTGTGTTGACA
This sequence comes from Rana muscosa, assembly GCA_029206835.1. Taxonomy (NCBI): domain Eukaryota; kingdom Metazoa; phylum Chordata; class Amphibia; order Anura; family Ranidae; genus Rana; species Rana muscosa. The sequence continues at coordinate 928,006 of CM055123.1, forward strand.
CTGACGTACATTGCAACGCCATTAGTGTACCTCAGGGCACTGCCCTGTTGAGCATCTAATCTGTGAGAAATCTAACTTCAGTTTGAGCTCATCACAAACTGACTTTGCTGAACTTAAAGCCGAACATTAAAGTGGTGTTCTGGCCGAAATTACACTTTTTAAATAAAAATACCTCTAATACACAAGCTTAATGTATTCTAGTAAAGTTAGTCTGTAAACTGAGGTCCGTTTTGTTAGGTTATTACAGCATATTGAAAGTTTATAAACTAGAAATAGATCGTGGCCATCTTATGTGTGGGCATCTGAAGCCAGACTGCCTTACTTCCTGGATTTCATTACTGCAGATCTCGCACATGCTCAGTGCTACACAAGCAGTGTTATAGGTTTCAGGTCAGGTTTCCATAGCAACGGCAGTGTCAGAGGATGTTGACACTTTTCTATGCAAACCTCTCCTCCCCTCCTCCCTGCAGGAAACAGTAAATCTACTGCCGGTTCAAGAAATTTTATATATATATATATATATATATATATATATATATATATATTGTGACAGCAGGAAGGTAAAGTCACCTGGTTGCATCCAGGGGGGTAGATATATTTCGCCCAGATTCAGGCTTTACGCCGACTTATACCACTAGGTGGAGAGTTGTATAAGGCTAGTGGGCTCATGGATGACTCATACCTCTAGGGAGAGGGCTGGGCGTCGTGCAGGCAGGGAGTTGATGAGGCCAGCTGAAGCCTGTCAGTTCGTTTAAGGCCTCTATAAAAACTCCCAGATTCATTAGATGTTAGCTCATGCCTGGAAGCAGACCTGTGTGGACTGTCTAGGGAGAGTGAACCCCTGTGCGGTGAGAGAAAGCCTGTGTGGCTATATTTTGCTTGGACATTTAAAACCAGGGACTAGGACAGCACTAGGCTGATCCCAGTTGTTAGTTAGGAAACCTGTATGTTTAGTCAGAGGTCAAGTTGACCAGGATTTATTTTGTTTGTTTCTTTTGCTTTGCTGTGTTTTTGTCACTGTAAATAGAAAATAAACGGCACCTTTTTGATTTTGAAAACCACAACCTCCGTCTGCTGGGCCTGTTTTTGTGTGGGGAGCCCATCCCGGGGGTCACACACACCCGCTGCCGAGCTAACCCCCTCACAGTTGGTGGAGAATGCGGGCAGTTTTTTTTTAAGCCAGCATGGAGGAGATACTCAAACAGCTGGCTCTAGCAAATGCCAATCAACAGCAGACAAATGCAGGTTTGCAAAAGAGCCTTGCAGCTCAACAACAGAACTTCGCAGCCCAGCAGCAAGCTCATCAACAGAGCCTTGCAGCCCAGCAGCAAGCTCACCAACAGAGTCTGGAAGCTCAGCAACAAGCCCAGCAACGATCTGAGGCCCGCTTCATAGACCTATTACAGAAGCAAGAGCAGAGACTACAACAAATGGAAGCAGTAATGCAGCAACGTCCGCAGACCAGTGAGGAAAGCCGTCCCACTAATACCGCGTCCTTTGGGGTGAGTCGTTTATTGACAAAAATGACTGGAGAGGATGATCCAGAGGTATTTTTGACCACGTTTGAAAGGACTGCTGAAAGAGAAAAGTGGCCTGAGGAGCAGTGGGCTGGACTGGTGGCTCCTCTGTTAACGGGTGAATCGCAGAAAGCTTACTATGACCTAGAGCCTGACCAAGCAAAAGACTATGTGATGCTAAAAGCTGAAATATTGGCAAGGCTGGGTGTCACCCTGGCTGTCCGGGCTCAGCGTGTGCATAACTGGACTTTCCAGCTTGGAAAACCCCCCAGGTCTCAAATGTATGATCTCATTCACCTGAGCAGAAAGTGGCTACAGCCAGAGACTTTGTCCGCACCAAAGATTGTGGAACGTGTTGTAATGGATCGGTTTTTGAGAGCTCTTCCTACTGCCATCCAAAAGTGGGTAAGCCATGGAGACCCAGAGACGGCCGGTGGTCTTGTGGATCGTGTAGAGAAATACTTGGCTACAGAGAACCTGACGGCCTCTTCCAGAGACACTCGGACTTTCCACCCTAAGACCAGACCATCCCCAGGGGCGGATAAGAGGATTCCAAGGGGTAAGGGTGGAGAGAGTGAGAGGGTGGGAGCTCTACCCCAAGTTTGGCGAGAACAGCCTGGGAAATCAGCGGCTCAAGAGGCGGCAAGAAGGATCATTTGCTACCGCTGCCGGCAAGCGGGACATATTGCAGCAAATTGCCCGGTTTTGGAGGAACCCATGCAGTGTGACTTTCTGACGGGCAGACGTCAGTCGCTGTGTGCGACAGTCGCATGCACTGCCATTCGGGGAACTGAGAAACATTTATGCAAAATGTGTATTAATGGTAGAAATGTTGTGGTATTGCTGGATTCAGGTAGCCTTGTGACCCTGATAAAGGCTGAATTAGTTAAAACAGAGGTCTCTGGGAATAGCAAGGTAGCTGTTATTTGTGTGCATGGGGACACCCGAGAGTATCCAGTGACTACAGTGTGTTTCGAGACCCCCAAAGGTACCCTTTCTCATCCAGTGGGCTTAGTGTCTCAGTTACCGCATGACGCCATTGTGGGAAGGGATTTTCCGAAGTTCTGGGAACTGTGGGATGATCCTGAGCCCCCCACTGGTGCCCCTATGTACCAGGAATATGATAGCCAGAACTCCTCTGAGAGTGGTGAGGACTCTCCCGAATTTCCCTTGTCAGTATTGGCAGGGGAGACTCAAGAAACTGGAGAGGAGCCCACCTCCTCAGACGAAAACCTACCGTCTGTGGAGTTTTCTGATCTTGAGGTTCACAGGGAAAACTTTGCCACAGAACAGTTGAAAGACCCCGCCCTAATAAAGGCACGGGAAAACGTAGTGAAAATAGATGGCGAGTTAGTGAACCCAGATAATACCTGCACTTACCCATACTTCAGCGTAGAGAAGGACCTACTGTATCGGGTGGCAAAAAGGGCAGAAGAAACCGTTGAGCAGCTTGTGGTGCCCAAACCTTACAGGAAGTTGGTGTTGGAGTTGGCCCATGGGCACATTCTTGGAGGTCATCTGGGGACAGAGAAAACCCGAGAGAGGGTATTACAGAGATTCTATTGGCCTGGGGTGATGAAGGACATAGAAAATTATTGTTCCTCCTGCCCTGTGTGTCAGAGGTCGGCCCCGATGCCACACTTCCGTAGCCCGCTGGTCCCTCTACCCATCATTGAGGTCCCGTTTGAGAGAATCGCAATGGATTTGGTAGGTCCTATAATCAAGTCCGCTAGGGGGCACCAGTACATATTGGTTATAATGGACTATGCCACCCGTTATCCAGAAGCGATCCCTCTCAGAAATACCTCGGCCAAAACCATAGCCAAAGAGCTATCTCTTGTTTTTAGCCGGGTGGGTATTTGTAAAGAACTGCTTACGGACCAAGGTACACCCTTTATGTCCCGGGTTATGAAGGAGCTGTGTAAATTGTTCAAAGTGACGCAATTACGTACATCTGTGTATCACCCCCAAACCGATGGGCTGGTTGAAAGATTCAACAAAACCCTAAAACAAATGTTGAAGAAAGTGGTGGATAGGGATGGAAAGGATTGGGACTGTCTACTTCCTTATTTGATGTTTGCTATTAGGGAGGTGCCCCAATCCTCTACGGGATTCTCCCCCTTTGAGTTACTGTATGGGAGACACCCAAGAGGGCTGTTGGATATTGCCAAGGAAACTTGGGAAAGTGAGAGTTCTCCCCACAGGAGTGTGATTGAGCATGTCGCCCTGATGCAAGATCGAATTGCACAGGTAATGCCCATCGTGAAGGAACATTTGGCCCAAGCGCAGTTGGCACAGCAGAGAGTGTACAACCGTGGAGCCAAGACCCGTACCTTTTCCCCGGGGGATAGGATATTGGTACTTGTCCCTACGGTTGAAAGTAAATTCCTTGCCAAATGGCAAGGCCCCTACGAGATAATGGAAAAAGTGAGCGAAGTGAATTACAAGGTCAGACAACCAGGAAGGCGAAAGCCCGAACAGATCTATCACGTTAATCTGTTGAAAGCCTGGAGGGATAGAGAGTCCCTAGTCGCAGACACTTGGTCACCAGCTCAAACTGGTTGCGTGATTCCTGAGGTTGGAATCGCAGCCACCTTGTCACAACCCCAACAACAGGAGGTTAAGGAGTTTGTGCTTCGCAACAAGGAGGTATTCTCTGAGCTGCCGGGACAAACATCTGGGGTAGAGCATGACATTATTACCCCGCCCGGTGAAAGGGTGAAGTTAAAACCCTATCGGATCCCAGAGGCCCGACGGGAGGCAATACGGGAGGAAGTACAGAAAATGCTGAACTTAGGGGTGATAGAGGAGTCCCAAAGTGATTGGTCTAGTCCCATTGTGTTGGTGCCTAAACCGGATGGGAGCTGGCGATTTTGTAACGATTTTCGTCAGTTGAACAAAGTTACAAAATTTGACACCTACCCCATGCCACGTATAGATGAGTTGATCGACCGGCTGGGAACAGCCCGATACATGAC